>JAXCLQ010000004.1:10256225-10396932 GCA_035584115.1 Cedrela odorata | reverse complement strand
TATATATATGTATATGTATATGTATATATATGTATATGTATATGTATATGTATATGTATATGTATATATATGTATATATATGTATATGTATATGTATATGTATATATATGTATATGTATATATATGTATATGTATATGTATATGTATATGTATATATATGTATATGTATATGTATATATATGTATATATGTATATATGTATATGTATATGTATATATATGTATATATGTATATGTATATATGTATATGTATATATGTATATATATGTATATATGTATATATGTATATGTATATATGTATATGTATATATGTATATATATATGCAGGGAACCAACTTTGAAAATAATTTAAATAAATTCAGTTGCAAATTTCCTATAATAAAGTTTCTCAAGCATAACTGCAGAACATTCTCCTATAAACTATTGTAAGTATGATGCTTACATTGACTTGATCACAATACAGGTAATATACGAAGAGTTTTCCCCAGCAGAAAATTGCAAAGAAAACAAGCCAAGACTTACTGGCACTTACCAGAAACTTTCTTCAAAAACTCTGAACGCAGTAGTAATCAGGCTTATTAGTGACATCTTTTACAGGCCATCATAATTTTCTCAGCTTGTATTTTACACCATCTTTTAAAGATGACGAGGATGATGAGGAAGACAAACCGGAGCGGCTATTCTCAGCTTTGTCCTTATTAAATGCCTTCTTAACATCTTCTTTGAGCTCCACGAAGCGCATCCTCTTGACTCTCTGCTCATCGTGGGTGCCCTTCTCAAGATAAAACAAATCTGGAAGGTCATCCTCCATGAACCTATCCAACACTTCTGAGCAATGAGGAAAATAACGCCGACCCATTTCAACTGTTATCATGAAAACCACAGAATTTCAACAAGCGCAACTGTATCAATGAATATAAAATTCTGTAGTAGGCAAATTATCAATGATTGTAGTTTGTCATTCATTTCATGAAAATTTAGAGAAGACCAGGAAATTTTTCTTATTTCGAACTTAAACATCTATATTTCTCAGATACTGAGGCCTGAAAAATAACTAAAGTATAATCCCGGGTAATCTTCCGCAGCAAATAGCCCCTATACCTAGTTGCTCTGGAAATGAACACGTCATATAGGTCCTGTCTGATACATTATGTACTAGCTCATTTGCTGCTAAAACAATCAACTGCAACAGAAATCCAAGTAATCTTCTGCATTAAAATGAAAATTAAAAGTTCTCTGATCAAGTAAATGGTAAGAGTATAAATATGCCATGCAATCCCATCCAGAGCAGGACAACAATTTATAATTCAGTAAATGGATTCTGAGATGATCTTGCAGATCAGTGATGTTTTTTTTTTCGAAAAAAAAAAAAAAAAGAACATTACAAAAGAGACCGAAAAGAGACCAAGGTCGATCACAATCTTCATCCACTAAAAGTAAATAATACATCCACACATACTGTCAATACTTATTTAGTATTGGTTGAATCCGTCAGAAATTGAACTGAACTAGAAATATAATCAGAGTTATCAGAATAACTAATCACATCTTACCTGTAAGATATTATAATTGGTAAATTAACTAATTTTGAAGAGTAGATTTAAGTTATTAGATTCCGACCTATGCTTTTCACAGCCTTACCTGCCCTAAACAATTCAGGTGGATGGTAACACATTCCCGGTCAATCATTAAGAAAGTAGATGTTTTAGAGCACCCCTTTGTACAAGAGTTAATACAAAATAAGGGATAATGGAAAACTATCAGTCATCCAATCAAAATTAAGGTAAGAAAAATATCTGAACGTGGAAAATAATTAAAACTTTGCAATTACCTGTTTTCGTGAGGGCTTCCACCCTAGAACGAAGCCTTTTGTTCTGCACTACAGGCGTCTCATTTAAGTCAACCTCCCTTAAATTTGCACTCGAACCTTTTGATGCAGCAAGACCAGAAAACTCATCAGTTGTCTCAGTATGCGCTATATCCATAGCTAGCTTGGCTTCAGTAGGAAAGAACAATCGTGCAAATGCCACTGCAGTGTACAAAACCACTTAGAACTCATCTATCCAAGCATAAAAAAAAAAAAGTCAAAATAGAGACAAATTATTGTTGAGTAGGAGGTCAAGCCACAACCACACTGTAGATCAACTCCATAAATGGGACATCTTTGCATGTGCAGGCAACATATATTCCCAACTTATTAAACGTAAACCAAAATCTGAAGAGATTCAATTCTCTTATTTCTATGACGTGATCTCATTTATCTAACTTGCATGATCACCACTAGCTTAACCTAGTGCTGGATTATTTAAGCAGCTAGAATTTTCTGCCTTTAGCTCATCCAATGGTCTTGCATTTTAAAGCCAAAGCACTACAAATAATTTTGTTGCTTAAAAAATTCAACTATCACGAACATGCAAAATTTTATTTATTTAGTATGTAGTAGAGATGGCAAAAACGAAGGGAAGAAATCTCAGCCTCATGGTATTTAATGTATATCCAAATGTACATATTCTATCTTAGATCTCTATGCATAAAATCACTTCAACTTTTGCATATTCTATTTGGGTATACCACTTTACTACTAATAACTTCAAATGTTTCAAGAGAATATAAACAAAAATTCCCATATGCAGAATAATACCTCTGTTTTCTAGGTATAGCAGCCTCATGTGCAGATCATCAGCTAATGTATGGGAAGTGATAGATGCATTACCAGCCATTGGATTCCTCCTCATTTCTCTCTCTAGGACATCAACACATATCCGGTCTTTATTTGTTTCTTTTCCCTGCTCTGTTTTTGCATGATAATCTTTTGGCCTCGTCAATCTCCGACAGATGGTAACAGCACTTCGCCCATCCAATGTTAAATCTGATGCACAAGCTCCTTTAGTCAGAAGTGACACTATTACTGATGGCTCCTTGCGCATTGCCCCAATATGGAGAACTGTGTAACCCCGGGAATTTCTAAGGTTGATATCAGCCAATCCAAGGCTAAGAACCTCAGACAACACCTTTGGATCACAATATGCTGCAGCATAATGGAGTGCATTGGCTTCATCTAAGGTTATATCAGACTCAGACAACAGAAGTCTCACAAGTTCAACATCATCAGAATCTAGTGCCTTGTGTATTCTCCTGATTCTCTTTTCACGCAAAGGGTCCAAACTAACTGTATTATTTTCATCTTCAGGAAGAGACTTGAGGCGAAGCACTCTAATTTCCTCTGCAACTTCATTGGGAAGTTCTTTCTCAATGCAGATACTATCAAGGTTCGAATGTGCTACTTTATCAACACATTGAGCAAGAAGCTGACTTGATTGACAATGGAAGGCAACCAAAAGGATTGGAATAACATCTTCCACCAGAGCCTTCCCAACAAAGTTAAGAAGGCGTCGCTGCAAATATGTAAATAATTAAATCATTATAGTTTTTCTCTAGGTTTCTGCAAACCTAAATTTGATAGATACGGATAACAAATTAAAAAACACAATGGCTCTTCATATAGTCACTGAAGAATGCAAAAACAATCACTCCCATCCAATTTAAATTCTAAAATTGAAGTTTTCAATCTCAAAGCCTCGTATCTATATCTCCAGTAAAAATAAGTTTCATAAATGCACATAGCAATAGCCATCAATCATGCAAACGAACCACAAATAGAAAAGAAGGAAATAATTTAGCATCAAAAAGGAGAAAAAGACGTTAACCACAATGATTGAACCTCGACCTAGTAATTGAATCTGTGCTAAACAATGAGTTAACTATTCTCTAATCATGCAGCTCAAATGAAAAAATATATCTGAATTTGTTAAGAATATATGCAAAAGAATGGTTTTGGGTCCAAGAGAAAGGATCCAGTAGACAGTTCCTAATAGCACAAGCAATCTTATATAGTTCGCATCACATTATCTGTGGCTCTGTATTGATATTGTAAAACATGTAGGTAAAACTTTGCCTCTTCCATCAGGAGTAATGAACTATGTGCACGCAAACGTAGTGAAATCACAACATTGCAACTACTAAACTATACCTAAGGTGTGTATTCAATGAGTTGCTAAATTTGCTCAATAAAAGTAACAATAACCAGCACAAAGACAGCATACTGACCTGGAAAAGAGAAACCAACTCTGGCACTTGAAATATAGCCGAAGCATACATCATTTCCACTGCAAAATTAATAGCAGGGTTGCATGCATCATGGGCACATTCATTATCAACGCAAATTGACACCTCCATCGGAGAAGGCTTCAGCTTTCCAGCATACAAATATCTCAAGAAAATCAAAAAGGCTTCATGTCCAACCTTGCCATAAGGCAACAACTTACTCATACAATGCTTTGGTTTTCCTTCCTTATCAATTGATTCCTTCTCACGCTTAAATAACTCATGAAAAACCTTACTCCTAGCGGCCAAAATACATCGATGAACACCAACTGGGTTACCCTCAACAATTATTTCAGCATCACTATAATCACTAGTTGAGTCAACCAAGAGTTGCTCTAAACTGGAACTAAGCTTGCTTAGACTTATAACTTCAAGATTAGGCCCCGACTCAGGGGCTGAAGAGGAGGATATATTGTGACTAATTGAGCCATTTGATAGATGTGAAGAAGAAGTAAAGCTCAAAGATGATGATGGTTCAGTTGAATTAGCCATTTAAAAACTACAAAAGAGTTTATGCTACAGATTATGAAGCTTGAAGAAACAATGGGTCATGGTTTCCTAGAAGCCTCAAAGTAAAACTAGTGACTGCTAATTCAGGGAAAATAAGCTAAAATGAAGCTATAGAAACAAAATACTAAGAATCATGGAACTGGGATCACTCCAATTGATAAGAAATGAGGAATTAGCCATTTATAACTTTCAGAAATCAGATTTTCTATATGGGGTAGTAGTAGAAAATACGTACACACGATAAATATTCACAAATTATATATGGGTAAAATTGCTATCTAATTCCAAATTCTCTACCACTGCAACTATCAAGTACAACCGACATAAAAGACTCTAAATTGAAAACCACAAAGAGAAATTCCTGCAAAGATTTCTTTTACCGTATTACAGGAATTGAAACAGTCTGCTTGAATGTCCAACGCCATCTAATTAGCATAATAAATCATAAAATCCCAGAAAAACTATAACATCAAATCTAGAAAAGAAAAAAAAACTTTTTTGCTGAATTAAATTCAGAAAACAACACAGCACACAAATTTCCCAGTTGCTATCAGATCTACCAAATAACAAAAGACTAAAACAAAACAGCTCACACAGCACAATTTACGTAACAGTACAGAGCAAGAAACAGAGGTTATTAGAGAAAGCAAGGAACAGCTTAGATTAGTAGTAATGAGCGGTCAACAAGGGTAGGGAAGAGAAGATGAGGGGAAAAGAGGAGGCGAAATAACAACAAAATCAGTGAATTAAATTAAGGAAAAAAATGGGGTTTTTAACCCACATAGTCCAAAAATACCTATTTTATTTACATTCATGACCAATCTTTTTCAAATATGTTATATTTAAATTCAATTATAATATTTTTAAACAAAAATACCATTAATTATTGATTTTCTTCTAAAATTATAATATTTTAATATTACTATAAATTTTTTTTTTTCATACAAATACTCGCTCACACAACTATCAGACATCAGACAAAGTAAACGACGGCAAATACATCTCAACATCAACAAAAACAACGACAAAAATACCATTAATTATTGATGTAGTATTCAAGAAGTTTGTATATATAACGAAATGTCTCAACAAAATTCAAATAGGAGTGATTGTGGTGTATAAATATGTAAATATATAAAGTATTTATTTATGCAACACAAATTTGATTATGAAACTTCTAATAGCCTTTACCTGAAGAGGAATGTAATGTTTAGTCTGTGAACAAAGCAGTTATTGTAGATAAATTTTTTTTATCTTTATTTAATTCAATTTATATGTTACGAATTATTACAAAATTTCGTTTTCAATGGATACAGTATGCAGAGAGTGACAGAAATAGAGGAAAAAATAAAGAAAAAGGAAAAAGAAGAGGATTTAGTAAAGGAGTCGTTAAGGCGATGAAATCGCATTAATGACGAGAGAGATGGTGTCAGCAATGTAAGCCGGGTTCTTCTTGTGTCGACAATGGCGTCATTCTGTTGATAGAATTGTTGGTCAATAAATTCAGTATATAAAGTCTTTTGCAACTTGAAAATTGGGTTTTTAACGAGGTGGTCCAGTTTTTAGGCCTATTTTTTTTTTTTAATCTTAAAAAAATTATATTTAAGTTTAATTATTTATTTTTCAGATAAAATATTATTATTTGTTATTTATTTGTTAAATTCTATATTTTGAATTTAATTTTTTTATTATAATTTTTTTATGTAAATTTTGATAAAAAAATTAATAGTTATTTTTTAAAATAGTTAAAAATCACTTTAGAAGTGATTCAATATTAATTTATTTGTTTTAATTATGAATTTTTATCTTAATTTTGAGAATTTAAAAAGTAAATCAGTGTGAAAAAAATGTTCATCATAAAAGAATATAAATTTTATTAGAAAAAGATAAATTTTATTGTGAAAAAAGATGAAAATCATCGAGGGAATACAAAATTCATCGGAAGAATATGAAATTTATCTAATAAATATGAAATTTCATTAAGAAAAAATTAAGTAAAGACCAAATTATTCGAATGGTGTATTTTTAGCCTCAAATATAAAAAATATTTTAGATTAAAAATATAACTGCCCAAAATTTGGGCCACACAATTAAAAATCCATAAAATTTATTATTGCAAAAAAAACATGAAAGATCAACGAATAAGTTTGTGAATTTTTAAGAAACCATAAATAAAAATTTACTTTGATTGTTTATAACGAATAAATCTCCGACATAACATTAACTATTATTTTATTACAAATAGGTTATTTTGACGAATCGAATCGTCTTTTTTTTAGACGGTGACACGTGACATAATTAATAATAAAATTAAAATAACAATAGATAGGTCTACGAATTTTTAAGAAACCACAAATAAAAATGTACTTTGATCATTTATAACGAATAGATTCATGACTTAACATTAATTATTATTTCATTATAAATAGATTATTTTGACTAATTAGATCGTCTTTTTAGATGTTAATACGCGAAATAATTAATAATAAATAGTTTTGATTATTTTTTAATTTATATTATAAAATATTAAATTAATTTATAAATTTTATTAAGATATAATTTAAATTATTTATTATTAATTATATTACGTATTAATATTTACTTAAAAATATAAGAATAAAAAATATCAAGAGAGGAGAGGATCCATATCCATTTTAGCCACTTATCGTACTCACCCTCGTACTCACGTACTTATTGTTTGCAAGCGAGAAAAGTATTTTACAAAATTTAAGCATCTAACAGTTAATATCCCATTGAAGTTTAAAAATAAAAAGAAAAGAAAAAAAAAAAAGGATTTGTACTGTCAAAGACAGGTGACAGACAAGAGCAAGGAAAGAAGAGGCGAGGAAAGTGCTAAGAAAACGTTTCAGTTGAAATTGTTATCTACTTTTTTTTTTTTTTTCACAGCTATGGTAGGGTCGACATCAAAATTATCATAATATTTATTTTTTAAAAAAAAATAATTAATTTCTTGTCTTATATTATTATATTATGAGTTTTGTAATTTACAAATTTCATTTAAATTTGTTACTAATTTCAACTATGAAACCTCAAACTTCTTTATACTTTTTTCCCCTGCCCCACAAACTTTTGACACGTTTTGCACGAGGTCCACGTGAAGAAAAAAAGTGGTGTGCCAATTCATAACGACAACAGTAGTTTTGTTGTTGTCAATAAAATCATAAACGTTGGAAAGAGATTTGTTTCTAACAAATTATCAACGTGTTGTCCGATTGTGTTTTTATTTTTATTTTTGAAAATAGGAAAATTGCCTTTTCTTTTTAGACTTTGATAATACTAATTAAAAAGCTATAACAAGTTAAGGAGGGGATTATCATATTTTTAGTATTTTAATCATAAAAAATTATCTTTGATAATGTTTTTCAAATTTTAATTTTAATATTATAATTTTCCCTTAATAATAATAATAATTAGTTAAAAAAATTAACACATAAAAAATTTGGGGAGAATATAATTAAAATATGAATGATTAATATAATTAAAAATATTAATTTTTAGAATATATAAGGTAAGATGGTGACCACAATATTTCTATTTTTTAAAAAAAAAATTTTAATTGTGTTAAAATTGTATATAAAAATTTTAAATTGGTATATTCAAGACATTAACTTCAATTAAATTTTGAATGGACTCTAATATCTTTAAACTCTTTTTTAGTCATTAATTTTTTATTTTTTATTTTTTGAAAATAAAAAATTAATATCTAAATTTTTTTCTCTCACATTAGTTTAAAGTGAGAATTTTTATTTATATTGGATTTTCACTATAAATATAAATGTTATTGTGGGAGATCACTAATTGTGAGAAAATTATTCATTAATGATTATTTGTTTTATTATTATCTTTATTAGGAATATTCAAGCGGATAGGAGTTAAAAATTAAGGTGGGCCTCTTATTGGACTTCGAGAATTTTATTTGGGCCGAGCCTCTTTGGGCTTGGCACTTCACTATCCTCAACCTCAAATTCTTCATTATTTTCCAATTAGCTTTGTTTAATTAATTAAGCTAAATTATGATTTTGAAACTCTTCTTTGTATTTAATACCTGTATCATATCAGTTACAAATTAAGCAAAAAATTATTTTATTCGTTAATAAATTATTTATTAATCACAATTATATGAATAATCATAAGTGTTATCATTCACTAATCTATGATTATATGAATGTATCTTTAAATCACAATCCTCAATACCATATGTATTAAGTAACTAATTTTTTTATTTAAAATATATATGGTACATATTTTGAAATTATGGTGAAATATGTAATAAAAATTTTATCAGATATAACATTTAAAATTTGTGATAATTTTACTTTGTGACAAAATTTGTGAAAAGACACATTTACCTCCATTTTAACCATAAATTGGTTATACTTTTTTATTCTTCATAAGTAAAACTTTAATTTACTCCTTCTTACTTAAAATTTTTTATTATTTTATTTATTTATATTAGGTAATAAATTATATTCTAAAATTTTAATTAACTTAAAATAAATATTATTAATATATTATCATATTATTATAAAAAATAATTTATATTAAAATTTTACAATATAATTATTGAGGTATAAAAATACTCTAAATAATAAAAATTAAAATATTTTAATATTATTTGTTTATTTTAGAAAGTATCTATAACAAACTCTAAAAATTAAATAAGAATGAATAAATTATGATTTTACATATAAAAAATAAATTAATTCATATTTATTTATCTTTTAATTAATCAACTTATGGTTAAAGGAGAAGTAATTGTGTTTTTTTTTTATAAAATTTGCTACAAAGTAAAATTACAAATTGCAAGAGGATATGATAAAACCACTAATAATTAATTATAACCATGAGATTTTATCATATATTTCTCCTTAGATTTGTGATAATTTCACTTTTTGGTAGGTTTTGTGGAAAGACACATTTATCTTCTCTTGATTATAAGTTAACTAACTAAAATATAAATATACCCCTAATTTATTTATTTGTTATAAGTAAAACCAAAATTTATTAATCCTTATTTAATTTTTAGAGAGTTTTAGGTATACTTTTTAAAGCAAACATATATATATATATATATATATTTCTAAAAAATTAATTTAGAATTACTTCTACTCCATATAAGATTCATAACTATATGTAAAAAAATAACTTTATTATATAAATATTCAAATGGTGTGAATTAATAATAATATTGAAATATTCTTATTTTTATTATTTAGAGCATTTTTATTCCATAATAATTGTATTATAAAATTTTAGAAATTTAATATAAATTATTTTTAAAATAATATGATAATATATTAATAATATTTATTTTAAGTTAATTAAATTTTATATTATTAAAAATTTAGAATATAAATTAGTATATAACATAAATAAATTAAAAAATAAAAAAATTAAATAACAATAAGTAAATTAGAGTTTTAATTATAAAAAATAAATAAATTAATGATATATTCGTTTTTTAATTAGTCAATTTATGGCTAGAGATGAGATAAATATGTCTTTTTACAAAACTTGCCACAAAATAAAATTATCACAAATTTTAAAGAAAGTATCTAATAAAATCCCTTATAGTTATCTACAAGACTAAACTTTATATAAATTTGTTATTCAAATATTATGTACAAAGAATATAAATCAACTGTAAATACCTTATTCATGTGTGATTATAAAATCTTAATATTCTTATTTAAAAGTTTAGTTACTGATTTAATTCTTTATATGAGACAAAATTTTGGGTGAAAGACTGGCATAAAGTTTAAATATTTATGTAGTTATTAAGTTGAATTGTGTATCAATGATGTACTTGATTAATCTTCACAAAAATACAAAATAATATGAGTTATAAGACATATTTAAAAGTATTTATAGGTTTTAGATTCTTTTAATTAAGTAGTGTGTTTTATAAGATCATAAAGATAATAACAGTACGAATTTGGGACGGACGTTGCTTGACTTGGATCCTCATCTACTACAACAATATAATTTTTTTTTTTTAAATTCGTTGTGGGTTTGATATTTTATGATCAAACCTACTATAACAAATATTTAACCTTTACAAAAACAAAATAATGGTTGTTAGCAATTTTTTCTTTGTTAGCAATTTTTGTTCTTTAAATTATACTTGTAATTCCATGTTCAATTTTTAATTTTTACCAAAACCAGATTCTCATTCCCAGTTTTGTTTACAGTGCAATAACCCTAAGGAAACATAATAAATATGATTTAACAATTCAAGAAAAATGCATGGTGCTGAGTCCAACAATAAGCAAAATTGGTAAATAAAATAAACAATACCAACTTTAAAGTCCCTTAGCTACAATCCGAAAGTTTTTCATAAAATGCTATTGTTATGGTTAATAACATAAGAAGAAACTTTTGAAACGTTAGAAAAATGCCAACCTGTCTCCACAATGAAGAAGAAAATTAATAGAAACCAAAAAAATTATATTATTTAAAAAAACATAATAAATAATAAATAAAAATATTACTTTTAGACATTTAACAAAATTATATGATTTAAATAAATAAAATATATAATAAAATTTAGTGGTAAAATTGTCACCCTTTTTTAAAAAAGAGGGCGACTCGTTAGCAAGGAGTACAAAAAATGTAATCTTCAGGGGAAGATAAGGGCCATATATGAAAACACGATTATCTTTTTGATAGAACTTCTCTTGCTGTTAAGTCTATTCGTAGGGTAGATGACTCTGTCGCTGTTAAGTCTATTCGTAGGGTGGGTGACCCTACCACAGTTTATACCAAGGCCACAATTCATGCTTCTTTGACATATCACGACAAGTGCTTTTACATTTGACTTCCAACTAATAAGCTTTCTAAGAGAGCTTATGAAAAAAATACTTTTCCCCCACTACTTCTTTCCTTTCCATTAACGTTCCATGAAGATTCCATATATTTCCTTGCATGGACCTTGTGATTCGATATTGTTTGGTCGTCCATTCCTAATTTTGGATTTGGGGTCTCAATTATTATTATTATTATTATTATTTTATTATTGCATAAAGAAAATTATACCCTACTTTAAATTTTCAATCGACGTCACAATAAGTACTTCTTTAATTTATTCTTTAATTTATTTTATTTATTCAAAGTCATTGCTATTACTTGATGGGTCGATTTCATTTTAAATTATTAATTTTAAAATATATTAAAAAATTAAGAATAAAATTATGTTAATATTAATTGACAGGTCGATTCCATATATTTCCTTGTATGGACATTGTGATTCAATATTCTTTGGTCATCCATTCCTTATTTTAAATTTGGGGTCTCAATTATTATTATTATTTCTTTATTTTATAAAGAAAATTATACCCTACTTTAGATTTTCAATCGACATCAAAATAAGCACTTCTTTGATTTATTTTCTTTATTCAAAGTCCTTGCTACTACTTGATGGGTCAATTTCATTTTAAATTATTAATTTTAAAATATATTAAAAAATTAAGAATAAAATTATGTTAATACTAATTGATAGGTCGATTCTATATATTTTCTTACATGGACATTGTAATTCGATATTCTTTGGTCGTCCATTCCTAATTTTGGATTTGGGGTCTCAATTGTTATTATTATTTCCTTATTGCATAAAGAAAATTATACCCTACTTTAGATTTTCAATCAACATCACAACAAGCACTTCTTTGATTTATTTTCTTTATTCAAAGTCCTTGCTACTACTTGACAAGTCGATTTCGTTTTAAATTATTAATTTTAAAATATATTAAAAAATTAAAAATAAAATTATGTTAATACTATATCATGACAATCACGATCAAATTCTTAAATTTTTGCAAGATTTAAATCTCTTTACTGATGATAATTAATTGCGCTTAATCCTCTATCTTGATTAATTTAACTTTCTTTCCTCATATGACATATCCTCGTTGATATGGATTGGTAGATGGTTTAATACGTGTGTAGTGTTTGGCATGTACTTCTTCAATACCGCGATATAGAACACATTAGTTAGTCTAGAAAAACTAGGCGACAGAGTTATGTGATAGGCCACAAGACCTATCCTCTCCAAGATCTTGAAAGGTCTTATAAACTTAGGGAAAAGTTTACCCTTCTTTCTAAAACGAAATATCCATTTTCATGGTGATACCTTTAAGAACACAAAATATGTTATTTGAAACTTAAGTCATACATTCGATAATTTGCAGAACTCTTTTGTAGACTCTGTGTTATATGAAGTCGTTCCTTGATAACTTTGATTTTCTCATTCGTGATGTGTACTATCTCTGGCCCTAATAATCTTCTTTCTCTAACTTCGCCCCAACAAATAAGTGATCTGCATTTACTACCATACAAACCTTCGTAAGGTGTCATACGTATGCTTGAGTGGAAGTTGTTAATATAAGCAAACTCAATTAATGTGATATGCTTTTCCTAAGTACCCCTTTAATCTAAAACACACACCCTTAGCATGTCTTCAACAGTTTGAATGGTTCGTTCTGATTGGCCGTCTGTTTAGGGGTAGAAATTCGTACTGAAACTTAATTGTCCTTAATTTCTTGTGAAGACTTGCCCAAAATTTAGAAGTGAAATATGAATCTTTGTTAGCTATGATGGACATTGGCACATCATGCAACCTTATCACCTTGCGTAAGAATAATCTAGCCAACTACCTTAAGTTGTCAATATTTTTGATTGCTAAAAAATGGGCAAACTTAGTTAAACGATTAACAATTATCCAAATGAAATCACAACCTCTCCTAGAGTGAGGTAAACCACTAACAAAATTCATAGTGATGTTTCCCATTTTCATTCTGAAATAGAAAATGATTGTAAGAGTTCTTCTGGTCTTTAATGCTCTATCTTTACTTACTGCTCACTAAACATCACGAAACAAAGGTAAAAATTTAATTCTTCATATTTCTCCACCAATTTTTTTTTCTAATCGCTATACATTTTAATGCTACCAGGATGTATGTTGTAAGTTGATTCATGAGCCTCCCTCATGATTTCTTCATTTTGCTCTTTTTTTCTGTGATATGCATAACCTTTACTCCAACCATAACACTTCATTATTTACAACTCTAAATTTTGATCTACGCTTTTTCTTCACTTCCTTAATAATCATCATCAATGGTGAGTCTTCTCTTTAAGCCATTTTAATCCTATCAAGTAAAGTAGGTTAGACTATCAAAATACCAGTAGATTTCCTTTACCACATACTATCACTTTGATCTCCATCTTCTTCAAATCCTCTAAAATACATCATTGAGTGGTGATTAGATAAGTCATAGAGCCAAATGACTTCTTACTAAGCACGTCAACTACTACATTCACCTTGCCAGAGTAGTAGTTAATGGAACAATCATAATCATTGATTAATTATAATTAACTTCTTTGCCTCAAATTAAATTCTTTTTGAGTTAATATATAATTCGAACTTTTATGATTTGTGAAAATTTCATAATACTCCCTATCTAGGTAATGTCCTTAAATCTTGAGAGCAAAGCTTATTACAGCTAACTCCAAATTATATGTCAGATAATTCTTCTCATAAGTCTTTATATTATATCCCACATCACTAGCGGGTAAGTCTGGGTTATAAGTTATATAACTTAGGCTCTCCTAATTCAATAGACGTATTTTGGGTTGCAAAGCCCAAGAGCAAACTTGTGATGGACTATGTGTCCAAAGCAGACAATATCTATTTAGTTGTTGGGTTCGGACTATTACACTTCAACTGTCTAAAAGCATATGCAACCACCTTATCTTATTGTATTAGCACACAACCTAACTCTTTTTTACACTCATCACTTTATATCACAAAACCTACACTACTTAAATGAATAGTCAAAACTAAAGCGGAATTTACCTTACTTTTTAGTTTTAAAAACTCTTCTTGCACAACTCATCCAAGTTAAATTTGATACATTTTTTTTTAATTAAACTTATCAAAGGAACTCGATAATAACCTGCTAGACCTAAGGAGCACCTAACTTCAGAAACAGTAGTAGGTTGTTTCCAAATTCATAATTACCTCTATTTTAGTAAGATCAATCAATACCCTCAAAAATACAACTTTATCTAACAAAAATTCACATTTATTAACTTTTGCAAATAACTTCTTCTCTCAGAATGTTTGCAAAACTATCTTTAAATGCTCATTTTGCTTTTCTCTACTCTTCTAGTACACTAGAATGTCATCAATGAAGTCAATGACGAATCAATCCAAATAAGGTTATAAAATCCTATTTATAGGTCTGTAAAGGTAGCAGAGGCATTAGTCAAACTACACAATATAAAAAAAAAACCTCATAATGTACATATTGACTTTTGAAAGAAGTCTTAGAGATATTGTTACTCTTGACCCTTAACTGATGATATCTCGATCATAGATTAATCTTAAAAAATACTATTGCACCTAGTAATTTGTTGAAGAGATCATTTGCAAGGAAGTGGGTACTTATTTTTTACAGTGACATGATTTAACTGGCGATAATCAACACACAATCTCATGGTGTCGTCTTTTTTTTTTTAACAAACAACATCGGAGTGCCCCATGTTTAAACACTAGGGTCAATGAATCAATTATCTAGTAATTCCTACAATTACACCTTTAGTTTCTTCAACTCAAGAGGCGTCATCCGATATAGAACCTTAGATATACGTGTTGTACTAGGTACAACATCGACGGCGGACTCTACTTCTTTACAAGGGGATAGTCCTTATAAATCTTCTAGAAATATATCACTAAAATCCTTTACTACAGATATATCTTTAAGACAAAGTTACACACACACAAGCTTTAACTATGCCTTAGTAACAAATGAATTAATGGTTCCATGAAATGTTGGTGGTCCCAATTTCTTAAAATGCTTTAGTGTTACTGCAGTTCTAGCCTCATTATTACTACCTTGTCCTTTTAAGTTTACATTATGTTATGAAGTACCCCTACCACAAGTGAACCTCTTAATTAGTCTATCTTGTTGTTCCACCATCCTAGTCATCATACGTATAAAGGGATTAGTTTCTTTAGCTATTTTGAGAATAGTAGAATCAACAATAATTGGTGGATTTCCATAGTTTAATGCATTTTTCTATTAACAGTTTTGCATGTCATCTTGTCTAAATAAAAATATTATGTAACTTCACGAGAAAACACTACATTATTATGAAATAATAAAAGTTCTAAATAAAGCCATAATGGCAAAAAAATATCAATAACAAATCATGAAATTTTATCTTAATGCCTAAAGACTCCAATTTCAATCATTTCTGAAGTCTAGGAATCTTAAATCGTTGTCCCAAACCTTTCTTAGAGTCTATAAAATTCTAAATATAAGCTATGATACCACAAATGTAACACCATAAATCAAGTAAGCATCACACAAAGTTGAACTAGAGCAAACAATTACATATACATGTACTAAATCTCATAATAACAACTTTTCTACTAAAAGAACTTCATTATTAAAAAAAAATTATTAAACCACTTGAGTTTGTTCAAATAACTATAATCTAATGAAACTAAAAGCAATTACAAAATAGACTCCATGATACAATTTCTAAGAATGCGATAAACATATTACAAAAATCCTTCATTGTCTAAAACATAAATAAATAGGTATTTCAATGCTATCTTCCAAGTCAACTCATCACATTTATCATACAAACAACTTTTTCTAAAAACAAGTAGATAACGAGGGGCGGACCATCAACTCGGTAAGTAATATTATCCATAACGGATACATAAGTTTCCTTACTTTAAGATGAATAAAATATTTCGCAAGCCCTTCATTCAAAAATCGTGCAAAGATACAGTTTCAAGTAATTCTCAAAGTAAACAAAAGATTAATGTTCATAAACTTTTGTACAATAACATGTAAAATAATAATTTCATAAAATTAAATAAAGAAGTATATAAAACATTCATTGTAGAAAAACATATTTAAGTTGCTCATGTCCCGTAATATCGCTTATACCTCCAGTGATCCAGCCAATAACTGTCACTTATACCCTTGGTGACTTGGTTAATAACAAAATAAGATAAACAATTAAGACAAAATATCACATGGTTGGTCAGAATCAAAATCAAAATATTACAGACAAATGAGCCAAAATATTTCATTTTAATTAATCATATAAGAATCATTTAATAATATAGTGGCTTGCATTGATTTACTTATAAAACATTTAACACCTCTTACAATTAAATATTAACTTTTATTAAACATTTAATAAAATATTTTACAAATAGGTTTTGTAAGATATAATTAAAAATTCTTTTTTTAAAACTAACTTTGAAAATATTCAAGTTGTAAAAATTCATAACATATATTCATTCATCAAATAATAAAATATTTTCTAAATATTTTTGTTAAAAAAATCATTATGCAAAAACAATTCAATATATCATAAATGAAATTATTTACCTCAAATCAAGAAAATGTCTTAAGCTAGCTTTAAATGTTGTCCGAAGGTTTCGAGCTTCTTATAATAATAAATCATCTCATTAAAAACATTTAGAATACACAACAATAAATCTTCTAGAGTTTCATTACGTCTATACTACCCACTTACGTACCCTAAACAAAACCTTTTACATTTTAGAATTTTTATTCCTAATTTATAAATCAGATCAAGCTAAAACTTTACATATTTATTAAGCTCATATAAGGTTATCATATCACATTCTATAATTTTTACTCTTAATCTATAAATCGGATCAAACTAAAACTTTACATATTTACTAAGCACATCTAAGGTTATCATATATAAAAATTCCATAACATTTCGAATTCAAAAATATTCTCAAAATAATAAATTTTTCTGACAATAGTAACCTGTCCAAATCATTTTAGAATTACAATTCACTCAATGAAAAATTCATAACTATTTAAGTATGTTTCTAAAAATTTTGAAATTTATAAAATAAAAAAATAGTAAACATGTAGATAAATTCAATACCAAATTTTGTAATTTTTTAAAGTCTTTTGGTAGTTCAAAATAATAAATATTTAAGACAATAGTAATTGGTCCATATTATTTTGAAATTGCAATTTGCTCAATCAAAAATCCATAACTATTTAAATATATTTCTCAAAATTCCAAAATTTATAGAACAAATAGTAGACATATGGATAAACTATAATGTAAAATTTTGTAATTTTTGAAAATCATTTGATATTTCAAATAATAAATATTTTACCATAAATTCGTAGAATTCATAAAATTTCATATTACAAGGGCTAACTTCAAAATTTTGTATAAAATCAAATTCTTTTCTGATTTAAGTAAAACAAAATTATATAATCATCTTATTATGTTAGCATTAAGATTATAAAAGTTTTTATAAATAATCATGATAGATTTTACGTTAAATAATTTCTATAGGCATTATGTCCAGTAAATACTATAGAGTTCTAATCCAAACTACCCACCATTGCAATACAAGTTAAATGAAAAAAAAAATGGTTCTCATTAAATTAATATCACTTTATGAATAATAGTTAAAGAACTCTATTTGATCTATACAAAACAATATAAAAGAATTCTAAATAAAACTCAAATAAACAGAAAGATCGTAGTTATAATATGTAATTAAAATATTACATCTACTAACCGAGAGCCTAAGGAGCCACAAACCACATAGAAAGTAAATTTTGTTTGCGTGAATAGGAAAGTGAGAGGCAAAGAGGAAAGAAAAAATAAGTTTATATGCCTTATTTAACAAGAAACCCTAAGCTAATAAGAAATATCGGAATATTTACTATTTTTTTTCTAAAATATCCTTTAACTAAAATAAAATAAATCCTAATCTTATCACTTCTTACGTTTAAATATTCTCTTACTTATTAAGTAATAAAATATTCTATTAATTTAATTAGGTGAGTGAATATTAGAGAAGGTTCCAATACATCTGAGTAAATAAAATCAAAGGGATTTTTGGAATAAAAATGAACGCCCTTAAACGACAGACGATGGTTTTTAACCTACTGACAATCCGGACACTCAGAGTGCTGGTTATTTTCTGCAACTAGAAGCTTAAAATGGGAAATGGCTCGAGATACAACTGGCATAGAAGCATGGCCTAATCGTTTGTACCAGTTTTGGAGAGACTCGAATAGCGGAATAGTCAGAAGGCTTCACGGAGTGCCTTGGAGCAGAAAAGGAATATAGGCCATTCTTAAGTTGACATCTGTTTAGGAAGCTCCCTATGTTGTCCTTAACAAGAAAAAAAGAACCGTGGAATTGACATAAATTAAATTCTTTTGATTAGCATGAACTAACGAGACTTGATTTAAAATAAAAGGAGAAGGAGTTGATAGAATAGAGGATCCAATTTTGGTAATTTTCAAACATGTATCATTGCCAATATGTATCTGATCGAAACCATCATACTCATCGCCGTGAAGGTTCAAATTACCCACCTCATTGGTGAGGTGATGAGTGGCTTCAGTATTGGGATGCCAATCATAGTTAGAGATCTGATGATTTGCAGCTACCATTGCCTGAGGTTGGCGGTTATTTTGCAATGTCTGATAAGAGATATCAAACCGATAAAAACACTGTTTGGTTGTGTGTCCCGGTTTATCATAAACTTGGGAGCAGGTTACCTCACGGTTACTTTGTCCACGATTACCACCATTGTTGAACGAGGACTGATATTGATTTCCACCACCACGAAACCACGCCCCCTCACACGATAGCCTCCACGACCTCGGCCATATAACTGTTGTGGTTGATAAGTATCCACATTAGCTGAGACATGTTGTATGAGGATAGATGTGTTGTGAGCATTGATTCGGGACTCACTGGTGAGGAGTAAGGTGTATACTTCTTCAAGAGTAACAGAGTCCTTCCAGGCAGCAATGTTGGACATCAGAGAATCATATTCATGGTCTAGACCAGCCAAGAGGTGAGTGATGATCTCATCACTATGAAGAGCGTGTCCTGCAATAGCCAGTTCATCAGAAAGATTCTTAACATGAAACAAATAATGTGTTGCAAAAAGAAAGCCCTTGCGAGCGGTCGCAAGTTGAGTGCAAACATGCAGAACACAAACTTTGGACTGAGAGGCAAAGCTTTCTTCTAGAGTTCGTCGGACATCTCGGGATGTGTGATAGTTTAGCAATCTGAGCAACTATCGGAGTAGTCAAGATGAAGGTGACGGTGCTTAGGAGTAGGGCATCCTGACGCATCCAGTGAAAAAAGCCAAGGTTGGGAAGTGGAGTTATTTTATCGTTGGGGCTTGGTGTATCAATTGTTTTAGGAGGCTTGATAACTGTTTCGTCAATGTAGCTGAACAAATCAAAGCCTGGGAAGTAAGGAAGAAGTTGAGCTTTCCAGGTGAGGTAATTATCACGGGAAAGTTTGTGAATATTGAGGGAGTGTGGTGTGATGAGAGGGGTAATTGTAGTAAAAGTAGAGTCGGAGGTAGTTGAGCAAGGAGAAGCCATCGAGAAGACAGTTAGTCAATTGGCTAACTCTGAACCATGTAGAATTTTAGAAAATGTAGAGTTCGAATGTTCTCATATCATATTAATAATTGTAATCCTTACAGATGTATTTATACACAATATTGAGTAACTAAGTCTGCATTATTCATTCAAAATACAAATTCAAAGTAGTTTGAACTCTTCACGTGACAGTTATTTGCGCAATTTGCACTAGGTTAAATCGCTTAATAGTTTCTCTAGCTAGAGTTTTAGCTGGCTTTATGGGATTATTCAAACCGTGAATAACTTGTTCTTCAACAATGAAACAAAATTCATTTTCTGAAAGTGCAGAGAAGATAAATAAAATTCATCATTAAAGTGAATCCCAAGAATTTTGTGCTACCAAGCCATAAGATCTATAAAATAAAAATAAAAAAATCTCTCATTCAATTCTCTAAAAGCAAAAATTTTACGGGATCAAGTACTATATAAATTGCACACTATTCCTTAGTTTGGTGGTGGTGAACACAATTCCTTAAAAGATAGTTATATATTTTATGTTTTATGTTCAGTAAGTTAATACTATGTTTACAAGTTATTATATAAAATTTATATTTAAATTGAATTAATATTATATATAAATATATAAAAAACTATATATATTTATCAATTACTTGTCTTATTATTTTGCATTCATTTGGTATTTTTTTTTAATTTTTTTTTTTTTTATGAATGTCGCTATAGAAATTGATATGTAATAAGACTCTTAAGATAAGGGCATATGCAAGAGAAGAAAAATGTTTTTTTTTTCTTTCTCTATAATAATATTGAAATCCATTCTTCAAATAGAAAAGAGCAAACAAACTATTATTATTAATTAGTGACTAATTCATATATTGATTCATATAATTTTCCTTAAAAAAATTTCCATGTAAGGTTTCTTTCTCCTTTATTTCTTTGACTCTTTCTTTAATTTAATTGAATGTGGTTGGAAATGGCAGATGAAAAATGAAAGCAAAGATACAAAGAATAAGACATAAAAGAGAGAAGAAAAATGAGAGGAGGATAAAATATAAATAATAATAATAAATAAATAAATAAATAAATAAATAAAAAGAGAGAGAGAGAGATACATTATTGAAGAATCACAAAACGTTAGAACACTCTATGAATGTTATCTAATGCTAATAAAAGACAAACTCTTTTGTCTTTTTTATTCTTTTGTAATTTATTAAATCTTTAATTTCTTCCCTCATGCATTAATTTTTTTTTTCTAATTACCATTCTCTTTATTTTTATCTTACCAATTTTTAAGTTTCTGTTTAAATATTCTCTGTCTTTTCTTTCTTTCTAAATACAACAATTTTAGGTTATGTAAATGGTAATACAAATACTGAGTCTAATTATGATATATTGGATGTATATTATATTAAAAAAAAAAATTATTACTTACAACTTGAAACAGTCTATATAAAAACTTAAAATAAAATATATAAATTTGTCTCATATATTACAGGGATGATAAAAAAATATACCTTACATCTTTGGGTAATTATAATTGAAGATATTATTGTTTATGGTACAAAAATTTAAAAATAAAAAAATTATCCTACTTTTAAGTATAGTTTGAATTATTGATTTACTTTCAATAAAGAATTCACTTTACAATAAAACTTAAAAATCGATTCAATTTTACTGCCAGATCAATAGAAAACTAAAAAGCATATAACTATCACAATATTAGAGTATGTAATTTAATGCTTTAACATATTCAATCATTTCAACATAGTATAGTAGATTAAGGTTCTATTTGTTATAATTAGATAAATTATACAATTATTTGTAACAACATATAAAATTTGAGGAATCTAAATGTACAATCCCTTTATTTATATTATAATCATCCTGAGATTGATTGAATAACTCATTCATCAATGCACGTGGAACATCAAGAATATTCAAACAAAGTGCCCCATAATTTTGAAAAAATCCCTGATCGAGTGAATGAACAATGAAATTCCATTAACAAAAAAAGGTTGACGGATCCAATCCAACGGCCAATGTTTTCTCCCATATATATGATTTATCATATCTTGTATCACACCCTGGTCCTTCACCATCATAGAAATAATCTCCTAGATGCAAGTATATCCTATCATTTTCAATATTCCAAATTGCATGCATGCATGTGATCATCAACTTGATAATTTTTTTGCTATTAATATTCATTGGGATTTTATAAACGTCCCACTTTGTAACTTTGAAATTTGAGTTTTTGATTGGTTTATTTCGTTTTGTTACCGTTAAGCTAAACTAACATATCATAAGTTGATTAATTTAAAATAATTTTTTGTTTCTTACTTTGTTTGTATCACATTATTCATTGATTAATGCTATTAAACTATCGTTATTTTAATTATTTTAATATATATATATATATATGTTAATTAGAATTAGAATATAAAATTTTTATTTTATTTAAACAAAAATTGGCCGTCAAATTAATTAATACTCATAATTAATTCATATTATATGTGTATTATATTATTATTTTCATTAAAGTTTGTATTTTTTTATTTGATCATCATTATAAATTATAAAATTTAAATGAAAATATCACTCTCATTTATAACTAGAATGGAATATATTTCAAAATATTATCTACTAGGTAAGCAAAAAACAAAAATAAAAAATAAAAACGGTTCGGTTCCGTTAATGAAATAAAGAAGTTTAACGTTTGTAACAATATTGAACCGGTCCAGGGGTTTTTAAATTCTGAAAGTCGCAAAACTGATAGCCAATGAAAATCACCGAAGTCTTCTTGTCCTCACTTCTGCGTCTTCCTTCACCCCTTCTTGTACTCTCTCCTTCTCCAGCTGTCTTTTCTTTGTTATCTTCTCCTCTTCTTCGTACAAAAAGAATGTTCATAAACTTTCTTCAAAACCAAGTTCATTCATGGCTTCTTTGCAACGACTCCTAGCAGATGAAGGATTCGGGCGTGAACAGTTCACGATGAAGAAGAAAAAACCATTGAAGTTTAAAGAGAGAACTGCACCGGATGAGTCTGTAACTCTCCCTATATACATTTGTCGTGATGTTAAAAGCTTCGATTTTTCGAAGCAGAAGTCGGATAAGAGTGTGAGAGGAAAAGGGTATTCAGTGAATTCGTCTAAAAAAGAAGGTTCGGATTCGGATAGGAAAAACTCAAAGCCATTAAGATCAAATGGTTCAGGAAAAGAATTGCCTGCAATTGACGAAGTTGCCATAAAAGCTGTGATATCTATACTTAGTGGATACACTGGAAGGTATGTGAAGGATAAGAATTTCCGGGAAAGTATTAGAGAAAAGTTTATGTCTTGTTTGGAAAGAAGACGAAAGGAATCTGATCATGGGATTTTAGCAAACATGGAGCTTGGTCTTGAGAGCATTGATAAGTTTGTTCAAGACAAAGGGACAAAGAAAGAGATTGGAATGAAGTTGTTAAGGAATTCAATTCAGCTTTTGAGCATTGTTGCTTCTTTGAATTCTAAAAAAACCAGGCATAATTCAACTTGTGGAATACCAAATTCACATCTTTCAGCATTTGCACAACTCTACTTATCAATCATATACAAACTCGAGAAAAATGATCGGATTTCCGCCAGACATTTGCTTCAAGTCTTCTGTGATTCTCCAGTTTTGGCACGAACCCACTTGCTTCCTGATCTTTGGGAACATTTTTTCCTACCACATCTTCTTCATCTCAAGGTTTGGTATCATAAAGAAATTGAATTTCTATCAAACTTAGATTATGGAGAGAAGGAAAAAAGAATGAAAGCTTTGAGCAAAGTCTATGATGAGCACATGGACATGGGAACAATTCAGTTTGCTCTTTACTACAAAAATTGGCTTCAAATTGGAGCTAAAGCATCTGCTGTTGTTCCTTATGTGCCTTTGCCATCAAGAACAAGTTATGGATCATCAAGAAGGAGATCTTCAGATTCTTATTCCTCGCATTCCTCCCTAAAAAAGAATCCGTAAGTTCTACAAAAATATTTTTAATCATATAGTGACATTTGTTTCATTTGAGGTAAGTACAGATTTCAAAGTTGATATTGTAATCTAATTCACCATTTATTAACTCATGATAGATTCAGAGCAGTGTTTGGTCCCACGGACCGGAGATCAATGGATCTTGATCATCGAAATAGAGCGTCAATCTATGCATGGAGTCTGAAGGAAGAACGTGAAGTACTGAGTACAGATACAGATAATTACAATAACTTCAATTATGTTCATGTGGGTAACTCTCTCTCTGTCTCTCTTTCAAAACTATATATAAAAAAGGTACTTTAATCTTAAATTATGTAGGCTAATTTCTCTTTTTTTATTCATTCTTGCAGAATTGTAGAAATCAGACATCTGAATTATGGCCAGAGAGACAGAACAAATCAGACTATTTTCGGTTCTTTACCTGCCAGAGTATGCCAGCAGAAGAATTCTTGGTAAATGGCAATCACACAATGAAAAATTCGGCAAGAAATGAAGAAAAAATTAGGCTTCATTCAAGTGAACTGAGTAGAGCAATTACCACAATTTGCTCTTCAGATATTCCAAGTGAATGTGAAATTGAAATCCGGGTAATTGTCAGAACTTGGTTAAACTCACATGGTGATCCTGCCATTGAAGCTGAGTTATCCAAAGCTCCCATTATCGAGGGAATGCTGGAGGTTTTGTTTGCCTCAAATGATGATGAAGTTCTAGAGATGGTAATATCGATATTAGCTGAACTTGTTGCGAAGAACGAATTGAATAGGCAGATAGTATTGAATTTTGATCCACAGCTTGAGATTTTCATCAGACTTTTGAGAAGCAACAGTCTATTTCTAAAAGCTGCTGTTCTGCTTTTTTTGCTGAAGCCGAAAGCAAAACAGATGATATCAACTGAGTGGGTACCATTAGTTCTTCGCGTGCTCGAGTTTGGAGATCAGCTGCAGACATTGTTCACTGTATGCTGCAGTGCTGAAGTGGCAGCATTTTACTTTCTGGAACAACTTCTCAATGGTTTTGATGAGGATAAAAATTTTGAAAATGCAAGAGAAGTTCTTTCTCTTGGGGGATTAGCCTTGCTTGTTGGAAGAATTGAGAAAGGAGAAATCAATGAGAGGCAAAAGACTGCTTCTATCATTCTCTGTTGCATTCGTGCTGATGAAAGCTGTCGGAATTACTTGGCTGAAAATTTGAATAAGGCCTCGATTCTCGAGCTCCTTGTTCTTGAAAACCAGAACTCTAATGGCTGTGCTATTGCTTTATTAACAGAATTACTCGGCCAGTCCAGGTATGTATAATGTTTTAGTCTTTGCTAACAATAGATTTTCGGTTCAACGAATCTCAATCTGCTTGATGATTTCCTAAAATAATTATTTACAGAAGAACAAAGATCATGGAATTCTTAGATGGATTGAATAGTGGATGGGGTGGATTCAACACCATGCACATTTTCTTAGTCTATCTCCATAGAGCTCCACCCGAAGAACGCCCCCTTGTTGCAGCAATTTTGTTACAGCTTGACCTTCTGGTAATTTCATTTGTAGTTTCTTCATAATTTCAGTTGTATATTTTCCAAGTTTTCAATGGTTTTGAATGATTCAGAATTTAGAACAGATCCCAGATGAAGCAACAGTTGTTTTGCAGGGAGATCATTCACAGTGCAGCATATATAGAGAAGAAGCAGTTGATGCAATTGTAGCAGCATTGGATTGCCAAAATTGTAGTGAAAATGTTCAAGAACAATCAGCAAAAGCTCTCTTGATGTTGGGAGGTCAATTTTCTTCTCACACAGAAGAGCCAACAACAGAAAAATGGCTTCTAAAACTAGCAGATTTCCATGAAAATTCAGATGATTCATTCTACAGCAATAGAACAGTTCTAGATCAAACCTTGGTAAGAGTTTGTTATCTTTTCTTTCTAACAAGTAACTTCCAATCTCATTGATCAGTTTATTAATTTTGTCCATATTATAATATACAGAATGAAGACGAAGAGGCAACAGAAGTTTGGCAAAAAGAGGCAGCAATTGCACTGCTCAAGAGTGGCAACAAGTGTTTCTTGGCAGCACTTTCGAGTTGCATATCAAATGGCATCCCAAGTTTAGCAAGAGCAAGCCTCTTCACTGTTTCATGGATGAGCAGGTATCTCCATTCAACCGGTGATCAAAACTTTCTATCCGCCGCAAGCTCAATACTCTTGCCACAATTGCTGGAATCCTCAAGCTATGACAGAGCTCTCGAGGAACGAACACTCGCTTTTCTTTCCCTGGAGAGACTCGCAAAAAGTTAAGGTACTTGTTATGCTTTTAAAAATTAAGCAGAAAACACAACAATTACAAACATATTCTTAATAAACTATGTCAAAGCTCGGATTTCAAACCAAGCAGATTAACAAATGAATTGAGTAGATGACATTGTTAGTTCCAAATTATATTCTTTTATGGGTTCCTCGATCTTTAAAAGTTTTTAACTGTTAAATTTTTCAGAGAGTATTTCTCAGCAGTATCAACATTGGATAAAGAGTTAAGAAGCTCTCTTCAGAATCCTGAAGAGCTCCTTTCAATCATCACAAGAGATTTAACGCTTGGTTAATTTTAAAGGCTTCTAGTTTTCTACTTCATTTATTATCTGTGCATGTATATGATGTAGCATACTTAATTCCCTCCAGATTAGAGATGAGATGAGAGATAAGGAAAGAATTTGAATTTATATATTATTGGGATTTGTTTGTTTGTGATGAACATTCCATTCTATCTTTCTTTCTCAATTATGTGACATAAAAATCCAAGCAAAAATTAAACTCGGAAAGCCCAGCCGCTTTTCCCATTGCTTTTGCGGTCCCTCCCCTGGCCACCAACCCAACCCAACCCAACCCACTTCTAACAGACAAACACAGTGCTTCAGTTTTCACATGCCTTATTATTCCATTATCTACTTGCAAAAGAAAAACAAATTATGAAGATAAGAAAACCTAAATCGATTTGTACAGTGTAAGCAATCCAAAAGAATAAACTGGAGATAAAACACTTTTCTAGTGTGGTTTAGAAACTATATAAAAGCACTCGAGGTTAAATATTAATAATAATAATAATAAATTTTATTAAATTTTTTTTTTAATTTTTAGTTTTAAAATAAATTAAAAATATTACAACTCCAAATAAAATTTAAATCTTTTAAAATTAATTTTTAAAAAGAGTCACATTATTTGAAGAAGGAAAATTTTTAGTTTTTACTTAATTGATTTGATATTGTATCATAAATTTCTCTAATATATTCTTTAATATTTACCGTTTTACTCTCTAGAATTATTTTTAATTAATATTATTTCACAATAAATGTAAATGAAGTAAATTTTTAAGATTTTATTTGGGATTAAAGTACTGTAACTTTGAAGTTACCGTTTATAATATAGATAATATTAGATATCAAATATTAATAATAAAATTAATAAATTTTATTAAAAATTATCATTATCAAACATTTTTTTTACCAAAGCCTAAGTTCAGTAAGCAGTTGAATATTAAAGAACTCACTAACTCCCATCCTCAACCTCTCAGTCTTTATTACTTTAGTCCCTATAATATTTGTTTTGAACAGCCTTTAAGAGATAAGGGATGCCACAAGCCTAGGTCCTCAACAAAGATATTTTATTGCTTTAGTCCCTATAATTTGAATCAACATTATTTCACTCCTTCTGACCCAACTTTCGATTAATTTGCATTCGTCAAATCTATGAAGACAAGTAGAGGCATCTTTTGAGAGTAAATACAGATTTCACCTAGTTTTAATTAAATAAATAAATAAAAACTGTCATTGGTTCCTCTGTTTGTGTGGATCTTGTGCTTATTGATATTTAAGCATATATTAACTTGCTCTAGCAATCTGTAATAAATAGTTGACAACAAGGACACTGATTTGATCTTCCAATTGAGATGCTTTTAATTTTAAAAATACTAATATTTAAATCAAAAAACATGCAATCAAACCCCAACACTACTTGACAATTGAGGTGAAGAAAATTATACATAGAGAATTAGTAGAAAACTCCAAGAATTTTTTACTGTTTAAAAAAATAAGGAGCATTTTCTTCATTTAGACAAAATTCATCCTATTCCTAACTAAACAGGATGGTGTCGTTTCATGATATCTAAAAACCCATAACCAACAGTTCCACAGCTGCAAAATAATGACAATACTTTCATAAAAACATTTCACACACTAATATCAATCTAAAAACATGAAGGATTATAGAAAGCAAACAACCCATCATATAACATCTCTTAAAACAGAGTTTAAATTCAAACATAGCCACACAACAAACTTCAAATCATCAAATCCACAAGACTGTTACCGCTTAATCCCAGATCACATTCATAAAGAAACAGGCATAAACAATCATTACAGATGTATTATGAGTAGTTACAAACTTAACACACACAAAAGACTTGAAACGCATTAGATTCACGCACAAACTCCTTTACTAGGTGCTTAGGAAAGGAGTAAACCTGCGTTTGCGGCATTTCCATCAAAAAAAGAGGGGCTATCTCATCCCTGTTTTAATGCAAGAAGAGAAAAGAGATGTTACCTACTTAACAGTGGCTATCTCCAGCCCTTTTTCTAAGAAGTGAAAGAGACTATGCCTATTTGAGTAAAACGGTGACTTATCTCTATCCACATTACAAGACGGGAAAGAGCTGATGCATACTTCAGTGGGGTAATGACTATCTCTTATCCCTATTGTGAGAAGAGTAAGACATGGAGTATACTTTGACCTTTCAAATAAAAAACATGATGTTTTCCAGGTCAGCGTGCAACCTGTAGAACCTCTCATCAAATGAAGCTTCCGATGACAGTGATGTCAAAGTCAACGATGAAGATGCAGATGATACTGAAGCTGGAGATTGACCCTCCATTACTGCCTCATGGTACAAGCGCCCTCTATACGCAACAAGGTCAGCGTAGTAAACAGGTGGGACCAGTGACACAGGTTTAGTGCAACGAGCAAAGGTGAAGCACATGTTATATATGAGTTTCTGCAATTGATCAGAAGTGAACCTGTGCTCATCCCAAAGAACATGGTAGTGAGTGGGTTTGCTTGTTCCGAGGCTTCCGTAGTGGCTACAGAGGTAGAAATCAAACTCAAAAGGGTGCACTATATTTGTGTCAACAACTGTTCCTGGTGGCACATTGCCGGTCGAACAACCATCCCTCTTACTCTCTGGAAATAGACGAGTTGTGTGTCGTTTCTGGGCCACAATTAGTGTGATAGTTGGGAAGTAATCCATTGATCTGAATGCCATCTTAAGAGGTACCAACTCTTCATTGAGAACCATATCAAACTGGCCCTCACTTACTCCATCACGAAATACTACAATCTTTTGTGGCTTGACTTTGTTCACCTGACCATAAGATTTAACAAGGTCCAAGCACATATCTGCAAAATTCAGAATCTTCTCTGTCCTATGGTCTTGGGGGCGGACCCTTGCGACATATCGGTTAGCAGCAGGCCAATTTACAGTGGCAACAACAGCCGCTATAGATGGACTAGTTGTGTTTCTAGAGCCAGGATGATTAACATCAGCCCCGACAAACATAACATGGTCTTCACCCTCGAAGTAGGGAAGCCGGTCATTGAGCTCAGCATTGCTACCTCCAAGCTTCGCATTGATCTTGAGTGCAAGATTGGCAAGATACTGGTCATTACCTTTGTTGGCATAACTGGACAAACAACACTGAGTCACCACACCAACTTTAGTCTCAGAAATCCACTTGAGATACTTGTAACCAGAATCCTTCCGTGCCATGACACAAACAAGAATCTGTAAGTGGCCTCTGCCAATCTTAGAAGCCCTTGAAGTAACTCCTTCAATAAGTTCATGCAGCCCTCCAACATTACAAAATCGATCCATTGAAGCGGATTGATATAAGACAGGGTCCTCCATGTGCATGCCTAGAGTCTTGCACCGATTGATAATGCTTCCAATAAATTGGTGGCAATTCAGTCTATTATATCGTTCAAAAGCACTAAAGTCAAGCACAGCCCACCGCTCTATTCGTTTACCTTCTACTACGGCTTTTCCAACAAGATTCCACTGACATTTCTCCTTATCGACTGCTATCTTAATCACCTTTCCACCAACAGCAGCTAGCTTCAACTCAGGTGGCCCAAGGACGCGTCCAACAACACTGCTCATGTTTGTGTTGACTTCAATCCCAAAATTCCGAACGACGTCCCCACTGCCAATTAAATAGTGAAAAATAAGGATCAAACCAAGTTTAGTGACAGATTATTTATACCATCATTGATTTCTCCAATCAATCAGAATACGAATATTTGAATCTAGAATAATAATGCATTTATAGCACATATACATTTTGCTAAATACAATGTCAACACATAGCATAAACAACAATGTGAATGACCATGAAAGATGCGGATTGTCCAGAAATACTAAGCTGAAAAATTAGGGAAGCAAATTCAATATATCAGATAAGAAATGAATATGCAATAAAGTGTAAAAATCACAAAGGATAGACAAAGCAGTCAATGGATCCTAAAAGAAATGGTTGGTCGAATGGTTCAACTCCAAACAGAAATGCTCTAAACTGCCCTTGAGAGCAAAGCGAAAAGAAAGACCTAGATCTAGAAAAGCTATGCTGACTTTAAAAGAAAAGATAAGCAAAAATGTTACTGTGCTACTCCAAAGAGGTCAATTCCAGATCTTGACTCCATGAAAATAGTACTTTTTATGTTCCAAAGGACCTATTTTTTAATTCATTGTATCTACATTTCATGCAGCCCTTGAAAATAAACCATTCCAAACTAAAATATTTATGTAACAATCAGCTTTGAAATTAGATCATCATAAACTCAAAAGAAAGACATAAAGAAAGTAAACTATGTGTGCCGTCGCTAGAAAGGGAAACTACTTCTCTCAACAAATATCTCCCTTCAATCATATGCAAAATATTGTTATCATATCAACAAAATGAAAGTCACTTTAATCAACAATTCTATTTTTTATTTTTATTTATATAAAAAAAGAAAAAAAAGGCACTAGTCCACCACAATAATTAAACCATGCAAACCCATCCAAAAGTAGTTATGCAAGAGGTGGAAATAATAAGGATTGCTAAAACAAAGAAAAAGATTTTGGATTTTACATACCCGCAGGGTCCATCTCTTGACCGTACCATTTTAGATATCATGCTCTGTCTATCCCCTGGTTTTGCCAGCGACAACTTCTTCAAAAATAAACCAGCATCTCTATCCAAATACTCTTTTGGATATATCTGCCCTTCAACTAACACACAGAACTCCATTGGTACATGGTGTTTTCGATTATTTTTTCCTAAATCTACACAAGGAATATCTTTATGTATAATATCCTTGCCATACTTTTCCCTGAAATAATCAATGAGTCTTACATCCCTTGGCGGAGCCCTCCCCTCTGGGTCTGCAAGAGTAAATGAAAGATGCCGTGTGTTCTCCCTTGTCAACCCAGCAATAGTGTATTTTTGTTTGGTATGACGGTGAGTTACTGTAACTTTCAAACCTTTCAATGCATTATCAACTTTCCTTCGGTCTCTAAAATCATTCACATTAAAACCTTCAACATGCTCAGTCAGAAAATCTAAAACCGACATTCGCTTACGAAATGCCAAAACAGAGTAATCCAAACACAATACCAGACCTTGTGATGTGGCCTTCAAGCCATGTTGAAACCCTCTAGATGCCGCGATTCCATAGCCCAGGTCATCAGCCGGAGAAGGTTCAACAGGGTGAAAACTTCGGCCAACAGCAATCATATGTCGAGATGGATTCTCCTTCATAACTACATCCATTCCTTGCAAAATATCACGGGGAATAGAAGCGAGAGACCCGGCCAAGTAACTCTTCAACTTGCAAAGCTTCAGCTCATTTACAAGTTTTATGGTAAACATGTACGAATGGAACTTCATGTCTTCTCCTTCAGAGAATTCCACAACAAATTTTCCAGTTGGCAATTCCAACGCACTGAAAATATTCTTCTCCCCATCATAAGCAGTCATTGACAGAGGAAATTTATCAGGATTATCTTGACACAACTTGTTCCTGATAATAGCCAGATGAGTCTTGGATATTTTCACAGGCCGACCATGATTAGGCGCCATCTCTGGTTTAACATCAATGTCATAGTGCCTTATGATACTCTCAGCATTAAACTTCACCGGAAAATGGTTGACCCGAAGCCTAACAGTTTGGATGGCAATTGTTCCACCCTTATCTGGACGTCTGATTGGAACACACCTTGTTGTATTTTCTGAAGAAGAAGATGAAGCCACTGACTCTGAAATCTTCAACTTTTGCAAATCTGGAAAAATAAAATCAATAATTAACAAATAAAAAAATTCTTAATGGGTCTCCTGACAAACAATATAATTTCATTTGCACTCAATTTGGTGCAATCATTTCCCCCTAGTCCTGGAAAATTGTTCCATTTGTTAAGAGTTAAGAACAATATTATCAAACCACAGTTAATAAAGAACCAAACATAGATTTAAAAAACGGCAATGTCCAAATATTCAGTAATTATTTTTCCAAATATCAGTAAACGAAAAACAAAAATGAAATCAATTTCCACAAAAAATAATAATAATAATAAATAAATAAATAAATAATGTATCTCAAATGTTAATCAATCACAGTTCCTCCGAAGTTTAAGAGATATTATTCATCCAACATTTCCTAAAAAAATCCACAAAACAAAAGATATTCATCATACCATAAACAACAGGCTGAACAGCCGGCGGAGCAGAAGGACCGGGCTGAGACTGAAGCTGAGGCTGCGGCGACGGACCTCTAACGACAGGCCACGCAGGGGCAGCCGACGGTCTCACGTGTGGCTGAGGCCCGCCGTGTTCTTGGACTGGAGGCCTCGGCCATTGAGTCCGATTATACTGTTGCGGATGATGCTGCTGAGGTTGCGGCTGATTACGAGTTTCAGTGTATGGAACATAAGAACGACCGTCATTTCCACGGCTTCTTCCACCTCTAAAGCCGCCACCGCCGCCGTCTCTTCCTCCGCCTTCTCTTCCGCGGCCGCTCCAGCCTCTTCCGCGACCTCTCCCTCTGTATCCTCCTCTCTCCATTGGACTCAATTCGGGAACGATTGGAGCGCCGTTTTAACTCAGTTCTTCTACCAATTTACTCACTAGTTAACTTGCAACTTTACCAAATAACAAACGCAGAAAAATAATAAAAAGAAACTAAGCGCTGAACGAGTGTGATAAGCGTATATAGAACGGTTCACTTGCTGTAATTACGGAAATGTCCTTCCCATAATAGCTCAGTGCTTAAGGATTAAGCCTTTTTAAGGATTAAGCCTTAAGGCATAAAATAAAGATAAGTGTAGAAGAGGAAGACGGAGTTGGCTGGAATCTGAAAAATTGCAGAAGGTTCGATGAAATCCATGATTTTCTACTGAAATTTTCCAGGAAACGGCGGAGAAAATGATGGGATTCTTGTAATATTTGTTGGAAAGGTCAGTTCTACATATCTGTTATTTTTATTTAGATAATTATATAAATTTATACTATTTATTTATTTTCATGTAAATTAAAAATAAATAAATAAATAAAAATTGTAAAAACGACATCTCTCTCATAAGTTCTGTTGACTTTTCAAATAAGCAAAATGGATTTTAATTATTAAATGTTAAAAAAGTTTACGTGACTTGAGTTGACGTGCAACAGACCAGACCGACGATTGAACTTTTTGTTTTTTATTTTCTTTTATTAAATAGATAAAAACAAAATTATTTACAAGTCAGCAAATTAAATTTCTAATAAAAAACATACGTACTATTTACTTTTTTAAAATACTTTATTATGTCGTTAAAAATTAAATTGTACTGTAAGTTTGGAGTTTAATTAATTAGTAAATACTAAAAATGACTAAAATAATTTATACGTTATTTTCACGTACCTCTTCCGAGGTTTGAGCACATATAGATATATAATTTATAAAAATTAACAAAAAAAAAAATCTCATCACTAGTTGACTAAAATAATTTTATTTTTTTTAATAAATACAAACAAAATATTATGATTGAATTCTAATAGAAAATACATTAAATAAAAAAAATATAAAACTATTGAAATTTATATATAATCAAATATAAAAATATAACAAAAATTATATATAACATATTAAAATTTAGATATAACATACTAATATTTTGTTTTATTTATAAAAAAAATATATAAAATAAAATAAATTTAAATATCAAATATCAAATATAAAAATATAACAAAAATAATTTGATTCGAAATAAAACGTATTGAATTTTTTATTTTTATTTTTATATTTTACTTATTTTTTATTTTTTATGTTTTATCATAGTTAGCAATCAATAATCATTATCTCTATGTGACGGGTCCGAAGAATATATTTTGAGAGATTCTTTAACTATTGTATGCAAGTAAGGAAGTAAATAGTTCCTATAATGTAAATTGTAGAAATTTATTGGAAATTATTTTAATCTAATTTATGTATTTTGTATTTAATATATTTTATATTTAAATTTTATTACGTTTTTTTATAAATAAAGCAAAATTTCATTATGTTTTATATGCAAAATTCCAGTACATATATCTAAATTTCAATATATTTTATACATTATGTTATATTTTTGTTTTATATTTCAATTTCAATAATTTTATACTTTTTTATAAAAGTAAGTAAAACTTTAGTATACTTTATATTATTTTTTTATTTGATACATTTTATTCTAACTTTCAATCATAATATTTTGTTTATATTTATCAAATATAAAAAGACAATATTATTTCAGTTATATTTATAATTTTTGCTAGTCAATAAGTGATCAAAACTGTTGAGGAGTGCTTTCAATTAATTTTCGCAAAATACACATCTATATGCGATTTTTTCAAACATCAAGGGAGGTATGTGAAAATACCATATAAGGTTATTTTAATCATTTTATTATTTTTGTTAATCAATTAATAAGTAAATATAATAATTTTATTATTAAGTAAAAATTTCTATTAATTTTCATAAAATATATATTTATGTGTTATTTTTCCAAACCTAAAGAAAGGTACCTGGAAATACTCCAATTGTACAATTTTTAGAAAGTGGGGATATTTTAATTCAAATAATATATATTTATTTCATTCTATTTTAACTAATATTTTTAATTAAGTGCTAGGATTAAGATTCATCGCTATTTTCTATTATTTTTTGACTTATTACGTCTAACATGCATATTAATTACTGTGCATAACTATACATTAATTACATGCGATCAATTTAATCTTAAAATACATTGATTTAATGATTAATTTCTATAAAAAATAAGATGTCACAAATCATGCATTTTTAATCAAACATATGATCATGTCTATGTTTATTTCTATTCTTAACTCTATTCTCTTCTTATTTTGACTGCATTAACCTTAATTGAAATTTAACAAAGGTGAATTGATGCTCATTCTAAACTAATTAGTTTATTCTATGAGCACTTGATTTTTTATTATTTTGACCTATTGTATTTTATATGCGTATTAATTACGGTATCTAATTATTTCATCCAATAATTAATCTTTATCATAAATACTGTTTCACTAATGGTACATTTTTAATTAACTAATATCATCAAATATTTTTTTATCTCTATTCTTATCTTTATTTTCTTCCTCTTTTGACTTGATTAACCTTAACTGAAATCCAATTAACGTTGATTTTGATTCGAAAATAATTAATTAATTTTAATTTTGTTTTAAATAACAATTTTTATATCTATTATAGAAATGTCAACCTTAGTAAGAGAAATTAACATATTTATGTTGTATTCCATTGTCGACAAAGAGTAAAAAAATATTAACTTTTTTTCTTGTATATTTTATAAGTAACCATTTTTGTAACATCCGCAATATTTCAATTATATAATTTGTTTTATTTAAAATTTCATGTAGTTTAGAGTTCCGGTTTATAATTAGATTTTTGAGTTCAAAATAATGTTTGGATTAATAATTTTTTAAAAATTGTGATAAATGAGTTGTAAGCTAATTATGAATAGGATTTAGATTTCTAAGTAGTTGGGTCATAAATTTGTTATAGGCTTATAAGTATAATGTAAGTCTGTGACTTGTTTAGACTCAAGCATGGAATTAAGGTCATCCATTTAGCTCGTTCATTTATCATTTAATCTTGACCATCCATTTGCATTTAATCTTCACTCTACATTTGTCCAAAATGTTAGACATCATTTTGATCAAGTGTTTAGTTTATGGATATGGATTAAATTGAGCCAAGTAAAGTGGAAGATAGGTGGTATGAATTTGGTCTATTGGATTGGTTAGATCTCATCCAAAATCATCCATTATTGTGATTATTTAAGAAATTAGAATCATTAGAATTTTTTTAAATTGAAAAAAAGAAGGCAAAATATGAGGGAAGAAGGAAAAGAAGAAAAGAAATAAAAGAAGAAAAAAATGTGAGGGAAAAAAGGAGAAATAAATAAAAGGAAAGGAAAAGAAATAAATAATAATAATAAGTTTTTCTAATTACTTTCATTTGGTATTTTTTTTATGTGTTTGGTATACTTATAATATTATTAGAATTTATATCATTAATGTTAAATTATAATTTAGAAATTATACATATATATTATTTTAATTTATATTAATAATGGTTTGAGTTTGTGGTATTAGGAGATGGTGGAAAATATGAAAAAATGGAAGGAGTTGTTGTGATATATATATATATATATTTATATGAAATGTTTAAATTGAGTTAATATTATGATAGAAGTATTATAGAGATTAATGAAATAATAAAATTGATGATAAATATGTGAAGAATATGAAAGTGATGATTTTTGAAATGTGAATGTATTAAGGAAGTAGTAGTGGGTGTGAACATTTAACCTAAACCAATTTTATTGATTTGATTTTAAGTATGAGTCTTTGATATAGAAATATATTCGTGGAATCAGCAATGGTTGTAAGTAAATTATGCATATATTTGTAACTGTTTTTGAAATGATGCGTTACTAAGCTTGTTTTGAAAATATCGTGAAAATCATTAAGTTTTTGTGTTTTACATGCCAATTATGATGCTATGAAAAATTATTGAAAATATTGTTGATTTGTATAATTTATCAATGAAAATGTATTTGATGGCTCTCGTCTTTAGTTCATATTTATTCTAACTTGGTCAAGTCCCGTGACAAATGTGAGATTTGCGAGCTAGTAAGAATCTTGTTTAACGTACTATATGCATTTATATTAAAATCAATTGTGAAAAAATTTTGTTTTAAGCAAACTATGTAATTACGTTCTGATCCAAGTTACCGTAGGTGCAAGTAACACTAACTGACTGATCTATTTTGAAAATATTGGTAATATGAATGAATTTCTGTGTTATTAGAAATTTTAAAAATTTATTGATCTGTTTAAGTATGTTTGTTTGTTTTAGTGAAAAAAGAAATATATTTTGTATCACATCGACATGGAAAAAATTTGCATAATTTATTTACTAAGTTTGCATTTCATTGTTTAGTGTAAAAATTTATTTTTCAGAGGATAAAGCGTAAAAGGAAGAGTTGACGCGAGCAATGATAGTTACGAACATAAAATTTTTTTGTTATATAATTATTAGTGTAATTCGAAAGATCAAAAACTAGTTATATAGATAAATTTTTGTATGTTTAAGGATTTTTAGTAATTATAATTATTTAATAATTATGTAATAATAATAGCATGTAAAAATGATGTAGCATTGAGCGAGAATTTTGGAATGTCAATGCTAATATTTTATGTGTGATTATATGTATGGAGTTGTGACACTTTTACTGTTTAAAATATTAAAAAATAATTTTTTTATAAATAATAATTTTATATTTTTATTTATTATATTTATTACAGTTGTCAGTTTGTATAGATGAATTTATCAAAAAAAAAAAAAGTAAGTGAACTGCATGGTTTGAAGAATATAATTAATCCCTTTCATGAATTTCTTGCTTTATAAGGTAAAAATAACATTACAACAAAATGGTATTGTAAAAGATAATAAAAGAAAAGATAATGATATAAAAACAATTCAATTATTGACATAATGTTGTTTTAGAAGAAGTTATCTAATTAATTAATTAATTAATTAATATTCAATCCAATGAACATTGCAACATTAGAACATAATTTGGATTAAGCTTAATTATCCACATTTTGTCTCCATTTGATTATATTTATTATTTTATATTTCTTTTTTAAACTTAAGTGACCAAAAGTTTTTACTTGTCTTATATTGTATGTTCTTCTTGGATGTGAGACTTGGACATCAAATTCAAAGGACATGTTTGTTGTGTAGCATTGCACTTTCACTATTGCAATAATACAATGATTACCACACCAACTAAATTTATATAAATGATAAATTATTAATAAATATATATATATATATAATTTTAATTTGTAATAATTGACTAAGATAAAATATTTATTAATTATTTTTTTTAAAAAAAGTTGATAATGTGATAAAATTAAAGCCGAAACATTTCAATTTCAAACAAAACAAAGTATTATTTTATTTGTGTGTTTAGCCAATGCAATGCACACACCTCATATTACTAAACATACAAACTTTTACTGTGCTTACTATAAAAATGTGGGTGTAGTTAAGATATACGTGGGGTATTCATAGTAACATTATACAAGATATTTTTTCAAAAAAGTTTTGGGCCTGTTGTGCATCCATGATTCAGCCCTATAATTTTGTGGGCTATTTATAAGATGCAAGGAAAGCAAATTTTAGGAGATTCAAGTGTAGTTATTTAGTTCAACAGAATTAGATGTTAAAATAATTCTTGTTTGTGACCACCAATTATTTTATACCTTATATATCTTCATAATTAATGGCTACACTATGATATTAATTATTTGTTTTGGAAGACTACATTATGATATTTATTATTTGCCTTGACAATTTGTACCTTGCCTTAACATAGGGTCACCTAACCTAATAATATTTTTAACTTAAATTGAGATATAAGCTTTTATTTATTAATTAACATAATTTAATGTTTTTAACTTATTAATTATTTCCATTCTTAAATTGTTGATTTTAAAAATGAGAATTTGTGTCTTATTTTAAATAAAAGAAATTAAGGTTAATGTCAGGACCTAAATAACAACCTAAAATTATGTTATAAATTTATTTATTAAAATAATAAGAACATATCGTCATTTATTATTTTATTAAAATTATAAGACTCATATATTATTATACTATAAAGAAATTAAGTAAAATAATTTTATTTTTCCAAGAAGTAATTTTGTACGGATAGAGACTCTTCACTTTAATTTTTTTATTTTTTATTTTTGACTTAAATTTAGTTAAATTGACAATATTAAATGTTATTATTAATTTCAGATTTTAATAATTAAATTTATTTAAATTAATAAATTAAAATTAATGTTTCACTTTTTATCATGTAATTAACTTATTTCTTATTTTTGAATTTTTTTGTAATTAAAAATAATAATAAAGAAGAGAATGGGCCCCACATGAATCACGCGTAAACAAACAAACAACAAAATAGGCCCCACCAAATTGCATAGTAAGTTCACATGTGAAGCCTCTTTTTTTTTTTTTATATATATATTTAATTTAATTTTTGGCTGTCTGTTAATTGGGATTAGGACATACCCTATGACCAAAACATGGAACATAAAGGAGATTCGTTTGAGTCAGTTTTCATCTGGAAAATACCCTACATTTGTAAGTCACATGTGCCCCATGATTATAGATCATGACACCTTGAATTTCAAGATAAATCAAAAGTGGATGATAAAGGCTAAAAATGGATTGAAATAGACAAGGACATGAGACATTAAAAGGTGAGGCTTAACATAGTTATTAGTTAAAGGTGACAAATCTAATGAATTAAGAATTAAGATTGTTAATTTCAAAGTCCAATCTTGAAACCAAGCATCCCATTTACATGGTAATATCACCATATTTGGACACATTCAAACTTTGGATTTGTAATTTTAATATCATATTATAAAATTAAACTTCTAATTTCAAGATGGTGTGGGTGTGCATCTTAATCTCTTCTGAAAACAAATTATAAATCACAACTTGCTATTATAACCATGGGAAACGGTAGAGTTTTGGGATATTTAAAACTTGCCCATATTAATTTAATGTGTTCACAATAACAAAATCACAATTTGCCATTAAAATACTTTTAAATTTAATGTGTTCAATTATTAAAACAATCACACCCTACCATTCTAATTAAAGTAAACAGCCTTGGACAATGAACAAAACAATTTGGGTTCTCTTTTTAAATGTTATATTTTCGGATTATTTTAATAAAAATCATTTTTTTTAATGAAAATTATATATTTTTGGAATAAAAAATAAGTTTAATAAGATAAAAAATAAATAAAATTTATTTTTAACTAATAATTTTTTATTTTCAATACAAGAACAAGTCTGAATAGCATTGTGGTGTATTCAATTAGATCATAATTTTTTATTTTATTATATCTACTCTTTTGGTATAACATTTAACATTTTATATGTAATATTCAAATAGTCTATTATAATATTTTATAAATTAAGAATTATAACAAAATAATTAAAAATTAGAACAAAAGAATAGGAGATTACAACTTCAAATATGAATGAAGTGTAAATAATATACTACATGTTACAACTCAATAGCGTGACCTAAAATTGTACGTGGATTTGGAAAATTGAGACTAAAAGGTGTAACAAAAAGGGGGTATTGTAGGAAATAAGAGTTTCAGAAAATGTGACCATCGATGCTAACAGAGCACAACATTACAATCAATCATCACACCACCTGCTCTGCTCCACTAAACTTTTACTTTGTCCCTCCTCCATCTGTCAATACCTAACCAAACCTTCCCTTCCCTTCCCTTCCCTTCCCTTCTTCATATTTGTCTGATTCAAGAAATTAATTTTTTTAAAAAATATTTTTCTAATAGTTTATAATGATATATCTATTACCCATATAAATATGTTATTTCCCCTTTTTGTACAAATTTAAACTGATTTTTCTATTTTAAAGTTTATATTGTTCTTATTTATTAAGGACTTATTTGTATAAATAATCGAAGTATGTTCTAATTTATCATTTTATTAAAATTTAATGATTAATTTATTAATAATTATTTTTATATTTATAAAAAAGATTATTTATAAAAATTAAAGAATAGAAAAAAAATTAGATAATAATGTTTAAAATATCACATAAATTAGAAAATTATGAAGGATTAAATAACATAATAATTTTGACTTTCTTTTAAATGCACAAACAAAATCCTTTCATCAACATTAACTAAAAGAACAGATTCTCAGAGATAGTTTTAAGATAAGTGTTATCACTTACAAACATTTTAAGAAAATTTTAACAATAAAATTAATATTAAATGTTGAAAAATAAAATCTATTTTATTTTGTTTTACTAAAATACTTTATACAGTATTATAGAGTAACAGTAGCGGTAGAGTAGTAGTGGGCGCCACATTGATGCAGACTTCATTCTGATGAATGAAATCTAGACTTGTCCTTTTTGTTTTTTGCATTTGCCAATTTACAGTTAAAAGGCATTTCTTTTTCTTTGTCAATTGTACATCTTCACTGATATGATCTCTGACTCCTTTTCACTTCCTCTTTTGCACATTTTCCCAGATCCCAATCACCCATTTCTTACCCTTTTCTTTTAATTTTATTTCCATTGATGTCTCATCTCTTCTTTCCTTTTATTAATATAATAATGTAAACAAGTTTTCATTTTCATATTAATTTATTTATTATTATTATTTGTTGTACCTTTTTTCAAGTTTCTTGGTTGTCATGCTGTGAATATTGTGAAGGTGTTTGTTTGCCTTCGGCTAACGTGAATTCAGTCCTTTATTTATTTATTTATTTTTTCTTTCCTGAATTGATCATCATTCATCAGTTTCTTGTTCTTTTGCTTTCTGGGTTATGCTCAGAATTCTGTTTCCTTTTATCATAAACCTCATTTGGGTCCATCCAATATTGTTTTCTTGGAATCAACTTATGAGTCAGATTTAAATTCAAAGGTAATGTTTCATTTCTGTCTTCCTGTTTCCCACTCTCTGTCTTCTACCTCACTTCCGCCGTAAGAAATTAATTCTCTTTGGATTATCATCAGTCTTTAGTGGTTTTTTAAATACTATGAATTTGATTTAATGGTCTTCCTTCTGTATACTGTGAGAATACATGTTTAAACTGTCTAAATTATCACTTCTTTTTCTGAATCATACAGATTTTCAAGTTTGGTAGACATCTTTGGACTGAATCCGAGTCATTTTTGGAAGACCTGTAATTTAATGGAAAAACTGTGAAGTTCTCTGGGTTGGAAATCTGAAATGGACTTGCCGTTTAGTTGTAAAAGTTCAAGATTGTTTGGGTGGTCACACTCAAAAGTGAGTTCTTTGACATGCAAATGTCTTGTTTTAGTTGTTGTTGCTTTGATTATTAGAACTGCATGGCTGCCTTCATTTTTTGGATTTGTTGGGATTGAACAGAAGAACATTGAAATCATTCAAAGTCGATCTTTGCCTACGAATTCTGATTCTGGAATTCGTAGAGACAAGTTCTTAGAGGTTCCTCAAATTGTTTGGGGACTAAACAATCAAAAGATAGCATTTACAAGAGCTTGCTTGACTGCTAGGTTGTTGAACCGTACCCTTTTGATGCCTAGCTTAAGTGCTTCATTGTTTTATAAGGAAATTGATCGGTTGCAACCTATTTCCTTTGATAAGGTTTTCCAATTTGAAAGGTTTAATTCACGTTGTAGTGGGTTTGTTCAATTGGGTCGTTATTCGGATGTTTCGAATCGAACTGGAGTTTTTGAACTTCATAAGGGAAGTGGAAGGAAATGGACTGTTGAGAGAGATATGGAGCAACTGCAACTGTCTGCAGAGGATCCAACTGATAGGTATGAGGTGATTCGAATTGTCGGAAAGAATCCATTTTTGTGGCATGATCATTGGCCTGTTAAGGACTATGCTAGAGTCTTTGAATGCTTAGTTTTAGTTGAAGAAATAGCTAAAGAAGCTGATAAAGTTGTGTCTAAAATTAGAGAGGTAGGAAGAGACATTAGAACCAACGCCGAGTCTCCACAAAAAGCTGTGGAGTTTGATGGTTCTTTGCCGCTGCAGGTTCCCTATGTAGCAGTCCATATGAGGATAGAGATTGACTGGATGATTCATTGTAAAAAGTTAGAGCAAAGATCAAACATAAGCCAGATTTGCAGTAGCAAGGAGGAGATTATGGAGCGAGTGGGGAACATATTCGGTCTGAAAACTCCAACTGTTCTTTACCTTGCAGTGGCTGATTGTCTCCTTAAAGACTCTTCCATAATGAGTGGATGGAACGAAGGCTTACTTCCCGTTGAAAAGAAGAAATTGGGTGTTGACAGAATTTATAAGAAGTATCCATATCTCATTCAATCAGCGATAGACTATGAAGTGTGCTTAAGGGCTGATGTCTTTGTGGGCAACAGTTTCTCCACATTTTCAAGTCTTATAGTTCTTGAGAGAACACAAAAGATGATCAAAATGGGCGTTAAAAACTCATGTGGTACGGATATAAGATGGCCTTCTTATGCATATAATATATTAGGAGAATCAAATGGCCCTCGGAGATGGATGACAAATATGTTTGATTCAAGCCTTAAAACTGTCAGTTACGGTTCTAATGCAATTTCATGTTAAGGGTTATGACTTACAGTTCCCGAATGCAGTTTTCCCAATTAGCCGACAGATTTGAAGCTCCAATCCAACTTGAATCCGATTTTGATTCCTGTGGTGGAAACATGTGTATTGTTTCAAAGGGTTTTTTTTTAAAGGAAATTAATAACTAAGAATTTCGAGATAGCAGTGCAATTCAGAAAATAGGTACAGTAATTATATTTTGCAGTTTTGGAAAATTTTCTCATTTTGTTCATATTATATGTTCAAAATAGATAACACTCGTGTTGGAGCATTTGTTTATTTATTCAGAACGTATGATATACAGCACTTCAAATTCAATATCTGAATCCTTTTCGAATTTGAATTGTTTGAAAGTTGTAAATGTTCTCTTAAATGTCTGTCACTATGATCTTCAGGAATCACAAGTTTTGTGAGGCCCTCTGCATGTCTTCAATGTTGTATTTGGTGTTAAAGTGGAAGTAATAGTATTAATTTCTATATATATATATATGTGAAGAAGTTATATATCTTCTTGATTCTCTCAGCAACAGAACATTCTGTTAGAACGCGTCTTCCCTCCTTTAACTATGAAGCATAAATCTTCAAATTCTACTGCATCACCTCTTCGTGTCCCCGTAATAACTGATCTTCGGTTCCTACTTGTTTGCTCTTGCTTTTAGCATGGATAAATTTGATTGCATGTTCTTTATTAAGAATTGATAACAATGAAATTCTCGTTTCTGTGCTATATTGTAGTGGGATTTGGTTCACATTTTTGTCAATCAGCTCAGATCAGCTTCATATATGATTTACCATGTTGCTTTACTTTACTGCTTTCTGATAATCTGATACCACCTTTCAAAATTGTCAAACAAAACCTTCAACGCCAGCTGGTTGTCTAGTTCATTCTATTTGTTGTTGCCGTAATTCAAGGATCATACAGACAGGAAAAGGGTTGAGGCCCTACACTTTGTTGCCTGCAAACCAATCAAAGAATCAAGTTCTCCTTTTGTGGTCCAAGCTTTAATGGAAGTTCTTTTCGGAAACAACTTCAACTCCGGTTGTTACTGAAAACAGAGTAAAATTTATGAGTAGCAAAAGTTTACCAATTCTCTCTATGTTTTCACTGCTTAGCAATCAGGTGGAATATCTACTCTCATCCTCTACCCTTTTCCGTAACAGGTATCATGATCTCATTAGAAATTAAGATCTATAAGAGACCAAAGTGAATTTCTAAACTTTTGTGTAGAAATTGGGATGAGTAACACAGTTAATCACTTAAACTTAAAAATTAAATTTAAACTAACATGTAAAAAATTGATGATTAATGTTGGAAGTCAACTCTAATAAATAATATACAAGTCAACTGGAGAGTACAGGTTCAACCATTGAGGTACTATTTCTAAATTAAGCAGATAAGGTTGTAGAGTTGTAAATGCTCAGCCTGATTTTCAAGAGAGGCAAATCAATGGTACATGCACATGCACATGCCTAAAGATGGTTCTGAGACTTGAGAGTCAATGACTCGTAAAATTTCCTAAGATCAAGCCGCAGAACCCGGCAACAACTCCTATGTTGAGAGCTTTCTTAATACTTCCTCCCAAGTCATCAAGAGATGTTACAAGTTGATACTAGTCAAGACATTGAAATGTGAAGTGCCTAATGCAGTATAGTTTTTTATTTCAGGACCTCTCGTAACTTCCATTTCTTTTTATGGTTCATGCATTTTGTTTTCTACAAAATGATTTTGGTCGTACATGAAAAACAAAAAAAAAAAAAAAAAAAAAAAAGAGGGTTTGATCCACTATACAGCAACATAATTTCCATTTTCCTTTTCAGATACCACAAAAATATAATCAACAAGTTCAACAGAACAATTTACAATTTATTTCTATGATTTGAAAACGCTTAAATTGCAAAAATATCACTGTTATTGAATGTGATAACTCAATGCATTCCGTATCCATCCAACAAAGACAGAAAGCATGAAAAACATAAAGCTTTCATAGATTTTTTTTTCCTTCTCTTTTTCTTCCAAGAAGAAAGAAAATACCAAGCTTTAGATGCTTCTCCTTCCATCTTATGCAATTGAGTCAGGGCCACAATTTTTCCAGCATATAACGACTAAGAAAATTACATGGTAAGAAAGAGCATCCATTTTTACATGCCCGTGTAAAGAAAAAAAAATGGGAGTGAATTGAGCAAGAAGCTCTCCACCTCCTCCAAAAGCATTTTTGGATTTGTTGACTTATTACCTGATTTCAGAGTACATCTTGATTTGACTTCAATGCATATAATCTTCATAATAGTTGTCACTTATCACAGAGACAAACCTTTCAAGCCAAGGAAGTTGGCGGAGATCCTTCATAGCATCTACATACGAGTCTGTACAACGGGGCGGGGATTGGTATGGATGATGATCACTCAGACTGAAACCCCCAGCAAGGAATCTTTGAATCAGTGCCAGCTGTGATCTCTCTTGGTCCGAGTAAGCATCCATGATCATGGGGAGAGAGTTGAACGTTTCCCATGCCCATTGTTCTGATTCCTGAACAGACTGGGAGACAAAGTCTTCTGAATTGTCTTCATCCCAAAAGGCACATTGACAGGTTTGTTGGTCATCTCTGTATTCCGCACCACAAGAATAACAGAACTCATGTCCGCACCTTTAAATCAAACATGGAAGTACAGTTGGTTTAAAACTTTGAACCAAGCAGTGAAATCAACTTACAATTGACTTGCTTATCAACCTTTATATGAACATGAGTGGAGACTATTCACACAAGTACAACATTTGCAGCAAAAAATTGTGCTAAGTAACAATGCATGCTACAGCTTGTCAATATAGTAGTTAGGTCAGCAACCACGGCGGCAGTTTTTCATCTCAACTAGGAATTCTTACATGAGTAAACATGAAAATATGTCTACCAAGACGACAAACAAAAGATTGTGCTGGGCATAGGTGAATCATCTCAGTTAAAAGTTAGGATCTTCCATCCACTCTTGAGGGGTTCTAGACCTTCTACTTGTTTCTTTATCAAGCGTTAATAAGACTCAAAATCAGGAACCAAAAATGCTACTCCTCATCCAGTCAACTGAATTCAACAAAACCTTATTTTGAACAAATTACAGTCTGCAATTGAATTTATTTGCACCATTCAACACTAGCTAAAGCAATAGGATATTGAATCTTGAGCAGAAACATTTCCTCTTATGTTATTTTCACCCTCCATTTTTTTGGGCACTGTTACCACAAATAAAATCATTCTTCACTTTGCATTTATTGCTTTCCTTACACGACAAACATCATCAATGATCTTTGTCTTTTCTCCAACAAATGCACACCTCCATCCTCCACATATGCATTCACTTCTTATTATCTCTTATCTAATGTTGCTACCCTATGCATCTTTCTCCGTTTAACTACAGTTCTTTAATGTTGTTTCCTAATAAGTCAACACTTATATCATAGTATGCAATTGGCCCTTCTGTAACAAATTATAAGACAAGAATTTGACAATTTTGACATTGTCCCAGTGCAGATCCTAACTTCATCCAACCTCTAATCTTATAAGCAACATCCTCATTCTACTTATTCCATCTTTTTTGAATAAATATTAGAGCGTCAAATACCTAGGGTGTATACAAGAGAGCAAACCTTTGAAACTAAAAAAGAAAAAAGGGAAACTAAGAACTAAACTTCAAACAAGATTGTAAACTCTTAAAAGAACTAGAAAAATTGTTTAATGACACAAGCAAACCTTGAAGTGTCTTCAAAAGCCTCTTATTTAAGCATACCAATAGTTACTATTGCACATGTTATCACTAGCACCTCTAATTCCAATACCACCAACGTCCTCGCCTCAACCATTTCATCATGACAGTAGCCATCACCACCATTATCAATATCACCACAGCAGTCATAATTGCCATGTCTTCACTCCCAGTTTCTTTTTAATAGGACACAGAAGCCATGTCATCTGCCTTGCTACATGCCTATTTGACATATAACAAACTACCAGTATCATTAGACTTTAAATTCTTGGATTTACAAATCCTAACACCTCAAAATCCTAGAGGCAATTAATTGATTTGCAAGGATTTATAAGCACCCTACTTTCCATGCATCTTGCTTCCAACCGGAACATCATGATTGAATATATAATAGATGCTAGAAAATAAGATGATTGAACCAACAAGTTTTTCAAAATTTTGAGGCAATTTAATTAATTTGTGGGCGAATAAGAAAAAGATATTGATAGTCGTGGGTCCTACGGGATTGTCTCTCTGCTCTCTTATCCATCTACCAACTAGTTTTACAAAAAACAACACCATTATCTGTGAGAAAAGTGTTATATCTTACCAGCAGGTCATGTGATGGCAACCTTGAGTGAGCTCAATCATCCTGCGGCACTGCTGGCAGCGTCTCCACCTTTTGTTTTGTGCCAACCGATGCAAAGTAATATCAGCCGCATCTCTCTCCTCCAAAGGGAGATTCCGGTACTCTTCACAGTTCATTGAAGAATGCCAGGGAACCCCACAATCTATGCAGATAAATCTTTGACAAACTGGGCACTCAACACAGCTATTATCAGACTGACTTGATGAACTTGCCCTAGCTGACAAACATTCACGAGGATCAAGCAGGACAGAACAATTGGGAAAGGGGCAGTAGATTCTATCTGAGTGGAGGACGTTTGCTTCTGCAAGAGCTCTCTCCAAGGATTCATACGAACTGAGTGGAAGAAAAGATCTGCACTCTACAGTGGAGATGTAATATTTGCATCCCAACTGAGGACATCTGATTGGGACATGCGATGACTGCACTTTCCCATCAACATAGGTCCTCATACAATGTGAACAGAATTTGTGCGAACATTTCATTGCGATCATCATTGGCGACAGCTTGTCCTCGCAGCAGATAGAACAGTTTTCAAGCGATTTAACCCCCTTGGCTTGAGAAGAGACAACACCAATCGCGATTAGGGCTAATCTCAGTGGCCTCTCAAGGTGAAGACTAGGAACAAGTTTCAAAACAAAAGCTTCAAGATTACTGGTATGTTCTACAATTCTTTGTCTCAGTGCCATTAGAAGTGGAATGTCAAGTTTCTCTTCACGGGTAATCTGCAAAAAATCCACATGTTAAATATAGCATTCAATATATTGCATTTAATTAACTCCATGAGAGGTACTTTTCAATATAGAATTCCTCATAAGACTCAATTATTTCTGTGCCACAAAATGTGCGGACTATGACAAGTTGACAGGCTACAAATGCAGAAAACAGTAAGCAAAGATCTTGGCCTTGCATCCATCCAAAAATTCTTCAAGAGAGGATAATACAATGATTATAAAGGTTTTAAAAAAACGAGTTTAAACGAGCGCAAACAAGCTTATTTGTCTGATATGGTAAAACAATAAAATAGATTACACTAAATTTTGACATATTATCGAGCTTGGCACAACTTGCATCATGAAGTCACTGCTGCAGGAGCCCATAGAATTCTTTATTGAAATGTTACGCCAAAATTATAAGACAAAAACTAACCTGATCATACAACAACTCAGAATCCGTGAAAGCATACACGCGGAGGATTTTATTCTGAATTGCCTCGGACAGACCATCCATAAGAGCTAAATAATCGGCCACAGATTCCTCCACATAGAAATCAAGCTTCTTCTGCACCTGAATAGCTGGAAAATTAGTTGATCTCTCCATGACCACACCAATTCCAGAGAACCCAGAACCAGAATCCCCAACCTCAGTTATAGACATGCCCTTGAAGAACATCTTCACTGAAAATTCATCAAGATCCTCCTTTGGTTCTTCCTTCACGACCAAATCCTCAGTCTCCTTCCATACTTCCTCGTCTTCACAACAGCTCCTAAATTCTTCCTCATCTTCTTCTAATTTCACTTCCCTGACTATGTTCACAGAATCATCACCGAGTATGTCTTGATTCTCCATTTCTAACACCATTTTGTATAAAAACACCAACAAACACCTAAGCAACTCTTAAAGCTTCAAGGTTTGATATTAATAAAAAAATCTATACAAAAACAATCACCAAATCAATCTAAACTTCCATCTTTCAGCATCTATATCTCCAGAAATCACTATAGAAAACAATAAACTGATAAAGTCCAGACTTTAACATCAGTTCATGCTCAAATCGCAGAGCAAGAACAATATCAAACACTGATCTTTCACCTCCTGAATCAAAATCACAATCTAACAAATACCCATGAGCAGATCAATTCAAAACTCCAAACTTTACCCAATATATCTCCCAAAAACTACTAAAGAAAATACCCAGATGGACCAAAAAGCCAAAACAAATTCAATATTCAGCTACAATAAAAATACAATCTTTGTCACTTCCACGTCAATCAAAACAAGCCCAAATGGTCGACTAAATCATTCCCTCCATTTTGAAGCCAAAAAGAAAAAGAATATCATCACACAAATACATTAAAAAAAAAAAAGTGGGTATCATCTTGAAGCTCAGAAATGAAGCTTCCATAACATGTTGGTAAGGCCTTATCTGGAGGGAATTTTTGGGCAGTGAATGTGAAGAGTCGGTTGTCTGTTGAAAAAGAAAAAGAAAAAGAAAAAGAAAACCCTAATCTGACAAGTAAAATTGAGTGCAAAAAGCTATTTAATTTACTAAGATTAGATTAAGATTCTGATGTGGAGAGAGAAAGCAATTGATGTTCAGTTACAATTTGCTGTAAATGGCGTGAGATAAAAGCAAACGTATTTTGCTTTGCTGGCAATCTTATGCTGCTTTGCTTGCTTGACTTTCCAACACTTAGTGTTTTTACACTTCTCTTTATTACAATTATTACAATCCCACTTTAGTACAAGGTGTGTGTGTGTATATATATATATATATATTCTTTAATCTTTTTTACATTAATAAATTAGATAAATAAATCAAATATTATATAATTTATAATTTGAGTAAGACTACATTTTCTAAGTAATATCATAGTTTTTGTATTCCAAGTGACGTGTCTTCCATCAATTGGATAATGAAATGGGCTAATTAGACTTTTTAAAAATTATAAAAATTTAACATTCGACCAATGAATTGTCATCATAGCTTAGGCTAAAAATTAATATATATATATATATATATATGTTGCAACATGGAGTGTTAAGATAATAATTTTTATATAAAATTTTGGGTAAATTTTTTGTCTTATCTCATTTTAGCTTTTTTTAAAATAAAATTTCATAAATAATTTTTGATAAATCTCAATTTTCAAGTCAATTAGTATATTTTGAGACACAATTTTATTTTTATTAACTTGGTAGTGCAAAGTCTTGTTTTTATGGGCTGTGTTTTTGTTATAATTTCTAATTTTTTTTTTATGTTAATTTTAACTTATGATTTTTATCTTAAAAAAAAACTTAAATAAATAACACAAAATTAAGAATTGTAATTAAAAATTATAAAATTATAAGAAAAGAATTGGAAAATTGTGCAGATGTAATATAAACTCTAACTTTTTTTAAAAAATTATTATAATATTAATGATTATATAATTAATAATTTTTTATTATAATTTATAATTCATAATTCATAATTCATAATTGAAGATGCAAGATACATGCGAGCATAGAATGACCTCCCAAAGTAAGAATGAAACTCCTCACTTACTCTGCAAAATAAATAAATAAAAGGCATTGGTTTGAGAGAATGGACATGGAGAATTGATTTGGTTGGTGGGTGATTTTGTCTTTGCCTTTTCTTTGACTTTTTCGAGTTTTCCCACTAATTACACTGCAAAAAGCACCAAACGATAATCATTACCCACTCCGTTTCTTTTTCTTTTATTAATTATTTTTTTATTATCCATAATAATAATAATAATAATAATAATAATTTATTATTTATAAATTAGGGCTATGCTTTTGTGTTGCTATGTTGTTAAAATATTATTTACAAGTACTCATTATATACTTTAATTAGCTACATGATCATTTTTTTTATAAGTATTAGTTTTCAGTATTACATTTTGGAATTGAAATTGAATTTATTGTTTAATTAATTTTGGAAATTTAAACAGTAAATTATCTTAATTAAAAAATAAAATCCAATCATTGGCTAAACCAAATTCCGTCGGCCATGTTGGAATTTATTAATCAATTAAATCTCCAATCCTTTATCCTTTTATCGCATGTGAAGTAGTTGGGCAAATTGTTGAAGTAATAACATAACCAAAATTATTGGATGAATTTTTGTAGTATTGGAGCAACTTACATTATTTAATTTTACTTTAAATTATTATTAATTTGTTTGATATAGTTGGTAAGCTTTAGAAATTAACTAATTAATTTTGATTTTTTGGGTAGGGGTGGATATGGTTGGTAGTTTAGTTGCAACATTCAAACAAATTTCATGTGGAGGATTGAGACATTAATCTCAATTAGTGATATCATTGCATTGCATTTAAGCAAGTGATTTATCTAACCAAAAATAATTAATGTTTTGTATTATTATGGCATTAACAAAATTAAAAAGCAAAAAAATACATCAAATGATCTTTGCTTTTTAATTTTTATGCAAAATTAATATAAATAATATACTCTTATACATGAATTGACAATCACCACCAAACTCCAAAACTTTGATGATAAAATTACTTTAATGATTAAGTTAGTGTTTGGTTAATGAGATTTTGAAGGAGACTTTCTTATAGGTATTTGGATGAGTGGTAGATAAGAGTGTAATTTGTTGGTGAAAATCTTACTCCCACAATTCTATATTTAATTGACTAAAATAGGCATCATTCTTAAATTGTAAGGATAAAATATTTAGTCCAAAGTCGAGAAGAAAGTTGTACCATCTCTCAACTGCCATAATAATAATAATAATAATAATAATAAATAAATAAATAAATAAATAAATAAATAAATAAATAAATAAATAGAAAATGAAGAGAATGTGCAATTTCTGTAAGGGTACATGTCAGATTAAATGATTAATTCTGAAATTTGTTTGCTTCTTATCCCTTATTTTCATTTTGTTTTTACGTAAAATCTCAACCACTTCCCTTTAACTTTAACCTAATTACAAACATATTTTTCTAATTTAAAAATTCTGATATATATATATATATATATAATCTTTTTAGAACCTTAAGAGGAAAGTAAGTTTTTGGGTTTTTATAGAAGGGTCGTGCTTTAATACAATCTCTAAATTTTTAGTTATAATTTTTATTTTTATTTTTAAAATATAATGCATGAGTTAAAATGCACAAGAAAATTTGTGATGTACCATAAAAAAATTTAAAACAATTTTACGATACAATTAATTATGTTATATCCATCTGTAAAATTATTTATTTCCTAACATTCATGATAAACAATGATGGATAAATAATACAAAAAAAATTGTATTTCATGATTTTTTTACACATTATAATATTCATAAAAGTGATTTGAAGTAGATATCTTATGCCATAGTTTTTTCCTTTAATCCCAAATTTATATTGTTTTAATTACTAGAACAATGAAATAAGTTTCTCTCTCTTAGTCTTTCTTTTGATACAATAACACTTAAAAAATACGTAATGGAAAAATACAGTTGTTTCTTTTATAGGCAGAGAGAGGATCAATTTTTATAAACTATAAACACGGGTTCCATTATTGCGTGAAATGCTTTTAACTATTTTTCTAACTTTGACCAATATAAATTTAGTAATTATTATCTATTTAGTTAAACCAGTATATATATATATATATATATATATATAAAATACCCCATTAACTATGGCATTTGAGCCAACTAATTATCTTACATTTTATAGCTTGGTTCATGTGAAAAAATTAATTTTTATGGTTTAATAGATAAACATAATGCATAACTTTAAACTAAATTTTCTCATAAATTGGTCACACTATAATATCATAATAAGTATAGACTAATATGAGTTATGGCGGTTCTAAGTCATTATGTCAAAATAGTTCCTTCCATATACCACAATATGAGCTTTCTACTTATCATGATCTATAAGTGAAAAGATTAATAATAGTCCACTATAATATTTAAGAGATTAACATCCTATTAACTTTCTTAAAATATTAAAATTTTCAATAATGCCCATCCTCTTGATATGTCCAATAAATGTCTTAAGAGGTAACCCCTTAGTCAATAGATCCACAATCCTATGATTGGTGCTAATATGTTTGATTGACAGTATGTTTATGAACTTCTTCTTTGATGGCAAGATATTTCAATTCCATATGTTTAGCACCCTTGAAATACTTGTTGTTTTTAGAGAAGAATATTGCTGCAGAATTATTACAATAAATTTTCAAAAGCTTGACAATACAATCGACAATCCCAAGTCCTGAAATAAAGTTTCGCAACCAAGTTTTATGAACCATGGCCTTAAAACATGCTACAAATTCAGCTTCCATAGTATATGCAACCATTATAGATTGTTGGACACTGTTTCATGATATTGCTCTTTCAATAAAAGAAACTAATAATCGAAAGTAGACTTTCTGGTATCAATACACCCAACATAGTTTGAATCTGAATATCTAATGATCTCCTAGCTATCTAAATTTCTATAAGTGAGCATGTGATCTTTCGTTCCTTATAGGTATCTAAAATTTTCTTTGTAGCTTTTTAGTGATCTTGTCCTAGATTAATTTGATACCTTGTCAACATTCTAACAACAAAGTTGATATCTGATCTAGTACAAGTTTAGACGTACCAACAAGAGATGCATAAAGAATCCCATTAATTTGTATGTGTTCCAATTCATTCTTTAGGCATTGCATAAGACTGAATCTGTCACTTTTCTTAATTGGAATGATATATGCTGAGTACTTTTTCATTCCAAATCTCTCTAACACTTTATTGATATATACTTTCAGAGACAGCCACAACAATCCTTATGATCAATGTCGAAATATTTCAATTTTAATCACATATGTTATCTCTCTCATATCTTTCATTTCAAAGTGGTTAAAGAGAAAGTCCTTTGGCTCATCTAATAAACCAAGATTATTTGTAGCAATATGACGCCATTAACGAACAGAATCAGAAATATAAACTTACTACCACTTACGTTCAGATATATACATCGATCAACAATGTTTTCTTTAAACTAAAAAAAAATAAAAATAAAAAATGATGGTATCATTAAACTTAATATACCATTGCCAGGAAATTTGTTTAAGTCCGTATATTAAAATTTGGCGTCTTAGTTTAATAAATAGCTTTAAAAAAAAGTTTATGCATAATGTTTTACATGTAATCTTATGAAGTTTATATGAAATTTATACAACTGAAATTTTATATTATGGTTGATTTGTTAGTCACTAAAGTGGCCAATTCATAATGTTCATAAAATTTTAATTGTGTAAATTATTTCTATTACTCATTATTATTTATGTTATGTAAATGCATGTATATAATGACTATATTGTAGTTTGTTATTATAAGACATTTTAGGATTATCTAAAGGTTGATTAGTTATCCTTTTAATAAATGAACATAATTGTTGAACTTGTATGTTATATTGGTTGTATTTGCATATCCAAAGATATTAAGTATATCTAATTAGACCATATATGGTTGTCAAATTATTGAAATCTTATTAGCATCATATGTGTATTGTTGTGTGTTGTTGTATCACCCAAAGGTGAACATTGATATACCCTTATTGTTTATCTAAATTTTATCCAAATTATATAATATTTGCTTAAGTTTATAACTCAAAACATTAATGTATAAACATTATATAATTCTTGTAGTTTTTATTCATGTTTCTCTTTATTTGCATGCTTCATCTATTCCAATGTTTAATGGGCTAAATTTCTTTAATTGGCGTGAGCAAATCCAATTTCACCTTAGTGTTTTGGATCTAGATTTGTCACTTTAACAAGAGAAGCATGCTGCTACTAGTAATGCCAGTAGAGATAACGAAAAGAATTTTCATAATGCTTAGGAAAAATCAAACAAACTAAGCCTAATGTTTATGCGAATGAATGTAATAAACAACATTAAATCTACTCTTCCCAAAATTGAAAGTGCTAAGAAATTTATGAAATTTGTGTTAGAATGTTCCTAAATTACTGATAAGTCACTTTGTCATGCCTCTACCAATGGGGTCTATACGTGACAACTGCCATAGATTTTCGAGACATATTTCTAATTCTTGAACATGTCCCTCAGACCTTTAAGGTTACTTGGGTACCTATCCCCCCTATATGTTTACATGCATCTCAAAGCAATTTTCAAAACAATTTATAAACACATTCACATAGCACGTCTCTTTGAGACAATTTTTAAATCATTCCACAATAAAGATATATTAAAATTTAAAATACATGTAAAATACTTATCAAATTACATCAATTCTATTTATAATTACAAACATAAACTGTTTTATAAAAGATATCCACTGAACTAATCTATCCAAGTCTGTGAGTCGATAATAACAACTGTACTTGAGGGCGTTACACCCTTTATTGATCACTACCACCTACACACTGCACTCCTTAATCTCGATCTCCTGAAAACTGGGAAGTGAAGAGGGAGGTGAGTATATGGGGATATACTCCATGAGTAGATAAAAATACAGTTTAATAAAACAGTTATTAATACAAATAAAACAAGTCCATGTTGATAAAATAAGGTATGTTATACAAAATCACTAAGTTGACTCATCTTCCTAGTAGTTACCTTGGCAATGGTAACTTCGAGATCGTCAATGGGCTTTATACACAGAAAATGATGCTCATTCATTAAAATATTTCTTTAAGTATAAAAATATATGCTCAATTTATAAAATTAGCCCACCATTGATGTTGGCCTCGAGTAGTCATGTGGTGATACTCATGACTGTCCTTATCAATCTTATAGGTGGGCAACCCCATCTCATCATATCTACTTATATAACTGCCCTACCTGCAGCACACTCACCTAGGTGGCCTTTCATAGGTCCGTCCCTAGGATACTATCCTATAGCTACAGTCATATATCAACATGGCTCTCAGCTATATCACCAGTACAAAGCCACAATCAAATTCATTTATATAAATATTTATAATCATTTCATTTTCAATATCATTGCAAGCCATGCATTTTTAATATTAAACTTGGCCTCCTGGCTATTCAAATCTCAAATCAATAAATAGGTCATTTATGTGCATTTCAAATCAACAACAATAAATCTATTTCTTATTTCATAAAACAGTACATTTCATAAAATATTTTAAAAGCATGAAAACGAGGAAAATAGTTCCACTCACTGTAAAAAGGAAGGTATCCATTTCCAATACTACTCCTCGCGTCTAATATGTCTCTCTTCTGAGTGCTCAGCGTCTATATGACACATATATAACATTATAAACTTCGATATTTTAATCAATTATCATTTATGTCTTATATGCAATGTTCATGGTTATTATATCTCAATTTCTTTAGTTTGGCACATGTAACTTTACGAGACTTTCTAATAAAGGTCATTTAACCGATTCTCAACAACGGAATCCCATGGCCGTAGTTATCTAAATTTTCGCATTTCTATTAAGTGTTATTTTACCGCTCATTCAATATTATATACTTCTTAGATCTCCAATTAACTTATAACTATATTTTCTATGTGTAATTAAATAAAAATTCTCAGGTGAACAGTGAATTCTAGAATTCAAACATGCTCAAATCTATCAAATTGGACTTAGAATGAGTTTATAGGCTTACCTTTAACCTGTAAATATTCTTAAAAATCTTACATTATTATTTAAACGCGAAAACCCTAATTTAATTCAAAACCCTATCTCATTCACTGCCTCTCTTTGCTGTTTCAAGCCAAAATCAGTACTATATCGTAAAGGAGAAGATAAGGAATCACTTGATTATGAAATTTAGGTGAAAATGGAGAAGATTTGGCTGAGATCTATGAACTATCGCGAGAATGAGAGAGAGAAACAACTTTTAGAGAGAGGGATAAATGGTTGAATGAAGAAGACACTGAAATCATTTCTTCCTTGTGGGTATTTATAAATGCGAGTAAAATTACCAATTTGGTCGTTATATCTTGCCCAAATCTGTGCAAAGTATTGATACTTTTAAGTTAGGTATCGATGATTTTAGCTTAGGTATAGATCCCTTTGGGTTAAATATCGATTTGTTCATGCAAGTTTGATTCTGGAATTTTTTTAAACCTCGAGTATCGATACATTTACCTTTACGTATCAATCCGTCTCTTTTCAATGAATCGATACCTTTAACGAAGGTATTGATCTAGTTTAACGTGTAAGTAATTTTGAACTCTCTGTTTAACCATGTACCTTTATCTAATTTGATCCATCTTGTAATTATTTTTGAACTCTTTGTTTTGCCTTATATCGATACATTTCTCCATAAGTATCGATCTGGTCAGTTTGTAATTTCTTCCCAAGTCTCGAACTTGCAAGATATCAATATCTTTTATAAAGGTATCGATCCCTTCATCTAGTATTGACCTAAACTCTTCAACATATCGATACTTTATACACGTATCTATCTATAACCTTAATGTATCGATACATTTGAGTAATGTATTGTTACTTTCATTCTAAATATAGATCCCTTCATCCTTAGAATAGATTTTGACTATTTTCTTTTCATTCTCTAATACCAATTCTATTTACCTTTCGAGGGTTCTACCCCTGGTCCCTGAAAGGGCGCTGCCCCTTGACCCCGCTCCCTGACTAGATAGCAAGATCACCGATGCATTAGCGTAGGGCAATATGTAAAATCCAAACTTATGAAAAATTTCAAATTTTATATATTCAATTTCACGATACTCTCGTTATTAAACTTAAATTTAAATTCATCTAAGCCTCATTAATGTGTCAATTAATATTGCACAATGCATATAGGATAATGAATCTTATAAAATGATCATCTTACCCCTATGTTCAAAGAATGAGGTTTACACACTTATTAGAACTTAATGACTACTTTAACTATCATGAAGTTTGATAGTTTGTAGCATGTATGAACATGTCATTGAAATGGCCAATATTGCTGCAAGACTTAAGTCATTGGGAATGGGCGTGGATGAGAATTTTCTTGTACAATTTATCATAAACTTACTGCCTCATGCATATTGTCCATTCCTAATGAACTACAATTCTATGAAAGATAAATGAAATGTGAATGAACTTCATGATGTACATGTTGAGAAGAAAATGAGACTTAAGAATCAAGAAACTCATTCTATTCACCTTGTAAGTAATCCAGGAGCAGAAAAGAAAGCATGGAAAGGTTAAGCATAAACTATTTAAGGTGAATGAGTCATCTAACTAAATTCACAAGAAGGAACACAAGAAAGACAAATGTCATTTCTGTGGAAAACCTAGACACTTCTAGAAAGATTGTCATAAATATAAGACATAGTTAAAAAAGAAAGGTAAACCTAGTGCTTTAATATGTTTCCAATCAAATTTAGTTGAAGTTTCTTATAATACTTGGTGGATTGATTTTGGTTGTACCAATCATATTTCAAATACAATGCAGGGAGTCTTTATGACCTAAACCATAAATTCAAATGAAAAATTTATTTTTATGTGGTATAAAGTCAAAGCTCCCGTTGAAATTGAAAGGAACCGACAGAACCCAACCGACATCGGAGGAGGCGTGACGTGCAGGATAGCTTCTCGGGCGTGCGACCGCTAGAAACGAATAGGGGGAACTACTACCGTTAGACAGCAAGTGCGGAAAAGATCACCCAAGGACCAAAGACATGGATGTAAGTGCATTTTAAAATTTTGAACTTTTTAAACAAAATGATCAACACATACCTTAAGTGTTAATTTTTGGAACAAGCTACTCATTAGCTTAAGGGCATGTCACACACACACCGGATTGATTGCGACGGGTTCCGGTTACCCGGATTGGTGTATGAAAACTCAAGAACAAGTTTTCTAGTTCGAGAAAACTTCTAGTTCTTATAAAAGAGGAGGAAATCTATGAAACACCTTTCACTACTTTCCTCTTCTTTCTCTTTCTCTTTCTATTCTCTACTTTCTCTCTTTATGAGTTTGTTTGAAACAAAACTTTACCCATTCACCAATGGAGTTCTCAGCAGAAAAGGGAGAAGAAGAAGATGAACAGTACTTTGTTTCTCTCAATTTCAAATTGTGAAAAACTAATTTGTGCGTGTATCACACTCCACCAAGCCTTTCGTTCAAAACAAAACATAGCGGATTCCACATGGCACATTCTTTGTTCTGGATTCCAAAATCCATTCAAATTCATTAATTCAATTAATGAAACATAAATATCTTAACATATAATATATATATATATATATATTAATCATATTAATATACTTATATGTTTATGTATATCTTTATATACTAAAGATATTTTAATATAGAGAGAGAAAGTATTATTTTATTTATACATTATAAATAAAATATAATAATTACATTTAATATTATATTATTTATAATTAAATATAATTATTACTTATAATGTCTGACTTTCAAATATCATTTATAAAAAGATACTTGGCAACATCACATGGTGCAATTTGTTAAGCAAGAATCCATTTGATCAAATAACAATTATTTAATCATTAATAAATAAATAATTTATTTATTAATATCCTTATGACAAATATCTTTTCTTAGTTTCTATATTTTCATTAATTATATTTACGTAATCTGAATTATTACTGAAATATTTTTACGCACACGTGTGCCAACATCATCATCAAGTAACCGATATATGTGTGACCGCTTGGATCCACCGTAAGCTAGACATGAGTGGATACGAACTCCTTCGCATCATTTTAGTACAACTCCTTGCATCCGAAGTTCCTAATGATTATGCGCAACCTCTAGCAAGATGCCACGACCCCTAGACACTAATGAATCCATATAGTCGTACGTGCATATAGTAAAGTCCTTCTGCTATCAACTTCCGATCGAGTGTTGGTCATGGAACCCTCAAACTCGTAACTCATCATAAAAATAGGGTCTCAAATCATATATGAAATTCTTGTATCCGAAAACACCTTTTTGGTAACACGTACTCTAGCCAGAGATTTTATTCCCATGTATGACATCTCTACCTAGGATTTCAAGCTCCAAAATCTGAGCTAGCAGATTCCATATTTGTCATTACCTGTCCTCATACACTAAGAACACATTGCCAGCAAGCTTTTTTCACCAGGCGTGGCTAGGCCGGTACAATATACATAAGTGAACGATGTACTTCAATGCAAATGACAGCCATGATACCTCATGTCAAAGGACTAGTGGTACACTAGTACAGCCATGTGATGTATCATTGATTGTAGATAATCATCCATGTGATTCATCATATTTAGTCATATTCAGTAACACATTTTCCAACGCATCACCCATGTTTATGCTCTTGAGACATGAGACTTGTTCTCCAACAGATTCTCTAACACATCACACATTCTCTAACACATTCTTTCCAAATGGTGAGACCTCGGCTCTTTAGCTTGAGTTATAGCTCAATTATTATCACAATACAAAGTTGTTGAGTCAACTATAGAAGGAACCACTCCGAGTTCTGTTACAAACTTAAGGATTTAAACAGCCTTTTTCGCAGCTTCAGAAGCAGTGACATACTTAGTTTCTACAGTAGAGTTAGCTGTGGTAGCCTGTTTGGAACTTTTCTAACAAATAGCACCTTCAGATGAAGACAAATGCGGATGTCAACTTTTTATCATCCACATCTGATTGGAAATCAGAATTAGTAGGACCCTCAAGTTTTAACTCATCTCCCCCATAGGTTAACACCAAATCTTTAGTTCTTCTTAAGTACTTTAGAATTCTTTTGACCGCAGTCCAATGTTCTTTCCTAGGATTTGCTTGATATCTGCTCGTGACACTTATAACATATGCTATTCAAGTCTAATACAGAGCATGACATATATAAGACTGCCCATTACCGAAGCATAAGATATCTTCTGTATACGCACTCGTTTAGCTTCAGTCTTGGGTCCCATCTCTCTTGAGAGATGAACACCATAACTATAGCATAAGAAACCCCTCTTAGAGCTATCTATACTGAATTTCTTCAATACTTTATCTATGTACAAACTCTGGAAAAGACCTATTATTCGTTTCACTTTATTCCTATAGAGACGAATATCCAAAATAAAGGTCGCTTCTCCCAAGTCTTTCATGGAAAAAATATTAAATAACTATAATTTAGTCTTAGATAACATGCCCACATCGTTATCCATGAGTAGTATGTCATCTACATACAATACAAGGAATGTAATGACATTATTATTTTCTTTTCTGTAGACACACTGTTCATCAATATTCTTAATGAAGCCAAACGATTTGATCGCATCATCGAATTATATTTTCCAACTTCTGAAAGCTTGCTTTAATCTATAAATGGATCTATGCAACTTACAAACTTTATGACTATCAATAGAGGCAACAAACCCAACTGGTTGTTGCATGTATATGGACTCCTCAATGAAACTATTAAGGAAGACTGTCTTTACATCCATCTATCATATCTCATAGTCATAATAAGCCGTAATAGCAAGTAATATCCGAATGGATTTCAGCATAGCTACAGGCGAAAAGGTTTAATCAAAATCAACATCTTGTTTCTAATTATAACCCTTTGCCACCAACCTAACTTTAGAAGTCTTAACTTTTCTATCTTTACCAATATTTTGTTTGTAAACTCATTTACAATCGATAGAAACAATTTATTCTGGTAGATCAACAAGTGACCACACCTAGTTAGCATACATGGATTCCATCTTGGATTTCATGGCCTCAAGCCATCTTCTAGAATCGATATCTAATATCGCCTCTTCATAAGTTTTAGGATCTTCCATCTACATATATTCTCCAATCATAAATGATTCATAATCATTTTCAAAAATGAAATAATATCTCTAAAGAGGGCGTGATATCCTACTAGATCTACGAAGAGTTCGGTCTACAGAATACTGAGGATCAGATCAAACTAGTTCATCTGTATCAATAGGCTCATCTATCTGAGGTTGATCATTATCAAGCTTTCCAGACTCCTCTGAAAGCTCAATCTTTCTACCTACACCACTGTTCTCAGTGAACTGATTCTCGAGAAACTATGCGTGTCTACTAATCAGAACCTTTTGATCAGTATGAAAGTAGAAATAATATCCTAAACTATCTTTAGGATATCCAATGAATCGACCTTTTTCAAACTTAACATCTAACTTCTCAGTGTTAACTAATTTAACATAAGCTGGACATCCCCAAGGCTTAATGTAATTGAAGCTTGGAAGCTTCCCATACCATATCTCATATGGTGTCTTAGGAACAACTTTGGATAGAGTTCATTTTAAGATGTAAATTGCGGTATTTAGAGTATATATCTAAAGATATGTAGGTAAGTCCGTGAAGCTTATCATGCATGGTATCATATCTAATAAAGTACGATTCCTTCTTTCTGATACACCATTATGCTGCGGTGTATAAGGAGGTGTAAACTAAGAAAGTATACCATTAACTTTAAGAAATTCTATAAACTCAATACTTAAGTATTCACTTCCACAATTAGATCATAGAATCTTAATACTCTTTTCTATTTATTTCTCTATTTCAGTTTTGAATTCTTTGAACTTTCAAAATATTCAGATTTGTACTTCAATAAGCATACATAAACATACCATGAGTGATCGTCGGTAAAGGTTATGAAGTAAGAAAAACCACCTCTGGCCATTTCATTAAATGGACCACATACGTCACTATGTATCAATTCAAGAACTTCATCGACTCTTTTCCTTTGTCCTACAGAGGGCAATTTGGTCATCTTTCCTTGAAGATAGGATTCAAAAGTTAGGCAGAGTTCAGAATCTAATGGACCTATCAGTTTATAACTACTTGTCTTTATAATCCTCTTTTCTTCAATATGACTTAATCTATGATACCATATAAGTTTTGAATTAAATTCATTTCTAGATATTTTCTTATTAACAGTATCAGTCATGTTAATTTCATTAGTCTCAAGAACATATAAACAATTTATATTGAAGCCAGTGCTAATCAATTTATAAATTGAACATTTACATCCATCAAACATAAAAGTATAATCTTGTTTACACAACTAATTGACAGATAAAATGTTTCTATTAGCTGTATTAAAATACAAAATTTTATACAATATAAAAATAGAACCCAAAGGCAGAACAATTCTGCACGTCCCTGAGCAAGTGGCAGCAACTATTGAAGGTCTTATAACGACATATAAATATGTGAAGTGGCAGCTAAATCAATTATCCAGCTATTTGAATCTGAACTAACACTTAATTTAGTTTTAATAACATGACAAGAAAGTGCACTTTGCGCCTTCCTCTGTTTCACGCTCTCCATATAAAGAAGACAATTGCTCTTCCAATGTCTAAGCTTTTTTCAATGATGACACTCATCATTGGCTTGGTTATTGGCAACTCGCTTGCCTTTTCCCTTCTTTTTCTTATTTTTAGAGACTCATCTCTTGGGTCTAACCCTAAAAGATTTCTTGCCTTTCAGTTTAGATGTTTTACCATAAGACACTGTAGCAAAAACAATCTCCTTCCCTTTACCCTTGGAGATATCAACCAAATAAAAATGGATCGCTGAGGCATCCTAAATGCTCTATTGCTGAGTCTGTAAATCATTACTCATGGATGCTAGCATATATAATCTCTTTCTAAAATTATCGTCCTTCCATTTTTAAAAGGTCTCAATCTTCTCTAGTGATGCCTAACTCGAAAGGGACTTGGGCGTATGCTCTTGAAGGACATAGCCAATCTTTTCAGATTCCAAACAATTTTGAAATTGCGATACCAAACCTTAAAATTAGGCCTCGTGAACCTATGGGTATCAAGGATTTGAAGAAGAGGGTTCAGCATTCTTTCACTTGAAAAGAGATTCAACTCTTGAAACTCTATAGAAAAAGAAAATATATCAAAATGTATTAAATATATATTTATATTTCTTACTATTCAGTTTTAGAATTTTAACCAAATAGTTCCCCCACTAGTTTAATTATATCTCATACTCCCTCGATGAGAAAACTATAACCTCATTACAAGTTTTCATGGGTGATCATATTCTTATCAAATTTACAAGACCTTACTTAATAGTTATTGGTCAAGCAAGCCCAACAAGTCAGAAACTCATTTCTATTTGTAACTTTTATAAGACATGATCAATCTACCTATAGGAAAAGACACATCACCGAATAGTTATTGGTGCCTCAACCTAGTTAGGCTAAACCCAACGCCTTTTTTTGAATAAGAGAGAAATCAAACCCTTCACCTAATAGTTATTGGTGGCTAAAATCCCCTTAATCAAGAAACAGGTTAAATAGACTATGACACCCCGTGAGGGCCCTCACCTAACAGTTATTGGGTTACCACATCAAAGATGATTATAATCTACTAATTGCATTGAAAGGTTTAAACTTAATATTTAATAAGAGGAAGATTTTCATTTGAGGTCTCATATTAATATACATCACCATGCATATTATTTATTAATGGGTTTATATCATTCCAAATGATATCAATATCAAATATTAACCCATCACTTATTTAATCATATTAAATATATGAATTAACAATTAATTCCTTTATGAGAAAATTCAATTGATACAATATCAATTGGTTGATTTATATTCATCATTTTACTCCCATTATAGTTCTATTAATTCTAATTGAATTAAAATTAATTAGAATCTTCATTCAATTCAATATTAATTTGGAGTAATTATTTTTCTGTTCAATTGAAATAATTTCAACCCCAAAATTTTTTAATTTCATCAAATCTAATTTTTGGCAATAGAAAATATACTAATCAAATTAGTACTTATAGAAGTTGTGACTTAAGGAAGGTTATGATATTTGGAGATTATACAAGAATGAAGAAAAAATTAAAAAATAAAAAAACTCTTTTTTTTATTTAGAAAAACATAGAACGAATCAATCCTCCCTTCTACATAGAATGGATCGATCCTCCCTTCTACATAGAACGGATCGATCCTCTCTTCTTAGGGTATTGATCCGATCTTACGAGGGAAATCAATCTACACCTCACGCAGATGTAAATCGATTCTCTCTAGCTATAGATCGATACATGGCTACCCAGATTTCAAGTTTTGATTTGTTTCACTGAGGGGTTCAATCCAATCGACCTTCAATAGTAAGTATTGATCCTTTTTCCAAAGAGATTGATACTTCTTGAAACAAAATACTACGAGATGAAATAGAGCCATCTTGTATCAATCTATTTACTTAAGGTATTGACACTTGATACCTTTTAGCCTACAAGTATCGATCCTTTTCACAAAGGAATCGATACTTACATCAAAACAGATCAATCAGAGGTCATTTTTAACATTTCTAAAGTTTTTAAAACTTACGTAAAATGTCCTAAAACAACTTCATTCAAGTCTCTAAACATAATAACACATATTAATCATATTAATAAAGTCTATTATCTTGCTTTTTCATAAAACATAATCATCCAAATATCATCATTTGATCAAATCAAATCATAACTTTTCCATGCTCTCAAATATATCATATATACTCTCATAAATGTCAATGTAAAATTTAATCACCATTCACAATTTGTTATCAACACATATATATGTTTAAAACACAACAAATCAGATTTTCATGCTTTTAAACATAAAAAGCATTTTATTCAAAATAACATATTATGAATTTCAAACACAATAAACAACCATATGAACAAATCCAACTTTCTAAATATAGATTTTAAAACATACATACATACACATGCCATGTCTCTGATACCACTTGAAGGGAATTGGCAGAACCCAGCTGACATCGGTGGAGGCGCAATTAGCAGAATAGCTTCTTGGTCACGCGGCCGTCAAAAATTGATAAGAAGAGCCATTGTTGTCACACGGCAAGTGCGAAAAATCTCACCAAAGACCAAAGACATGGATGTATATGCATTTTAAAATTTTAAACTTTTTAAACAAAATGATCAACACATAACTTAAGTGTTGATCTATGGAACAAGCTACTCATTAGCTTAAGGGCATGTTACACACTCAGCGGATTGATTGCTTCGGGTTCTAGCTACCCGAATTCGTGTATGAAAACTCAAAAACAAGTTTTCTAGATCTAGAAAACTTTTAGTTCTTATGGAAGAGGAGGAAACTCATTAAACACCTTTCACTACTTTCCTCTTCTTCCTTTTTCTCTCTCTATTCTTTTCTTTCTCCTTTTTTGAGTTTGTTCGAAACAAAACCTTACCCATTCACCACTGGAATTCTCGACAGAGAAGGGAGAAGAAAAAGATGAATAATGTTTGGTTTCTCTCAATTCCAAATTGTGAAAAACCAACTTGCGTGTGTTTCACTCTTCACTAAGCCTTTTGTTCAAAACAAAAAAGAGTCAATTCCACATGGCACATTTTCTATGGTGGATTCCAAAATCCATCTAATTTCATTAATCAAATTAATGAAACATAAATATCTGAACATATAATATATATAATATATTAATCATATTAATATACTTGTATGTTTATGTATGTCTTTATATACTAAAGATATTTTAATATAGAGAGAGTATTATTTTATTTATACAATATAAATAAAATATAATGATTACATTTAATATTCTATCATTTATAATTAATTATAATAATTACTTATAATTTTTGATTTTCAAACATTAATTATAAAAAGATACTTGGCAATATTACATGGTGCCATTTGTCAAGTGAAGATTTATTTGATCAAATAACAACTATTTAATCATTAATAAATAAATAATTTATTTATTAATATCCTTATGACAAATTTTTTTTCTTAGTTTTCATATTTTTGTAAATCATATTTACGTAATCTAAATTATTACTAAAATATTTTTCACACACACGTGTGCTAGTACGTCTCGGCCAAGAAATTAAATCTTTAAATAAAGAATTAAATTGTCATCCAATCAAGTATCGTAACAATATCATTGACTACCTTAACGATATTGTATATGGCAATAACCATTATCATCAAGTAATCGATATATGTGTGACTGCCTGGATCTACTGTGAATTGGACATGAGCGGATATGAACCCCTTTGCATCACTTCAATACAACTCTTTGCATTCGAAGTTCGTAATGATCATGCGCAACCTCTAGCAAGATACCACGACCTCTAGACATTAATGAATCCATATAGTCATACGTGTATATAGTAAAGTTCTTTTATTGTCAACTTCCGATCGAGTGCAGGTCATAGAATTGTCTAACCCCTAACTCAATCATATGAACAGGGTCTCAAATCATATACGAGATTCTTGTATCTAAAAATACCTTTTTGAAAACACATACTCTGGCTAAAGATTTCATTCCCATGTATAACATTCTTACCTAAGATCTCAATCTCCAAAATCTAAGCTAGCAGATTCCATATTGGTCATTACCTGTCCTTATACATCAAGAGCACATTGCCAACAAGTTTTTTTCATTAGGCGTGGCTAGTCCGGTGCGATATACACAAAAGAACGATGTACCTCAATGCAGATGGCAACCATAACACCTCAAATCAAAGGATTACTAGTACATTAGTACGGCTATGTGACATAGCATTGACTGTAAATAATCACCCATGTAATTCGTCACGTTTAGTCATGTTCAGTAACACGTTCTCCAACGCATCACCTATGTTTATGCTCTTGAGACATGAGACTCGTCTCCTAACTATTAATATCCAATACTAAACCTTGGTAGCATTAAACATATTAGTCATGCAATGTCATAGTCTCGTATGACATTGCCTCAACTGGGAACTGATTCTGATGTATTCAAATTAAAACTCTATACTTATATCTATAACTCCTTGTAGATAAAATTATGATATCATAATACATCACGAGAACTTATTTTATATTATTTATTTATTAAAGCAACTGTAAATGCAAATTGATATAAATGTCATTTTATTAATAGTATACAATTTACAATTAATTGAAAAAAAATATAAAAATATACAAGGAATGATATCCTTAAATCACATGACATGATTGGTTTTAGGGCACATCTCCAACAGAAACCATTCGAACTTATCGTTTAATTTTAGATACTGGACATCATTTTGATTTACTACATAAAAAATCTCAATCAATAGATGCCTTAGAGGTATTTATTAATGCGATTGAGAGGAAAATGGATAGAAAAGTGAAAGTTGTCACGCCAGATTTGTCGCCAAAGGTTTTACTCAAAAAGATGGCATTAACTATAATGAGACTTTTTTACTAATCTCTAAAAAAGACTCATTTAGAATTATTAGAATTTTGATAGCTCATTGTGACTTAGACTTACACCAAATTGATGTGAAAAACAATCTTTCTTATTGGGAATTTAGAAGAAGAGATTTATATGTGTCAACTTAAGAGTTTTCCACTTGAAGGAAAAGAACATATGATGATAATGAATTGAAACACGCACAAATGAATAGAAGAATTCCTTATGCATCTCTTTTTAGGAGTTTAATGTACGCCCAAATTTTTACCAAACCAAATATTAGCTTTATTGTTGGAATGCTACGAAGGTATTAAAGTAATTTAAGACTAGATGACTCGAAAGTTGCAAATTAAGTTTTGAGATACCTATAATAAATGAAAGATCACATGCTCACTTATAAAAAGTCACATAGTCTAGAGATTATCGGATATTTAGATTTAGATTATTTTCAGTGTACTGATATAATAAACTCTAAATCTAAATATTCGATGACCTCTAGGCTATTTGACTTTTTATACGTGAGCATATGATATTTCCTTCTTTCTAAGTATTTCAAAACTTTCTTTGCACCTTTTGAGTGTTCTAGTCTTAGATTACTTTGATACCTTCCTAGCATTCTATTAGCAAAGGTATTTTTTGATCTGTTACAAGTTTGGGCATTCATCAAACTCTCAACAAAAGAGATGATAGGCATTATTGAAAATTTTAATGTTGAAAATTAACATGATGTTAATCTCTTATTGAGACATTACAGTGAACTTTTATTAATATTTTTGCTTATATATCATATCAAGTAAAAAGCTCATATAATAATAAATGAAAGAAACTTTATTGACATAATAACTTAGAACAGCCGTGACTCATATTAGTCTATACTAAATAATGATATAATATGACCAATTTATTATAAATTTTAACTTGAAGTTGTTCATTATGTTTTATCTATTAAACCATCATAAATAATTCTGTCACATGAGCCAAGTGAAAGAATGTAAGATAATTATTTGGCCCAAAGTGTTATAATTAATGGAATTATATATATATATATATATATAATTCCATTAATTATATAGCGCTTAGACTAAATAATTATTTTTTTGGTCAAATTTTTGATTATGTAAAATTTTAGGGACTATAATAAAATTATTCGTATTAATTGTCATCAACGAGGACACCACTTAGACAAACATTAGGCGATGGATGATTTTTTGCACAGCAAAATCACATGGAATTCGACATATGCAGACTTGAGCCACACAATTAAAAGCTGATCGATTATAATCAATTAAGATTGTTAATTAATACATACATCAATAGTGAAATAATAAACAATTAATTAACAATCACAATCGTAGTAAAAATTCATAAATTTGGGCTCGCTTATTATTATAACTACAAAACGATGAAACTGTGTGTGGGGGTAATACTTTTTAATGTTCTAGTGAGTGGGTGAGTGTTACGGTCAAAGAAAACATTAGTGTCTTTGCAGTAGTCATTAGATATCGAACACGGATTAAGTCATTAATATTATTAACGGTAATTCAGTAGTTTCATTACAATAATATTATCATATAAAACAACAATTGATAAATACTAAATTGATTTATATCATAGAGAGAGAGAGAGAGAGTTATTTAATTCTTCATCTAAATTATTGATAAATATAATTATTAATAAATAATTGTATTAAAATCTTACCTTAAATCTTCATCAACAACGGTAATTCGGTAGTTTCATTACAATAATATTATCATATAAAATAACAATTGATAAATATTAAATTAATTTATATCATAGAGAGAGACAGAGTTATTTATCATAGATTATAATGAAAAAATTCATAAGTTCTTAAACCGTTACAAACCCAATACATATAATCATACATAAAATCTTAACATTAATATTTCGAAATTTTTACTCAATGCTACATCATTTTTTTTTACATACTATTTATTAAGAATTAAGCATATTATATGTAGCAGAATTTAAAATTTATTTTAATTAATCGTATTAATTAAATGTTATTAATTCACATGTCAAGATCATACTATTTATCATATTTTATAATATCAACAAAAGATAAATAATTGTATTAAAATCTTACCTTAGATCTTTATCACTAATAGAATTAAATTAGTACTTTTTCGAATTTTTTACAAATTTGTAACTTTGAATGTTATTTTAACCTTTAAAATATTTGAATTTAAATTTTTTTTTTTATAAAATACAAAGTTATAGATTGTTAAGTTTTCTTTATAAAATTTTTTAAATTGCGTTAATCTAATATTAAAAATAAAAATTATAGTTCAAATAACTAAATTCGCAAGCACCTTTTTTCTAAATCAGTATAGGATGATTTTAGTTATTTTGAAAATATTTTTAATATAAATTACGAAACTAAGAGAGTTTACTTTTTAGAGTACCATAATCAATGCACTTTTAGTATTTTGTACGAAAAATATAAATATTTTTAGTGTTGTTCCCAAATAAAAAAAAAAAAAAAAACAATTCTCTATGATGCATTATTATCAAATCAAACATTATTGTTCTGATCTCTATCAACTACCACCATCACCACCATAAAGCAATAATGTCAAATATTCACACCACCTCACCAAATTAAATATAAAGCAATAATAATATCTTTCTATCTTTTTATCTTAACCATCATCATTAAGAAAGAAAACTTCTTGTTGAACAATATTTATCATACAAGACTTTGAATTTGAAACCGTCCATCGGCTTTTTTTCTTTTGTAATTTTATTACTAATGACATGAATTTTGCTTTTATTGTTTATCTACTTAATTGAAGATTAAATTCATCATCAAAATTATTGCCACTAAAATTAGTCTATTATGATGTTAGTATTCTTAATAATTTTGGTTTATAATATTAAATAATGATCTACGATGAAGAAATGTCGTCCATAAATTTTGTAATAGATAGTAGTTGGTGTAACTAATAAGATTTTTTAATATAAAATTTATGATATTTGAATTCCTCGTATCAAGATTGAGAAAAAGTTTGATTTTTATTTACATAATATTCAAAAAATTATTTATAACTAATATCTTCTAGATAAAATAAAAGAAGATTGTACTTTTCAAACCCAAAAGAGCCTAACTGCCTAGTTAAAGCCCAAACATGAATTGGTGAGAAAACATCAAACCCAAACAAACACACAAAGCCCAAATCATAAGCGTAATTTCTGACCCATATTACTAGAATAATGTTATTCTAACATTTTCCCATGGTAATTAAACCAACATATTCTCTTTATGGCTACTGGATTAAAAAAAATAATAATAATATTATTTGAGAATTATATCATTTTTAAAAATTAAAAATACCCTTTATTTACCTAGAAAAGATGCTTTATTTTATGAAGGTGGAAATTATTATTTTACTTTAAACACTTCTAAATATTTCAAAGTAATTTTTTTTAGTAAACTATTTCTTCTTAATCCTTACAATAATGTGTAAATCCTAATAAATAATAATAATAATAAAAAGAATACAGGATATTAGGTGATTGAATAATGGTATATTAACGTACAATTTCATTTAAAATTTTATCATTAAAGTTCCTAAATTTTGTCTATAGCATCAATTATAAATTGTTAATAGCAAATATTTTTTAAACGTTTTTATTAAATTATATGAGATGAATTATTACAATTTCAGTCTTTTTTTTAATTTTTAAATACGATTTTAGCTCATCATAACGTAACAAAGGAGAAATTAGATTAGATTGGTGAGGTGGTGTGAATATTTGAGCAAACGAATAGTATGAAAAACAATACACAATTGGCAAATTTTTTTCAATCTCACAAACTTTAAGCAAACGAAAATCAGAAAATTTATTACAATATTTCATAAACTCGATCAAGCCCATTTGAACGTAAGGGACATGCCACCAGCACCCAGAAGAACAGCAGCATAAGATTTAATCTGAAGCTTGATGCTTCCCTGCAATTTTGGACCCATAAAATCTGCCACCAGAAGATCAACCAAAGCCATGTATATTAAAAGACTAGCCGATGAAGCATTCAGTAATCCAACTGTGATCAATGAACTGGGACTGCTCTCTTTGTATGTTTTCGCCAATGCAATCCCCAATTATTCCAAATGATGTTGTCACAGAGAAGAACACCACTATCAACCTCTTCACCAGCTTGTACTCGGCCTGTTTGTGTTTCAAACAAGGAAAGTTGTTTTGTTTCAAACAAAAGATACAAATTGAAGTGATAATATGATACCGTTGTTATATGTTCTACATGAGTTATTGTTTTTACTACAGTAAAATATAAGATAAATGATAATAATATAATAATATTACATCTGTTTTTAGAGATAAATTTTGTATAAAAATTTGTATATATAAACAATACTAAAAAAAAAAGATAAAAGTAATTTTAGCGAATAAATTTAATTTGAAATCCGTCGTATCCTATCATTTAGATCATCAATTAATTTATATTGTTATATAAATTAATATAATATTATATTATTGCCACATAATCTATATAAGTTAATTTTTTTATTTATATAAAATATAAAATATGTGATATTAAATATAATATTATTATATTAATTTTTACAGATGAATTTATATAAAAATTTATATACATAATTGTATTTAAAAAAATACAAATGAACATAATTTGAGTAGATAGTTTTATATGAGATATTTCATTATACCATATTACTTATTGATGGGGTATGATCAATAAATCAATTTCTAAACGTATTATATCAGAAACGACATCATATTAAACTTTCTCATTTTGGGAAGTGAAATTTTGAAATGATTTGGTGTGATATACCTGGAGAATGCAACCACCAGGACCCGTTCCTTCGAACATTTGATGGAAGCAAAGGGCAGCAACAAGACCTTTAATAGTGCAAGTATTGTTTGTGGCTCCAAGTGAGAGCCCTATCACAACCGAATGAACAATAATTCCAAGTTCTAGTACCTGCATACACCCAATCCAACCACATTAATATACAAATTTAATATGTCATCGTCATCTTATTTAGTTAACTAATTAAAATAATAAATAAACTATATAATAAAAGAATTAATTATATTTATGCATATATGTACGGTGCCAAAATTTCTACTTATCAAACGTTATCATTGGTTATGACCCTTAAATTATATTATCTTGTAGTATTGTCAATTGTCAATATACACATTTAATATAAGGACTTTGGTTTCTAAAATTTAAAACATATATTATAAAAAACTTAAAATATAAAATTTTAAATTTTAAATAATTAACATAAAATTTAAAATACATAATATAAAACCCTAAAATTAAAAAATAAATAAAAATCGAATGTATCTAGAGCCAAACCCGTCAAATAAAAACAAAAGTTTTGCTTTTACTTCATAGAATTTCTAGTTAGTTTGGCAAAAAGTCTTTTGCCAGGAAACTAGGAGTCTAAGTGGTCGATAACACGTTAACACAGAAGCGCAAAAAAACTGACCATGGCGATAACACGAAAGCGCAGAAGTTGCGAGCCATCAGTTGCAGATTTTGGTTCAAGATTGTGAGCATGGCCGTGGCCATGGACATGCCCAAAGCTTGTCGCAGCTCTCACTTGATCAGCAGCTTCAGAATTAATAACCACAGAATTGCATTTCTTGCTGTAAATACTTATGGCCAATGAATCCACCATTAGAGTAACAATAGCAGACAACATAGCAACAAATCCTGTAAACGGAAACTTATGCCATGGATTATCTTTCAAGCAGCTAGACGATAATACGTCAAATGAATCAGGCAAAACGTGCATGAATCCAGTTGCCAAAATAATTCCAGCAGCAAAAGCTTTGACAATAACAAACAAGTTTCGATCAGGGTGAAGAGCTGGGATCGAACGTGTTAAAAGTGGTGTACAAACGCCAATCATGCTAGTGACTAATATAGAAACAATGGCGATAATCTTCAGAGGCAGCGCCGCAGCCTTGTCGTTGCAGGAACCGTTGTCAGCGCCACATTCGTCGGATTGTGAATGAGCTTGAAGAGAAAAGATTGACATAAGGATGAAGAAAATGGAAAAGAGTTTGAGAATTGAAGTAGCCATTGATGACTCTGTGTTCTTTGGAGTTTTCAAGATACTGAATAAATTAAGTTTGATAATTTTTTTTTTATGGAGCTAGCAGTTTATGTGGGCAGATCATATAGAAATCTGGGGCATGTAATTTTAAGTGAAATAATTATGCTATGACGATAGTGTTGTGGTTAGAGAATCCACACAATTGTTATTAATTAATTTCCCAAGTTGCAATATTGATAATTTGTTAACAAGTGCTTAATATATTGGTTAATATGCAATTATTATTTTAACGTTTAGAGTTTTTAAATGCTCTAATATCTGACAATATGAATATTGATCCAAAACACTACAGTCTAAAAAGTAAATCCTCTGACCAGTCTAAGAATAACAATTATTATTGTTATATATATATATATATATATATATATAATGTCGGGTATAATTCGGTATGCATGTGGCCAGATGAGTAAAGGTCTAGAATGGTTCCGCAAAAAGAGACGGACGGTATTTTGAGACTAACTGCTACTCAAAGAGAATTACTAAAGTGATAAGGAGTTCAGGTCTTGTTAAGAATTATGAGTTGATAAAAGAAGAAAAGGTCTCAAGTTAGCATTATAGTAATTAAAGGGGATGACAAGAACTTAAAGAGTGCTAAGAGCCAAGACCTCTCAAAACCACCAAAGAGGCTCGAATCAAACCTTATCCTGAGGACACACTATGAAGGTCTTAACTACAGCTTACAAAGGTTTCTGCTCCAACTTATAAAAGTCTCAGCCACAATTTACATGAGTCTCGGCCACAGCTTATAAAGGTCTTAGACTTATAGCACCAGAGCTAATCATAAGGGAATAACGATCTCCAAACGAAGATTTCCGAGACCTTACTACAGTTATGTATTAGTGAAGGAATCATCTTTTTCCTATACGTTCTCGGATTATTCTATAACAAGGATTATACTAAATTAAGTTTCTTATATAATAAGAATCCTAATGATACGATGCCACTAAATCCGGAACTCGATGCTTAGCCTACAAAATCCCTATGATTCTCTCATAATGGGATTCAATTTACCAAATTTTATAGTATTTTCCTGTATTAAGGAGAGATAACATCTATAAAAGGAGATCAGCTACAACCTACTTTTTATTCCCATAGTTTTTGATTGTGATTGCAGGTCGAATAAAAGAAGAAAAAGATCGTTGCTGGTGCACTAGATCTGCAGAAGGGATTTTTGCTACATCAACATCTGGCGTAGTTTGTGGAAAACTAAACAAAAAGTAAAAAACCACAAAAAAATTAGCAACTTCGCAAACGTATATGACAAGGAACAGAGCAACGATGAGAGGGAATTCGTATGACAATGTCGCGAATGACCATACAACTATTAATTAAGATATTGGCGATAAACAACCAACGTTGGAGGACGTGAACCGTAATTTAAAAGCTTCATCACCACATCAACTCCTCCATCATCTAGAGACAGCGGAAACAACCTGGTTGACTAAAAGGTTAGTGGAGAATGAAAAGCAATACGTGGAAAAGGATAGGCAGATTCAGGTTTTGGCAGAAGAAATAGCACGAATGAAGAAAATGTTCAAAACTGGTTCCTCGGCGTTAAAGACACCCAAACCAGTGAAAGTTGTTGAGAGCAGTGTGTTGGATATATGAACACAAATCATCTAACTAAGCATCGCTAAGGCACCATCAGGAGAAAATTCACTACTGTAGAGAAGGGAAAAGGGAAGATTTCTAGTTATCCCTTAAAGATCCTCGAAGCGATGATGACACCAATAGGTTCCATGATGAGCCACCAAAGATATTTGAATATTCACCTAATAATTCTGTGATGATTCATAAAAAGGGATCGGGCTTCGGCCCCAATTAGGAAGATATGAGAGTGTTTTTAAATTAAAAGTGGCAAAGGGAAGGCTCTGTATGAAGTCCATCCTAAAGGAGGAGAACTAGGAAGATAGTGATCAAGTTGAGAACTTGGAAGTCTGTGTTCAAAAGTTAGTCGAAGAGTTAGAGAACCAGAAGAAAAAGGAGAGGCAAAGGAAGGGCGATTCTTCACTAAAGATAAGATTTTACTCAAAATCTCTTTTTTTTAGTTGACTTTGGAGGGACAAGCAAGAAAATAGTTTACCAGCCTGACACCAAGCAGTATCAGTAGCTTTGAACAATTGTACGAAGTTTTTGTCAATGAGTTCAAAGGCACTACCGTCAACCTCAAGACTCTGAGTTCACTACTACTTATGAAGCAAGAAGAGAGTGAAAGCCTCAGAAACTTCGTCAAAAGATATCACGATGAAATGATGGAATTTGGGACTTATCATTACTTCCTAGCTTTGGAAGATCTCAAGAAGGGTCTGCGAGTAGACCAAGGATGGTACACTGTGAGGAAACCCTCTATTACCACTTATGAAATAACTAGAAGAAAGCTGTTGAATAAGATTGAGATTAAAGATCAAATTGCTCTTAAAATGAGGGAAGAAAAAATTTTCGAACCACGATCTCTTGAAGAGGCCCGAAATCCCAAAATCAATATGAGAAGAATACGTGACAACAAGAGAAGCTTCCATGATCTTAACAAAAAAAGTAAAAAAGGGCAGGGTTGAAACGAGACAACAGGAGGAAGAGAAAATTTTCATTCGAAAAGATACTGCTCACCTACGAGAAATGACACAAGGGGAGTAGCTCATGTTTAAGGAGATCAAGCTTTCATTCCTCTAAAAGCCTCACTCTCACAGGTTTGGAAGGAGATCACAAGACGAGGAACTATACTGGTGGAACCCCGCCCATTGAGGGCCAAACCAGTGGGGGAAGCCAAGAATAAGTTCTGCGAGTTTCACTAAAGTGCTGGACATTTGATAGACGAATGTTTTGACCTCAGAAGTCAAGTAAAAATATTGATCCGAAACAATTATTTGTAAGATTTAGTAGCTAGAGAGGGGGATGGAGCTAAAGTTTCGGATTAGAAAATTGAACATGGACCGAGACGAGAAGAAAGAACTATGGTAATCTCAAGTGAAGCAACCTTGGCTAGGAATTCGAATAGGTCGAGGAAGAATTATTCTAGATACTCTCTGCCTAATGCCCCTTTAGACATCCATATCATGAATGTCCGAGCCGAAAATAAACAAAAACTTACTTTGGTGCCAATCATATTCATAGATGAGGACGAAGTGGGAGTGCATTACCCACATGATAATGCTTTGGTAGTAACCATGACGGTAGAAATGTCTCAGGTCAGCCGAATTTTGGTGGACATAGAGAGTTCATCTGATATTATTTTTAAGGAAACATTGGATTTTCTAAAGATTGAAGATCTGAGACTCAAACCTGCGAGACTGCCCCCTATAGTTTTAGAAAAGCGTGCGTTTACCCTTTAACAATAACACAATTACCCATTACCATGAGAGAAAGGCCTTACCAGAAGACTATAATAGTAGAGTTACAAGTGGTTGACCTCAAAATGTTCTACACCATGATTCTCGAAAGACCCTTTCTCCGAACCACGAAGGTAGTGGAAAGCATACACTATCTGAAATTGAAATTTCAAGCAGGAAAGAGAATCGAGTGGTTAAGGGGAACCAAAAAGAGGCTTGATCCTACTTTGTAGTTTCTTCCAAGAGTTCGTATTGTTTATCAAAGCACCCATGGAGGGATGTCCTAGAAGTGAATGAAGGTAATTCGCAGGGTAAGTTAATTACGAGGAGACTTGAGCAGGACGACAAACTGTCGATCCTAGAATCGACGGGAGAACTCGAGTCTGTCATTTTGAATCAGGAGTTATCTCAGAGAATGGTTAAAATTGGTGTCCAACTCCTTGAAGAATTGAAGTCCGAACTCAAGGACATCCTAATAAAACACATGAATGTATTTGCATGGTTTTATGAAGACATGCAGGGTATCGACCCGCGAGTAATCTCTCATCGACTTGCTATCGTTCCTAACATAAACCAATGAAGTAGAAAAAAAGACCATTCAATGAAGAAAGAAGAGAAGTGGTACACGCTGAGGTCGATAAGCTGATGAAAGCAAAATTCATAAAGGAAGTGCATTACCCAGAGTAGGAATTGAATGTAGTAATGGTCAAGAAGGCTAATGGGAAATGGAGAATGTGCGTAGACTTCACAGCTCTGAATTAAGCTTATTCTAAAGACGATTTTTCGCTCCCTCGAATCAATCAATTGGTAAACTCAATGGCCGGCCATGAACCAAGAGAAGACAATGTTTATTATCGACCAGAGATTATACTGTTATATAGTAATGTCCTTTAGGTTGAAAAATGCTAGAGCTACCTTCCAAAGGTTAGTCAACCGCGTCTTCAAACCACTGATAAGTGAAACCATGGAAGTATATATGGAAGATATGATTACCAAGTCTCAAAAGGCTTGAGACCACCCTAAGCATTTAGAAGAAACCTTCTCTTACTTGAGCAAGTACAAAATAAAATTAAATCCTAAGAAGTGTGTATTCGGATTTCAAGCTAGGAAGTTCCTCAAATATATGGTCAATGAACGTGGTATCGAAGCCAATCCACAAAAGATCAAAGCCATATTGGATTTGAAATCCTTGTCTAACCTCAAAAAGCTCTGGAGTTTAACAGGGCGATTAGCAGCATTTAGTAAGTTCCTAACCAAAGCTACCGATAAATGTTTTCCTTTTTTTTCAGATCATGAAAAAATAGAAGAAGATTGAATGGACAGAGGAATGTGAGCGCAGTTTTCAGGAGTTAAAGTGATACCTTACATCCCTACCCCACCTTACGAGACCTGAGATCAAAGAAACACTTTACATGTACCTTGAGGTAAGTGACCACTCACTAAGCTTACTCTTAGTGAAAGAAGATTGTGAGAAAGTTCACGGTCTCATCTATTACACCAGTAAGACACTATTAGATACCGAGACGAGATACTCGCTGCCAAAGAAGCTAGCACTAGCATTGGTGGTGGCAGCTAGAAAGCTTAGACCCTACTTCTGAACTCATCAGGCTGTGGTGCTAACGAACTAGCTGCTAAGACAGATCTTACATCGGCCAAACCTCTTAGGTTGATTAATCAAGTGGTCTATTGAACTTAGCGAGTATGACATCATCTACAAGCCTAGGAAAGCGATTCAGGGTCAAGCTTTGGTAGATTTCATCGCCGAAAGATCAATGTCAGAACCCCTCCTTGTCTACCAGGTCACAGAACAACCTTTTGACCAAAAAGATCCAATCACATCAAACAAAGAAGCGACGATCTGGAACCTCTTTATTGATAAAGCTTCAAACGCTCAAAGAGGAGTAGCTGATGTGGTCCTCGTAAGTCCAGAAGGGATTGAGGTAATATATTCCTTAAAGTTTGATTTTAAGGTTACCAATAATGAGGTAGAGTACGAAGCATTGATTGTAGGAGTCAAGTTAGTTCTGGCTCTAGGAATCATAGATCTCAATGTCCACTATGATTTTCAATTAGTGGCCAGCCAACTAGTCGACCAATTTCAAGCGCACGAAGGTAGTATACAGACATACTTGGAGAAAGCCAAGAATTACTGAGCGTGTTAAAGATTGTTACAATCAAACAAATTCCAAGAGCTGAAAAGTCAAAGGCAAACATGCTAGCAAAACTGGCCTCTACTTTTAAAGGAAGCATTCCCGCCTCGATCCCAATAGTAATGGAACAAATAAACACAGAAGATGAAGATCACCCACATTACATATCTCAATTAGATCCACATCATTGTTGGATTGATGAGATAAAATCTTGTATTCAAGACGGCAAGCTTCTGAAAGATAAAAAACAGGTAAGAAAGGTCAAAAATAAGTTGATAAGGTATACCATTTTGATAGAGAACTATACAAGCGGGGATACAGTATTCCCTACCTAAAATGCCTAAGACTTGAGGATGTAACTTGGACTCTTGATGAAATCCATCAAGGAATATGTGGTGGACACAGAGGAGCCCAAGCTATAACCCACAGAATATTGAGACAAAGGTATTACTAGCCAACATTTTTTCGGGATGTAAGATTGCTAAACTTGTCATAAGTATCAAGTGCACAACTGCATTCCAAGACAACCTTCAGAGAAGTTGACTTTTCTGGCATGCCCTGGGCTATTTTCCTAATAGAGCTTAATCTCATTGGACCTCTACCGCAACTCGTGCAAACACGAAGTATGCTGTAGTAGCTATCGACTACTTCACAAAGTGGGTCGAAGCTGAACCATTGGCGGCTATCACAGACAAAAGGGTCACAATGTTAGTCAAGCACAACATCATCTACAGGTTTAGAATACCTTAAGTGCTGATCATAGATAATGGAAAGCAGTTTGACAACGTAAACTTCAGGGAGTTTTACTCAGATTTTATAATTGACCTCAGATTCGCAACTCCAGCTCATCTTAAAGCCAATCGATAAGTGAAGGCAGCCAATAAGGTCATCAAAAAGTTCCTTAAAAAGAAGCTTAAAGAGCATAAAGGTGTGTGAATTAACAAACATCCCAAGGTGCTTTGAGTATATCGAGTCACGTCTATGGTCGCCACAGAAGAAATTCCCTATAGCCTAGCTTTCAGACGTGAGGTGATGATTCCGATAGAAATCAGCATACCAACTTTCCGAGTTAACAATTATGACAAAAAGTCCAATAATGAGTGCTTACACTTGGAATTACATCTGATGGAAGAAAAAAGGGAAATGGTCGTGATAAAGACTACAGTTCAGCAACAAAAGGTAGTAAGACGTTACAACCGAAAAGTTCAGCACTACTCTTTTCAACTAGCAAATTGGGTCTTAAGACAAGTGACCATAAACACCAAAGATCCAAGAGAGGGCGTTTTAGTTGCAAACTGGAAAGAACCTTACAAAGTCACTTAAGTTTTTAGACTCGATATTTATAAGTTGTATTACCCTTAGAAGTATTAGAAATTTTTGTAGCAAATTCCCTTAAAAGTTAATAAAATTATTTTTTATTTTTTACTTTTGAAGGCGGCTAACAAATAAAGCTAAAGTTTATGATCATCAAACGCCTCGGGAAAATTTCTTCTCGAAGCCTAGACATGGGTGACACAGCTCTCTAAAAGCTTTTTATTTTTCCCAAGATTATGTTATCATTAGCTCCAACAAGCCCTGAGTACGATTTTAGAGAGCTTGAGCAAAAGAGGTTCTCAGATAATCTCATCAAACGTCTCGAGATAATCTCCTCCCGAAGCTCAAACATGGGTGACACGATTTCCAAGCATTCAGGTTTTTAGTTTTTTTGAGGTAATATTATCCTCTGCTTCAACAAACCTTGAGTATGGTCATAGAGAGCATGAGCAAAAGAGGTTTTCGAATAATTTCATCAAACATCTCGGGATAATCTATTCCCGTAACCCAGACATGGGTTACACAGTTTCCAAGCATTCAGTATTTTATTTTCCCTGAAGTAATATTATCCTCAGCTCAAGCATGCCTTGAGCATGGTCTCAAAGAGCATAAGCAAAATAGTTTCTCGGATGATCTCATCAAATGTCTCAGTGTAATCTCTTCTTGAAGCCCAGACATGGGTGACACGATTCCCAGGCATTCAGCTTTTTATTTTTCCTGAGGTAATATTATCCTCAGCTCAAACAAGCCCTGAGCACAGTCTCAGAGAGCATGAATAAAAAAGGTTCTTAGATGATCTCATCAAACATCTTCGAGTAATCTCCTCTCGAAGCCCAGACATGGGTGACACGGTTCCCAGGTGTTCAGCTTTTTATTTTTTCTGAGGTAATATTATCTTTACCTCAAACAAAACCTCAGCACAGTTTCAAAGAGCATGAGTAAAAGAGGTTCTCAAATGATCTCATCAAACGTCTTTGAGTAATCTTCTCTCGAAGCCCGAAAATGGGTAATGTAGTTCCCAAACGATTAGCTTGTTATTCGCTCATAGGCGATAGAATTCTCAGCCTAAACAAACTTTAAGCTTGGTTTATGGAAGGATCAGTCAAAGAAGTTATTAGACGACTAATGTGAAATGTCTTAATGAAGTCTTGGATACAAGCAGGCTAAGTGAGAAGCACAGTCATATCACATGGGATGAGTGAAGTTAATACGTGAAGAGCGGACAGTTTATGATATCAGTATGCCAAGTTAATGTTAGCAGGTAATCCAAGTTCGTAAGATAAGCAAGGACCACACAAAACTGATCAGTGGAAGTAAAAGAGAGCAGTAAAAGGAAAAAAAGATCAGAAGATTCAAACAAAGAATTTCATTAATTGATAAATAATATTACATTGTCAAAAAAAAAATTGAAGATTGAACTAAAAATTAAACTGTTCTTATAGTTTAGTTGGTTGAAGGGTCAGCTGAAGGTTTTGCCAAGTCAGCTAGAGAAGTCATCAGGTCAGCAGGAGAGGCCCTGGATTGGTTACAGGAAGAGAAGGAGCCTCTATCTCCTCAGTAGAAGAGACTTCCAAAGTGGCATTTGTAGTAGAGGGCTCAACAGAGGTACTGGTAGCAGACTCTGTTGGAGGCACATACATGGTCTTCAAATTGGGGTGCCCTTCCCCGTCGGGGAACACCTTATCAAAGTCCTCTCTTCCTTGCATTGGAGACTGACGCCCCAAGGATTCAGACAGCCAACTCAGGTCCAAGTCAAGATATCGAACTTAGAGCGTCTCTCAAGTTAGGTCAATGCTATCATTGAGCCATTCGTTAAGCCGAGCCCCCATATCTGCCTCGTCCTCCTCAACTTTTTAGCTAAGAGTGCAAACCTTCTCTTCTCGGCGTCCAAGCTCGCTCGTAGCTCTTTACACACCTTGTTTAAGCTCTGAAGACATGCTTTTCCCTCCTCTTTCAAGTTGTCCAACTCAGACCTTAAGGCTTCCACTGTTCTATTTGCCTCGAACTAAGATGACTCAACCGTGGCCACCCTCACTTAAAGTTTCTCCTGCTCTCAATTTAGTATGCCAAAGTCGGATTTATACTTGTTTCTTGCGAAATCCAAACTTTTCCCTACCTTTTTGGCCCTATTCTTTACCTCTATGGCCTTCAAAAAATCATCAGTAAGGGCATCATGTTACAACATGGTTGAGTAGAAGAACTGAAAGAGCATGAATGTTGAACCATCAAAAGATTAGTTACAATGAGTTTTTAACACTAAGAATAAAGGAAAGTAGACTCACTCGACCCAGCCATTTTAACTGGAAGTTCAGCAACGACTCTCTCGAAAGCCTAGCAATGTCCTCAGAAATTTTGTCGTTGATACTTTGGACCCGTAAGTTGATACAGAGAAGGAAATGCGCAAAGAGCCCCTGTTTTTCCTCTAAGAGGTCCTCAGGAAGAAGCTCTAACAATCCAACTGACTCCTTGTCAGACTTGCCAAACATTTATTTCTTTTTCTTAGCCTTTTCCTTGGAAGCCACAGTTGTGACCTTGCACTTCCCCTTTCCTTTGTCAAAAGGAAGAGTTGGAGGGAGAAGTGTCGGATTGCAGATTATTATCCACTTTAAGGGGGCCTTAAGATGGATCAAGCTGGAGACGCCAGCCGCCTTTAAAGATTCAAAGACCTTGGTTGGACCTTTTTAGGCAACCTTAGGAGGCTGAAGAGCCTTTCCAACCTGGTTCTCCTTAGTAAGTCTTTGCAAGACTTTGAAGGGATCTGAAGCATGGTCTTTGGAAGCCATCTCATCTAAAATAATAATAATAATAATAAAGGTAAAATCAGATACTGCAATCCTAACACGAGCAAATGGCTCTAAGAAAGTTACCTTGCAAAATAACCTTTTCCGAGATTATTTAGCCCCTAGACACAAAAACCTACGAGGCCAGACACAAGTATTTGATCTTCCAAGAGTAGAAGACTCTGGTCGGCTACTATTAATCTAACTAGTCTCACCCTCTCTTTACTATGAAGATATAAAGTAGGCTTACCACTCTAAATTATCGCTTCTCCAAAGGCTCGTGGTGTGTGAAAATAGGGAGTGGGATTTCAGTTACCTCCAACAAAAAAACTATTTCTTTTTCTAATTTTTGTTAGAAGAGAGATTTTCAGTAACGAAGTTCGTCTCAGAAGGTCAGTTTTGGAGGTAAAACCATCCAGGACTTCTTATGGGGTTTTTCTTTAGTATGTATAGGTGTTCAATCTCCTCAAGGGAGGAATCAAAGTCTGAGACCTAATGCCACAATACATACAGGCCTGCTAGAACCTTCAAACTGTTTAAGTTTAACTGATATAGAGGAATGCCAAAAGAAGTGAGAATCCTAATAAAATAATTTTGGATAGGAAGCCTAACACCTACATGAAAGAACTCCTTATTGAAGGCTATCTCGCCTTCTGGAAGGTAGTTGTGGAACTCGTTTGTCTTAGGGACCCTATAATAAACCCTCTCAAGGATTTTGTACAACCTAGTGTACACTTCTAAATCTAGCTCAGTAACGGTGGAGGCAAATCTATCCCCCTCAAAGTGTGTTAAATCCCTTCTTATTAGAGTGGAAAAGGCAACTGGGACAACGGCGTAGCCCTCGTCAGAGTTTCTCTTCCCAAAAGACATTTTCGATTTTTATAGAAGGAAAAGGAAGGATTAAAAGCCGTTTTAGGATCAACTTACGAGGATCAACCTAAAGGTCTCTAAATATAAGATATCTACCAAGTTCCCTAATCTATCAAATAAACCACTGGATTAATTGCAAATAAATAGGGAAATAAAAGAGAACTTACTGTTGTAGTTGCTAAAATGGAGAATTTGAGAAAGCTGAAGATTGAAAATCTTGTTGCTAATGTTTGTTACTATTGAAGTTTTTTGCAAAAGAAATTGATGGCGTAAAAGTAAATAAAGAAGTGAAAAGGTAAAAGGTGGGGTATTTAAAGGGGAGAAAGAATCCCAACCACCGATACCCATTATAGATTAAGAGATGGGATGTTACTATGTCAAGGTAAAAGCTGAGAGAATACGTCCTATTAATAAAAAGAGGGCGGCCATTATTAGAGACAATTAGATATTTTAGGGTCTGAAACAACGAGATCTTGAAAGCCAATCATCATCACCCACATTGTGAAACGAGTGGACTCCCAGTTGAGCATTTAATTGTGACAAGCAGAGGTGTCTTTTCAGAATTGTCACCTTTAGTTTTAATCAAAGAACAGTTATTTTTGACTAAAACTAGGGGGCTTGATGTTGGGTATAGCCTGATATGCATAAGGCTCAGAAGAGTAAAGGCCCAGAATGGTCCTACAGGTAGAGATAGACGGTATTCCGAGACCAACTGTTACCCAAGGAGAGCTACTCAAATGGTAAAAAGCCCAGGCATGGTCAAGAATTAGGAGTTGCTAGAAGAAGAAAAGGTCTTGGGTTTGCATCATAATAATCAAAGGGGATGGCGAAGACTTAAGGAGTGATAAGAGCCGAGACCTCTCAAAATCACTAAAGGGGCTCGGATCAAATCTTATCCCGATGATACACCATAAAGGTCTCAGTCATAGCTTACAAAGGTCTCAACTACAGCTTATAAAAGTCCCAGTCACAACTTATAAGGCCTCGACTATAGCTTATAAAGGTCTCGGACATGCAATACTAGAGCTAATATTAGGGGAATAATAATCCCCAAACAAAGATTTTCGAGACCTTGCTATATTTACATATTAATGAAGGATTCATCTCCTTCGCATACGTACCTAAATTATTCTATAACAAGAATTCTTGCCAAATTAAACTTTCTACATAATAAGAATCCTAAGGATACGATACCATCAAATCCGAAAGCTGATGCTTAGTCTATGGAATCTCTGTAATTCTCGCATAATGGGATTCTGATTACCAAATTTCATAGTATTTTACCGTATTAAGGAGATAATAACATTTATAAAAGGAAATCAGCTACAATCAAGTATGGGGACTGAAACTTTGGCCAAAAAAACTATAATTCTTCTTTAGCTTTCTCTTTCTCCAAAAAAAATATTTACAAGTAAAATTCTAACTTAAGCATCGAAGGATTTTCGTCGGACAACCGGCTTTTTACCCTATAGCTTTTGATTATGGTTTCAGGTCGAGTAAGAAAACAAAAAAAGATCCTTGCTGATGCACTGAATTTGCAGAAGGAATTTTTACTGCATCAATATATATATATATATATATAATGACATCGGCAACACTTCTAAAATTAATTAAGATATAATAATCTTTTTATCTTTCTCGAACATCATACAAATTCCTTAGCCTGTTGGTTTGAAGATCAAAGCATCAAAAGCACCATCAATTTCTCTAAGGTTCGAAACATTCATGGTGCATGCCGTGTGCCAGCATGTGTTTAGCTCAAGCTTTATATATGCACATTTGACACATCATTCCATGCAATATACAACCAAGTACATTTTTAGTACTAATTATCAAGGTATCATACTCCATAGAAAATGAGATTAATATTTTAAAATAATTTGTTTTTCAATATCACTTATTTTTTGGAGGGTATAATGAGATTTAGATGAATTTTAAAAAGTAAAAACTTAATTGATTATTGTTAATATTTAATTTTTACCTTTCGGTAGGATGAAATTTGTTGATATGAATGATTTTAGTGGGATACTGATAAAATAGAATAAAGGTGCCACCTATCGGGCAAAAACCCTCCAATGGTCAAACTAGAATTTTTTGTGCATAATCTTATTACCGAAAAACTAAGAAAAAAATGTCAAATATAATTAAAAAATATGAAGAAAAAAATCTTTCGCAACCTTTAAAGTGCTTTCCTTCTTTTGATGGGGTTTTTGGTGTTATTCCGTCGAGCTTTCCCTCTTTTCATGGTATTTCTGGTGTTATTCTGGTGGGTTTTCCTTCTTTTTATGGTATTTTTGGGTTTACTCTATCATAAAGTAGAGAGAAATTCCAGATCCTCTAAAAAATTCTCTCATACCCTTTCCTTGTTTCTATAGGAGTTTCCTTGTTTCCATCGGAGTGTGATATTTGGCAAAGTTGTATCTCAGCAGAAAACTAAAACATAGTTTCTCTAAAACTCTACTAGACTATGTTTATTCTTTATAGGAAATCAGGTATATAGTACCTTTAGGATTTTATTTTTACCTTAAGTCTTGTGTAGACATGTTAACTGCCTTTATCATATACGAGCCTGAATGAGCAAGGAGGGCTTCTGATGAGGACAAAATATTAATTAGAACTAAGCCGTGAACTTCATGCATTCACGACTTCTAGGCGGCTTGAGGTACTGGATGTTGTCGCGAAGCCTGTTCTGATTTCCAGTCTATTAGTACCTACATAGAAATTGACTACAAGATAGGAGTGTTCTCAACTATTCTGATCATGCTATTCTAATATGTGTTGCGAATCGATTCTGCAGAGAATAACGCAAATCATTTGTGTTTTAAAAGAGTCATGTTTAGAATTACATTTTTGGGAGATCCAAGATATGATACTTCTATTGACATAGAATCTGATTGAATTAGTGGCCAAATCATAGGTCGAACAGTTATAAACATATTCTTAATTATTAGTATTTTTAATATAAATTATGTTAAATGTACACACTAATAATATTGAACAATATTTATGAAGCTTTAGACCTTTAGTTGATGTGTCCAAACATGAAGGAGCTCAGATTGACAAATTGGCAAATAAGTTGAATGGATCAAAGAATGATTCCGTTTGTTCATACATCAATTTCAATTCCTAACAGAGTGGCAATTTTCATCCTAAATGTTTGACTTCTTCATCCAATTGTCTTATTATGAGATTGATAAGTTTAATTAAATATCTTCTAATTAGGGCAGTACTTCAAGAGGGTACATTGTACAATTATTAGTTACGGATTATATTTTAACAAATGGTTGAAAATGCCAATTAATTTTTTTTAATTAATAAGTGAAATATGATTTGCTTTTTTTTTTTTCGTTCTTTACAACAAACACATCACCTAGTTTATAACATATAGTATAAGATATTTTATTATTAAATAATCTTAGTTTTATAGCATTATCGAAAGATTTCTAGTCATCTCTCAAGGAGCTATAAAATTTATTATATGGTAATGATATGTTACTAATAATTCTTTGCTATGTGCTAATAACAACAAATAGCCACGCAGCATATTCTCTTATGGTTGAACTTTTATTGTCTATTTATTTGTTGGTGAAAGAGAATCTAAAATTTTTAAAGGGTAAATAATTTCAATATTCATCTCTTCATACATTTGATCTAATTGCAAGTTGATGTGTCTATTTTGAAAAATATTCAAAGGTTGATTGTTGTTCTTTGGAGTCATTTCTAGTATTCTCAAAAACTTTGTTCAATAATTTATTTATTAGTACAATCATCATTAATTTTTAAATTGTTGTTAGTAAAAAAATAATAATAATAATACGACTATTATACACTATTAAATGACGTGAGTTATATTATATTCAAAACTAGAGTCGTAAATAAACAGTTGGGAGTCAAAATGTTAAGAAAATAAAATTAGTAGGCAAGTTTTTAAGAACAGTTTATAAATTACATATTTAGTACTCACTTTTAAAATTTGGGGCCAAAATATTAAATACATAAAAATTTATAGGCCAAATTTTAAAGAATAGTTAATAAATTTGAGGATTAAGTATTTATTTTCTAAAATTAGAACCTCAAATATTAAAAGACTAAAAGTTGGTTGGTGAACGTTTTAAGAAACATTTATAACTTTCAAAATTAAATATTTACTTTCAAAATCCACACCGCATATTCAAGAATGAGAAGAATTGGGTTTAATAAAAATTTAAGAAATTTATATTCATCTAACTATGCTTTTATTAAAATAATTAATGTAGATGTATAATCCAATTAAATCAATGATTATGAATACTTGAAGTATAAATAAGAAAAGAATGAAAAAACAAACTCGAAATTTATAGTGGTTCAACAAACACGGCCTATGTTCACTCTCTCAGATTTTAAGTATACTAAGAATTTACTAGTCTTCTTATTTGATCCGAGTCAAGTATAACTCAATACAACTCATTTTTAACGGTAAATGACAACCACACAATTTCCTTTAAGCCAGGTGAAGTGAAACTAAATACAACTTGCTTTTACCGGGTGAAGTGTAATCTAAAATAAAAAATAATCCTAAAAAGAATTTAGAAGATGTATCATATTTATAAGATTGATCATTTACAAGTATGACTCACAGAAATTTTCAATCTCTCGGATTTTAAGTACACTAAGATTCTACTAGTCTTCTTGTTTGATCTGAGTTAAGTGTTACCTAATATAACTCATTTTTAACGGTGAATGACAACCACATAATTTTCTTTAAGTCAGGTGAAGTGAAACTAAATACAACTTACTTTTACCAGGTGAAGTGTAATCCAAAATAAAAAATAATCCTAAAAAGAATTTAGAAGATGTATCATATTTATAAGATTGATTACAAGTATGACTCACAGAAATTTTCACTCTCTCGGATTTTAAGTACACTGAGATTCTGCTAGTCTTCTTGTTTGATCTGAGTTAAGTATAACCCAATACAACTCATTCTTAATGGTAAATGACAACCACATAATTTTCTTTAAGCCGAGTGAAGTGAAACTAAATACAACTTACTTTTACCTAGTGAAGTGTAATCCAAAATAAAAAATAATCCTAAAAAGAATTTAGAAGATGTATCATATTTATAAGATTGATCATTTACAAGTATAACTCACAGAAATTTTCACTAAAAATAAAAAGAATATGCAATGTAAATCTCACTTGGTGTTTTTCAAATATGGATCACTTGTTGAATATTGATCTTTAAATTCTTGGTCAGATTTTCTTGAATTGCTTTCTCACTTGTTAAATATATCACCAATGTACTTGTTTCTGTAAAAAAAAAAAAACCCTTTTAGACTGATGAAGATCTCTAACGGATATTTTAAAAAATCATGAGTGAAAAACTAGCCATTATGTTTGAAAAATGTTATCGTTATGCTTGAAATCGGCATCATATATCAATCTCTTTTGGCTCTAGTATCGAACCGTTCATTTAAATTTGGATCTGGATTTTTCTTCCACATCGAGTATCAATCCCTTTGTCATCATGTATCGATTTGGGCGAGTTCCTAAATAATTTTGAACTCTCTGACTTGCAAAGTATCGATCTCTTCTATGAAGGTATTGATCTGGTCAATCTTATAAATATTTTTGAACTCTCTAACTTGCAAGATATCTATTTCTTTTATAAAGGTATCGATCTGGTTGAACTTGTAAATATTTTTGAACCCTCTAACTTGCAAGGTATCAATCTCTTCTTTGAAGGTATCGATCTAGTTAAGTTTTTAAATATTTTTGAACTCTCTAACTTGCAAGGTATTGATCTAGTTAAGCTTATAAATATTTTTGAACTCTTTGACTTATAAGGTATCGATCATTTAAGGTCTTAGTATCGATCTCTTCAGAGAGTATCAATTTTCATCCTCCGTGTATCAATCCATTTGTACATGTATCAATCTTTATAGTTTCATGTATCGATACTATATGCTCAGACACAAATTTCTCATAAAAATTTGTTTAGTTTTGTTCAATCTTCATAGTTCCATATATCGATACCATATGCTTATAAACAAATTTCTCTTAGATATTTGTTTAGTTTTGTTCATAAACATAATCATATACAATTTTCTTAACACTTAATATATTCAAATATATATCAATAAATTCAATATGCATTTTATAAGTGAAATTGACATCATTATATATTTGTTCATCATCGAAAACACAATGGCATTCAATACCAATATTCAATCTCCTATTTTTTTATAATGACAAAAACATCAAGATTTGCGTCAATTTCATTGTAACTCCCCCTTAAAGTTTAACTATACTCTCCCTAAATGAATTAGTGTAAATACTCAATTTTATACATTCATTTAGACGTTTTAATCATTCTCCCCTTAAGGTCAATTTAGTTTAAATTTCTCCCCATTTTTGTCAAATTTAAATTTAAATCAATATTCGTATTCTCTCCTTAAATAAATCAACTCAATATTATATCTCCTCATTTTTGTCAGCAATCAAATAAGGTAATCAAAATGCAAATATCTAATCAATTACCAACATATGCCAAAATGAATGAAAACATGGAATTGTATTAATCATCAAATTTTCAGTACAAGTCATTCAATACAATCAAAACACAACCAAAGCACAAAGCAACAAAGATAAATAATAAACATCAAATATCATACATATCCTAAAATTTACTCCGAACTATTGTTATCGCTATCGAGATGGACGGGATGTGATGTGCTTAGTTGATATGCGTACGGCGACTGATAGCCAAAAGGTGGCGGTCAAGGTTCGTAAGAGATGGCTGTAAGTCTTCGATAATATGCCGGTATTGCTCTTCATGATAAGCTCTCCATAAAGCGTCAAGTCTCCTTTCAGAACTCAAGTCCTAGCCTACCAAGCTGCATAATCTCTTCCTCGCCATGCTCGAGTCGCTTTTCCATGCAATGCATTTGAGTCATGACAGTAGTCTCAAAATTAGGAGATAGTTGCTCGAATCTCCTCTAAAATCGTCGTTGATGCTGAAGTGATTGGTGTAGGTGGTGTCAGCACCATTGGCTCAAGCACATCCTTAGGTGCCTGTTGGTCATCCTCCACTCTAGAGGGTGTGGGCTTGTCCATTGGCTGGTCTACAGGCTCCGCTTGGTCTCTATTCGACGCCAAGTGCATGTACCTCTCCTAGAGCACCCACTCGCCATTTGCATTCTATTAGTAACGCATATGGCATAGAGTGGTCTTCGATAAAGTCACTACTGCTGGACTGAGGTGTTGAACTCTGTCATTTTCATCCTTCTAGTATGAGGGTCCTTCACATCGAGGTTGGAATAAAACATCTTCACCAACATGTCGAAACACATTCCCCCTTGCTTGAGGAAGTATGTTCAACTGAACTCCTTAAATTGTTGCAGGTATGGAAATTGGATAAACTCTAAAAAATTAAAATCAATATCTTATCTTAGTGTTACTTTTTGGTTGAAGTAGAGGTGAAAGTAGCATTCCTCGACCTCTTGGTTGGGAAATTCACGAGTGAACAATGATGCTTCGCTCATTCTTTGTTTTTTGCTTTGAGCAACCTCTGGATTCTTAGTGCGAGGCATTCTTGGATTTACTTGAGAGATTTGAGAAGTTTGAAGGATTTTTCAGAGTTTGATTTTAGAGAGAAAAAGTTTGAATAAGTTCAAACTGTTCTGTTTGAATTTTAAGACATAAAATACCATAAAAGTATCGATATATTTAGAGATATATCGATCTGTTTTCAGATCTTGAAAAAATGTATCGATTTGACTTTATGAGATATCAATACATTTAATCGAGGGTATCAATATATACTGGAAAGAAGTTGAAAAGATATCGATATGTCTTCAAATCTATCGATACCTCTCACATGATGACACGTATCAAGCATACATTTAATTTTGGTGACTGTGTTTGAAACTTTTGAATTTTTCGATGGACACGTGGATGGCACATTAAGTATGCATTTATTGCATTCGTCTTACACTATGGTATCAATCCTACTGCGAAAATGTATCGATACGTTTTGGAATTAATTTTCAATATCGATACAACCTGTTGACATGTCAGTTTTAATATAAAATCATTAAAGGTATCGATACATTTATAAAAGCATATTGATCCTTTTCAAATGTATCGATACTTGTAACAAGCACACACAGATTCAGTAATTTTAGATATCGATTCGAAGTTGTCCATAATCAAAATTTAAACACAATAACAAGCACACATAGATTCAACCAAAATTCAATTAATTTTCATCATTCTTAATTCCATGATCAAGAGATTTTGTAAAGATATCAGCTAATTGATCATTTTTGCTTACATATTTTAGATAAACCTCTCCTTTATTAACATGATCTCTAATGAAATAATGGCAGATCTCTATATGTTTTGTTCAAGAGTGATGTATTGAAGTTTTAATCATATTAATGGCACTAGTGTTGTCACACAAAATAAGAACCTTATTAGTATCCATGTCATAATCTTGCAATTGATGCTTAATCCATAAAAGTTGGGCACAACAACTACCTATTGATATATATTTTGTTTTAGTAGTTAATAATACAATTGTGCTTTGTTTCTTATTGAACCAAGACACTAGTGCATTTTCTAAAAAATAATAAGTCTCACTTGTGCTTTTTCAATCTATTTTATAACCCATAATCAACATATGAATATCCTTTTAATCCAATCTCACTCTTCTTTGGATAAAATATTCCTAAGTTAAGTGTAGTTCTTAAGTATCTAAGAATTCGTATTACTGCAATTAAGTGTGATTCTTTGAAATTGGATTGAAATCTTGCACAGACACAAACACTATAAAGAATGTTAGGTCTAGAAGCAGTCAAATACAGTAGAGAACCTATCATGCTTCTATATAATTTAGGATCGACATTATTTCCTATTTCGTCCTTATCTAAGGAGGTAGATGAAGCCATGAGTGTTTGTATAAGTTTTCCTTCAATTAGCTCAAACTTTCTCAATAGCTCTTTGATGTATTTTGATTGAGAAATATAAATTTCATTATTTGTTTGTTTTATTTGAAGTTCCAAAAAGAAATTTAATTCTCTCATCATGTTCATTTCAAACCTACTTTTCATAAGATTTAAAAATTTATTACATAAGCATTCATTTGTGCTTCCAAAAATGATATCATCAACATAAATTTGAACTAATAAAAAATTATCCTTTTTTGTTTTAATAAAAAGTGTAATATCAACACTATTCCTTGCAAAATTATATTTGAACAAAAATTCGTTAAATATTTTATACCAAGCTTTAGGAGCTTCTTTCAAACCATAAAGTACCTTAATGAGTTTGTAGACATGATTTGAAATTTTATAATTTTCAAAATTGAGAAGTTATTCTACATAAACTTCTTCATTTATAAAACTATTTAAAATACACTTTTGATATCAATTTGATAGAGTTTGAAATTTATAAAACATGCAAAGACTAAGAGCATTCTAATGGCTTCTAGTCTAGCTACCAGTGTATAGGTTTCATCATAATATATTCATTCTTCTTGATTATAACCTTATGCAACTAGTCTAGTTTTATTTCCAGTGATTGTACTATTTTCATTAAGTTTGTTTCTAAATACTCACTTAGTACCAATAGTTGAATGGCAATTAGGTCTATATACTAATGTCCATACTTTATTTCTTACAAATTGTTTAAATCCTCTTGCATAGCCATCAACCAATTTTTATCCTGTAAAGCATCATCAATGTGACTTGGTTCTATTTGAGATACAAATGCTAAATTTTGAATATCTTCTATATTTTGAGGATTTTCCTTAACTTTTCTTATAGTTTTAACCCCTTGAGAATGATCTCCAATTATTTGCTCATTTGAATGATTTTTAACAAATTTCCAAGCTTTGGACAAATCATGTAAAGTTTATTCTTCTTTAACAACTTCTTTATCATTTTCTTTATAAACTTCACCTATATTTAAGTTTTTCATACTTTCCACAATTTTAAACTCTTTTTCTTTTTCTTTTGCTATTTGTTTAGCTAAGTTGGGATCAAGTTCATCACAAGTTGCATGTACAGTTTCTTCCACGACTTGAATTTTCTTGTTAAAATACCTTATATGCTTTGCTTTTAGAAACATATCCTAGGAATATCCCAATGTCAAATTTTGCCTCAAACTTTCCAAGGTTATCTTTGAAGTTAAGAATATAATAATTGCATCCAAAGATTCTAAAATATTTAATCTTAGGTTTCCTTTAATAAATAATCTCATAGGAAGTTTTACCTAAGATTTTTTTTAATTAAAACCCTATTTATAATATGACATACAGCATTTATAGCTTTAGCCCAAAAGTATTTCGGTAGATTATATTCACTAAGCATGGTTCTTTTAATTTCTTTTAAGGTTTTATTTTTCTTTTTAGCAACTCCATTTTGTTGTGGAGTTTTAGGTGTAGAAAAATTATGAGAATATCAATTCTCATCACAAAGATTCTCAAATTATTGGTTTATAAACTCTTTACCTTGATCACTTCTAATCTTTATAATTTTGTATCCAATTTCATTTTAGATTTTCTTTGAGAATTTTTCAAATATTTTAAATGTATTACTCTTATTTTCTAGGAAAAATACTAATGTGAATCTAGATTAATCATCAACAATTACATATGCATAGAGTTTCCCTCCAAATGATGCAACTCTATTTGGTTTAAAATATTCATATGTAAAAGTTCTAAGAGTCTTGTTATAGAAACTAGATTCTTCGATTTAAATGATATTTTAACTTGTTTTCCTAGTTGACAAGGACCACACACTTTGTCTTTGAAAAAATTCAGATTAGGAAAGTCTCCTAATAAGTCTTGTTTAACTAATTTTCGTATAAGATCCATGCTATAATGTCTTAATCTTCTATGTCATTTCCAAAAATCATCACATAGAACTTACAAACAAATATCATTTGATTTATTCAAGTTATTTAGTTCTATGATATACACATCACTATTTCTAAGAGCATAGAATAGTTTATTAGCATGCTCATCAAACACTTCACAACCATTTTTGAGAAATATAACTTTATAATCATAATCACACAATTGACTAATATTAAGCAAGTTATAATTCAAGCTCTCAATATATAAAACATCTTTAATTAAAACATAATTTATGTCAATGATTCCAATACATTTTACCTTGTCTCGACTGTTGTCTCTAAAAATCATGTCTTTTCTTTTCTCTTTCTTTAAATGCAGAAATAACTTTTTGTTTCTCTTCATGTGTCTTAAACAATCATTGTCTAAAAACCAATTTTTCTTGTACTTTTTGCTCCTTACATGAGTTCCCTATGAAATGGACAAGTTTATTTTGGTATCCAAGTGACTTTGGGTCCGGAAAGGTTAATACCTCTTTTTGAAACCCACTTCAATTTTCCACATATATTCTCATTAGTTTTAGAGCCTTTGGGAATCCACATCAATTTTGGTCCATTGTATGTAACTATAATGTCTTTTTTTTAAACAATAATGACATGTAATAAATGGACTTGTTTGTTGACTTGATTTAACTAAATATTTTGAATAAACCTTTTGTTTAACATTTTGTTTGTATCCAATATCGACTTTATAAAAAATAAGTCTTTGATTTGTTGATAATTTATCCAAATTTTCCCTTCCTTAGGTAAATTTTGCTAACACACCATTTAAATCTTTTATTTTGTTCTTAAGCATTTTATTTTCTTTAATCAAGATATCCGTGGATATGTAAGATTCACGTTCTTTTAACTTTTACTTAAATTCATTATTTTCTTTAATAAGCAATGAATTTTTCTTCCTTATTTCTTTATGCTTATTAGATAATGATTTAAAGTCATTTCTAAGTTCATCATATAATTCAAACAATTTTTTATATGTCATGTCAGGCTCACTATCTCTATCTTTACTATGATATGATTCATATGATGTACTATCAAGTTTAGAGCATACCTCATCATTATCCTTCGCCATGAGACAAAAGTTTGCGAATTCATTCTCGGATGATGAAGAGTTTGATTCTTCAGTAGATTCATCTCATATTGCCTTCATTACTTTCTTCTAACCGTTTTTGTCCTTCCTAAATTTCATAAGACATTCAGGTATTGTACGGCCGGGCTTATTGCGTTCATAACAGATGATCTCTTTTTTTTATTCCTTATCCTTATCCCTCTTGTATTGATCATTTTCAGAATATCTTTTGTCCTTACTTTTGATCCCATTAATTTTCCTTTCTTAAAGTATCTCCTCATTTGCTTTGCCATAAATATTAGATTCTCTTCTTCATCTGATTTAACCTCACTTTCACTTTCATTTTATTTTCTGCTCTTTAAAGCAATGTTCTTTCTTTCTTTTTCTTTATCTTCATCTTCATTTATTCTTGATTCTAACTCATACATCATTAGTGAACCAAGAAGTTCTTCAAGTGGTAAGGTCTTCAAGTCTTTTGATTCTTGAATTGCAGTGACATTTACTTCTTCTAACCTAGGTAAACATCTCAAAATCTTTCATACCAAGTCAGTATTAGAATATGATTTACCTAATGATTTTAAGCCATTTGTGATGTCGGTAAATCTAGTCAACATCTTTTTAATGTTTTCATTCGGTTTCATTTTGAATAACTCATAATCATGTACTAGCATATTTATTTTAGAATCTTTAACTCTACTAGTACCTTTATGTGTAATCTTTAACATTTGCCAAATAGATTTTGTATTTTCACATCTAGTTATTCTATTAAATTCGGTCATATCTAATGCATAGTAGAGTATATTCATTACTTTGGCATTTAATGTATAGAGATTTTTCTCTTTCAAGATCCAATCTTTCTTAGGTTTTACCATATGAGTTTTGGTCACTTCATCCTCTATAATGGGTTGAGTATACCCTTTATGTATAATACTCCAGATTTTAAAATTGAGAGTGGACAAGTAAATTAGCATCCTTCTTTTCTAGAAAGCATAGTCATTACCATAAAAAAAAAATGTGTGGTTTATTTGTAAATTGCCCTTCAAATATTTGAGATGGCACATTGCTAAAGGTAGCCATTGTATCTACCACTCTGAATTGTTAAACCTATATAAAAAGAAGAGTTTTGACTTTGATACCACTTATTAGCCTAAGTGGCATACCCAAGAGGGGTTAAATTGGGTTTAATAAAATTTTAAGAAATTTAAATTCACCTAACTATGCTTTTATTCAAGCAATATAATACATATGTATAACACAATTAAATCAATGATTATGAATACTTGAATTATAAAAGAGAATGGAATGAGAAAGTAAACTTGGAATTTATAGTGGTTCGACAAACACGGCTTACGTTCACTCTCTCGAATTTTCAGCATACCGAGGTTCTACTAGTCTCCTTGTTTGATCCGGGTCATGCGTAATCCAATACAACTCCTTTTTAATGGTGAAGAGCAACCACACAACTTCTTTTAAGCAGGGTGAAGTGAAACCCAATACAACTTACTTTTACTGAGTGAAGTGTAACCTAAAATAAAAAAATAATCCTGAAAATAATTTAGAAGATATATCCTCTTTATAAGATTGATTTACAAGTATGGCTCACAAAAATTTTCACTCAAGATAAAAAGAATATGCAATGTAAAGCTCATTTAGTGTTTTTCAAATATGGATCACTTATTGAATAATGATCTTCAAATTCTTCCTCATATTTTCTTAAATTGCTTTCTCACTTGTTGAATATATCACCAATGTATTTGTCTCTGTCAATAAAGCTCTTTTTATATGGATGAAGATCTCCAACGGATACTTTGAATAACCTTGAGTGAAGAACTAGCCATTATGTTTGAAAAATGTGACCATTATATTTAAAATCAGAGTCATGTATCTATCCCTTTTAGTTTCGGTATCGATCCGTTCATTTAAATTTGGATCTGAATTTTTCTTCCACACTGAGTAATGATATCTTTGTCTTCATGTATCGATCTGAGCAAATTCGTAAATAATTTTAAACTCTTTGACTTGCAAAGTATCGATTTCTTCTATGAAGATATCAAGCTGGTAAAGTTTATAAATATTTTTGAAGTCTCTAACTTACACGGTATCGACCTCTTCTATGAAAGTATTAATTTAGTTGAACTTGTAAATATTTTTGAACTCTCTAACTTGAAAAGTATCAATTTCTTCTTTAAAAATATCGATTTAGTTAAACTCGTAAATATTTTTAAACTCTCTAACTTACAAGATATTGATTCTTTAAGCTCTTAGTATTGATCTCTTTAGAGGGTATCAACCTCCATCCTCTATGTATCGATCTATTTGTACATGTATGGATCTTCACAGATCCATGTATTGATATTGTATGTTCAAACACAGATTTTATAGAAAATTATTTAATTTTGTTTATAAATATAATCATATACAATTTTCTATCAATCAATTTAATATGCATTTTACAAGCCAAATTGACATTATTATAAATTTATTCATCAAAAACACAAAAACATTCAATATCAATCTTCAATAAGTATATATTTTAAATTAAAATTATAAATATTATATATTTAATTTTCAAAAGTTTTATGGATCCGAGGGAGAGGGCCACTCCATGGATCCGCCCCGGTTGCACTGCTAGCTGTGCATCATTACTCACTGTTATTCAACGACAACGTTATTTGATTACCGAATTAATAATTTCTATAATATGAGTAAGCCATTGGAGGTCCACTTTAGATTGGTACTTTCTAGCCCATTAATGCTTTCTCAAATGGCCCAAAAGAGAATCTTTACCATGACCAATCCACTAAATTTTTTAGCTCAAATATTGGTTTATTCTCTTATTTTATCTCAAAATCAATTTTAAGTCTAGTAATTTTTAGAACTAGTCATATATCCCCCTCGTTTTGTAAAAATATAATTTAGTAAATAACATTATATCAGTTACATTGTTACGTATATTGTTGGGAGTTGGTGTAATGTTACTTGTTTAGCCCATTTTGCCCACAAACCGTAATGGGCTTCATTTTCATTACCTAAATTTAGTTCCCAATTTCTTGCTATAGGAATTTCTTTTAATTCTTATTCTTAAAGAGGGATTTACGGTGCATGGTAGAGGGAAATTTTTTATATTTTGTGTTTTTTTTAGGTTTTTTTTTAATATTCTAATAAAATAACCTAAATTTCTTCTAAATTTGGTGTGAGCGGAATTTAAACTCTAGATCTCTTGTATCAACTAAAGAGGTCTTATTTTGCATATTTATAATTTTTTTTCATCTTTAATAGTAATTTTTATCATGTATTGACTTCCCCTTCTTAAAAAAATATCCATTTCAATTAGAGGTAGAATACTTTCACTATTTGAATGTTGATGTCTTATTCCTCCACTTAAAGGTAGAATTCTTAATTATATCATAACATAATCAATATAGGCATATTTCAATAGATATTTAATCGAAAAATATTATTTTTTATATAAAAAATAATAAGAATAAAGAATATCTAGTTCAATGATAGAGACTTGATTTCTTCCATGCTCATAGAACTATTCTAGATACCAAAGTAGAAACTCTTGTCCACCTATTATGCTATTGTCTTGTAGATGAGGCTAAAAGGATGCATAATGCTTCTTTTAAAAATGAGAAAGTGAAATTTCATCATGGATTTTAATTTCAACCCGTAATCCAAATCTACCATTCACTATAATTTTTAGTTGAAAATTCAATATATTCCATTTCATTATCTTCAATTCCCCATCTTCCCCACAAACAATAAGGTCTAAGTTTGCTAGAAATCATGGATACCCACTACCCACCCTAATTTGAGTGGAATCACAATCTTTAATTTTTCTCAAGAACAAAAGCTATTCATTGAAAAGCATTCTAGTGGGTAGTTGAATATTTATGTGTTGGGTATTAGGGCTTTTCAAGGTATAAAAACTTAAAAAAAAAAAAAAATTGATTCCACTCAAGATAGCAGTAGCTACTAAATTTTGCACTTAAGTACCTTTGATGTTGCAATCTCCCAAAACCCCATTAAAATAAAAGTTCTGTAGCTAGGCTTTTAGCATGAGGAATGATTGTATTTGTGCAATAATATAATGTGCGCACTATCTCTCCAATACCCCAAAAAGAATGGTTTCATTGGTTCTCCTCACCGTCTTTGTTTCTTTAGTTTTGCTTTCCAATAGCTTCTCTTTATTGGGTTTTGATTCAACCGTTGAATAAATAAATCTCTTGCCTTTTGCTTCACTCCACTAGCTTCCTTTCCGTATCCTACCAAATCTATCTATCTATACATACGCCTAAAGCTAAAAGCACCGATCAAACTTTTCTATTAAATTTTATAAAAATATCGTCTAAATATCAATATCCTCATGAATAATAATACCCAATTTCTAAACAACCCATATGAAAGATAGGTTTTGCATTAATTGTTGAAGGGTCATGGTGCTCTATTTCTCTTTAGTGACAAGTTGTTGTTGCCATTGGATAGTAGGACCCGAGACATAAATGGAAAATGTGTTCTAGGAGAAGAAAAGAAGAAAGCAAAATCATTAATTTGAAGGTCATGGACCATTAGGTATGTGTATGTGCGTGTGTCAAACCCCTATACATGACACAAAAATTAGGATTTCTCACATATTTTTGACCCCACATCTATTAATTGGATCCATTTTATATGCTTCTTTGGGTTTTTGTCTATTCCTCCGTCAAATTGTGAATGGAACATGGATAAATCTTGCTAGGTGGCCTACTTTTATGACACAAATTTCCTTCTCTTTACACTAGTGGGTCCTTTCCCCCAATCAAAGATTCAAAGATTTAAGACAAAGACATGGGCCCATATACTATGATCCTCTGTTTCTATCATCTAGTACCCCACCCAAACTAAAAATCAATTCGGAATTTCAATTATTTTCACCAAAAATAATGAAATTTTAGGTAAATTTCATATACTTTTTCTTCAACAATCTTTGTTAAAATAAAGATTTTTGGAAAATTTCAACAAACTTTGTGAATAATTTATAACGATTTGATCGATTGTGATAAATTTTTAAATTTACAAGATCTATCATTTTAGTTATCGTTAAAAATTGAAATATAAATGAATATTGGTGGGGGTTTTTGTATCATTTTGAAACATATTTGATAGATGAGAGTTGGCATACCACATGGGATGAACTAATAGCATGTCTCAATAGATTGATATGTTCTCTCATCTTGATATTGCCCTTTTGTCAAAAAGTTGAAACTTGCTTATTATGATTCTCATTTATGGCAAACTTCTCTTTTCGAAAGTAAACAACAACAACAACAACAACAACAACAACAAAAACAGTGAAAGCAGAAGCAACAGCTAATAATCTCTCTCACTTTTACAGCATTAATTTAAGGATTAGAATCTTATTAAAAATAATTAAAAAAAAATCGATTATGTGGGTTCATATGATTGTTCATTGCACCGTTACCACCACTATTTAATATATATATATATATATATATAAATTATCTCTGCACAGTTTGGACAATTTGTGTTTTGTATGGAAGTGCTTTTTGGCTGACTGCGTTTCAGCAAAGACATGATGCGTGGTGCACGCAGCTGCTTATTCATTGAAAGCAATTAAGCCCCACATGACACGAAGAAGTGATTCCATGACATAAACACTTTATTATTTTTATTCTTTTGTTTTGGTCAAGTTTGGCTAGAGTAGTACCCAAGTGAAATAATTTTGTTTTTGGTTGGTTTGTTCACACTTCTTTTCGATATCTTTTGAATAAGACATGAGATTTCTAGTTGTTGCCCCTTCCCCCCAACCTTTTTTTTTTTTACTTCAACATATAAATTATATAAATTATTCTTTTAGGATTTTTTTTCTTTAATATAAATTAAACTTCATTTCCACCTAATGTAAGTAATATTCGACTTCTTAAATTAAAGATGATTCACTTTATCTTTTTTATTCATCAAATTTGTTAATATTAATTTTAAAATATCATTTAAACAATAAAGGAAAAATATTAATTTTTTAATTTAGGGACAATGAGACACACTTTAGACTTTTGGTAACTTCAATAATTTTTAAATTATCAATAAATAAAAAAATAGTAATGGTGATTGCATTATTTGGAAATCACATGCATAATTCTTTTATATGACAATGAAGGATGGGCCATGACTTGTTCATGTCATCATGTGCGTATACTTCATTTCATTGCCAAAAATTCTTGTATCCCAATAAAAATGTTCAAGATTTATTTCCGTTTTTTCTTTAAAAGAAAAACAAAAAATAATTGTGGTCCACCAAGAAGAATTGTAGAAAATAGACAACCAATACTTTGACCCATTATCATATTTTGATCATTTTCCTAAAATTATAAATTAATTTGAAATATAACATTATATTTTTATTTTATTCGAATTTACTTACTTTTTAACTCATGTAAAATTCATATAAATTCACTTTATTTTTAAATGAATTGATATTTATTTTAGATTACTTATTTGTTAATTATTAAGTTACAATGAGACATTATTATTTATGGGTTTTTAGATCAATGAATATTAAATCAGCATCTTATTTTTTAAAAAATTAATTGGAAGAAAAATAAATAAATTAATGAAATTCTTGAATTATGAGTTTTTAGTCAAATGAATTGGGTCAACAATTCTCGTATAATTGTTTTAATTTCTTGGCCTAGGAAGCATCGTTGGGCAGCGTGTGTAGAGCGCAATCAAGAGCTAATTATTTAATTAAAGCCACCATTATTAGCTAAAATAATTAAAGTGTAACTACCCTACCTCATCTTTTAAACTCATATTTAATAAATTTAAAAAAATAAATAAAAAGCAGTTTATTATGCCTTTTTATAGTAAGTGCTTCCAATAGCCAGCTTGGGGAAAGCACTTTTCATTACTTTAATGATACCAAAACGTGCTTTTAAGATATGCATGCATTAATTAATGCATTTCATGTTAAAAAAAAAAAATTTCTTTTGGGTTTGGTTTCGGACACATAATAGATAGAGATGCCCTTAAATTTTAAGGGATAGTGCCGGTGATACAGGGACAAAATGTCCCAAATTGATGGGGTCCTCCTTTTTAAGGCAAGATCTCTATCATCAAATGTTGCTTCTGCCCCCATCATTTAATAATTAGTATCAAGAATTATTATTATCTTTTTATCTTCTCAACTTGGATTGCACGTTCATAGATTCTCAAATATATAATATATTATATTCATGAAAATTAAAAGGGTTAAAATTACGAATTTAAATTTTTTACACTATTTATATATTATTATATTAATTTTACACATATTATATTTAATATGTGTATTAATTATGATATATTAATTATATATATATTAAATTTAATTTTAAACATTAATTATGATATATTAATTTTTGAGAAATTAGTATAAAAAAATTATGTAAAATTAAAAAACTTACGACACTTCTTTAAATTAAGTAATATATATAAATAATATTTATAATATTAATTAGTTATATGGTGAGTAGGTTAGTCACAAGATTCTTGTTCATATCACTTGAAAAAAAGATCTTAGAATGTCTAAACAGCTTAATAATTTAATTAAAGTTTATTAAGACTTTATCCTATAACTTAACTCTTAAGAAATTTGAATATATATATATATATTGATCTTATTCAAAGATCGGTTAAAATATAAATCAATTTATTAGTCTTAGAATTCGTCAAATAACTCTTGTAATATTTTTTAAAAAAAAAGTTATGATATATAATATTTTTGTAAACGTTTATAATATTTTATTTTTATTTTTAAAATGAGGTGTTCTTTTATTACTAAAATAAACTTTATGATGAGTAAATAATTTTTTTTTATTACAATAATCATCTTAACCAATTAGCATCTATAAATATCATATTTCTTATTATTATGTCTATTTTAACTATTCAAAAGGGTCGAACAACCTATAATAAAAAGGGTAAACAAAATTTATCCATCTAATTAGATCGAGTAATTAATGATAAAATAGAAGTATATATTATTATTTTTTATTTTTATTATAAGTTGTAATTTGATAATTATGGAGCCACTTGTGAATAACATAATTTATCAAATCATCCCAAACTCCAGCTCCTAGGAGTGGGGACCAGTCTGTCTGCAACCATCTCGTATAATTAACTATTTTTTTTTTTTATCTACTACCATTAAACTAATTAAGTTTAAATTTTAATTAATTTATTAATTATACATTAATCTATCAAATAATTAAACATAATAATAAAGTACACGTAACACAAAACGTCCTTCAAGTACCAAAGAAACAAAAAATTCAACCGACCTTAATATTTTTTGACCAAATCTTGCTTGCTTAATTCTAATGATGCCAACTTGAGAATTAACAATTATTATCAGTATAATAATGTTAAAAATATAAAATTTATATAAATTTAAGTGATAAAGTTATATTATTATTACATGTACATAATTTATTTTTAATTATATAAATTTTCATGTACTCTCATAGAAATATACATATATATATGTGACAATAATAAATATTTATCATACTAATTTGTATTTATAATATTATATTTATTTTTAGAAAAATCAGGAGGGTTGATTGAGACCTTGTAATTGATTAATTAAACTCATAACCACGGAGTTTATGTTCCTTGTACACCAAGATTTATTTACTGTAGTAAAAGTAAAAATAAAAAGGTATACAGTGACTTAAACGTGGAGCCCACGTGAAAGAGGTTTTCCACAGTGGACCCACCCAAAAAAAATAATGGGACACAAAAACACTTACTGCCAAAATTAGAGCCGAGTTAAAACCGACGTTATGTAATTTGGGCTGTGATGTGCGTTGCAACTTTAAACACTGTCGGTTTAATAGTAGTGTAATGGTAATCGATAAGAGTGGGGACTCGTTGGTTCAACGGAAGAAACAACGTCCACTAACGTACGCCATTCTTTTGCATCACGCACGACGTCGGCGGATTTCTAGGGTACGCTTTTTTCTTTATGGATTGGGTTCATCACGTTCACCTCTAGTGATACTCTTCAACTACGACTAGTTGTTTATGGCACCAACATTCATACATTAGTATTATTACACCTTAAAATAATTGTGATAAACAACTTAAAATTGGTCTTGTAAGAAACAAAAGGGTGTCCATGAACAGTCCTATACTTAACCAAAATGATACCATATTGATCTCATACTCAATACAACTCGTCTGAAATTTAAGACCATGATAAATTGTATTCCTTCCGTTACTATCTATATATGATTATGATAATGATTGACAATGGGGAAAAGGGTAAATTAGAATTGAAAAAATGATATAGTTTCTTGCACCAGGTCAAGGTCAGTTGCGTTTCATTGCCAATGCATCTGCAGGACGCATGTTGTAATATCCTGTACAGGTGGGTGCATCGTACGGCTAACTTCACAGAGAAACACATCACTGACAGTAGACTGCTGACTACACTCTTTATTTTATTTTCTGTGACTCTATGATTGGTACTGGTACTTTTTTTTTATTTTTTATTTTTTTAATATATATAAATATATATATATATATATATGTTTTTATTAATCTTCCTTGTATTTAAGGCACTTTGTTTCTTCTTTTTCGAACAGAGGTTGTCAATTGTAAATTGTAATTATACAATACGCCAACGCCATGCAGACTGCTGTACTGTACAGTGGAGTGCAGTGGTGGTTACAGAAACACACACGTGGTGGACCCTATTCAATATTTCAGTGCTTTTTTTTTTTCAGTCTGACATGTCAGCTCCTCTTTGCCACTTGTACACATGCCCCTAATTTAACCTTTCTTTCACTAGTTGACTCTTCAATTATTTTCCTCCTTCCTTTTTCCTTTATTATTTTTTCCATTTTTATTTTTTTTTTTATATATCCAAAATTAGGTCGTTTCACAAATATTACAAAATTTTAAATTTTAAATTTTAATAAATAAAAGAATAATTGAATTAACAGGTAAGAGGAGAAGAGAATGAATGTGGGCTTTTGATTCAATATAAAAATCACACTTTATTATTATTATTATTTATTTTATGAAAGAGAAGAGCACTAAATAAAAAAATTGAATTGAATGATTGATTCCTAGAAATTTAAAAAGATAAACTAATATAAAATTAATAAAAAAGAAAAAGAAAAGAGAGGTGGGATTCCAAGCAAGAAGAAGAACTCAGGATCTTGTCATAAGTGGGCCAAACCAATATTACCCACACCTCTCCATGCAAAATTTTCAGTTGATTTCAAACAACTGGTGCCAATAATCATTCACATTCACAACCACAACACAACCACCATTTTTTTTAGAGTGCATTAAGATATCCTTTTTCGTAGAAACCCATCAAAATTGAATACATATTTTATTAAAATTTGTTCTAAAATTTTGCCAATCTATCAATTTTATGAAGTTATTGAATTAAATAAATCATATTTCAATTTTGTTTATGACTCAATCACTCACTCCCGTAAGAATGAAATTACCCAGAAAAAAAAAAAAAAGAAATGGTGATTAAAGATTGAGAGATTAGAGAACTTAAAAAAAGAAATGAACAAATTTATATAATCTAATTAATTCTTAAAAAAAAACTATTCAATTTCCCTATTTGTTTTTTTTTTTTCCTGTTCTTTTAAGACATGTTAACATGGAGACTAGCATCCGCGACAGAATTACAAACCGGACAGGAGCCAATAAGACGGGACCCACAAACTGTACACAAACATAAGTGCCTGCATGGCAACAGCAACACGCACGTCTCCCTCTTCCTACACCGTCGGCACAACCTATTTCCGCCACCAACCGCCGTCTCCTTATCCTCCGCACCATCCCCTGTGCACCTTCCGTAATCACTGCTGCCGCAACTCGACATCGCATCATCGGCCTCAGCACCACCACCTCCTCCGCCGCCACCGCTGTCGACTTGGCGGTCATCGCCAACGTTTGCCAAGATTTGTTCGAGATTGCTGCGTAGAGTGTTCGCTGTCGCCTCATTCGTCTGTGCTAAATCCCTCCATATTTGATTCTCTACGTATAAACTTTTTACTCTTTCTTGAAGAACCCAGTTGAGTTTTCCCATTCGTTGGATCTCTTCGTCTTTTTCCTTCAGTTTTTTCACGATTCCTTCTTGTATTGCTGACATTAGCATTCTCGATCGCATCTTTCTTTGTTCTTCAAGCTCTACTCTCACTTTCTCAGCCTATAAAACATTAATAAAACGAGACAAATCAGAAAAATTCTAAGAGATATTTTCTTCCTTTTTCGAAAACCAGAACTGGAAAACATGGCTGCTTACATGTTGGGCAATGTAGCGGTCGATTTCGGATTGCTGCTGTTGCAACTGAAACATGGTATCTTGATCAGAAAACGATGAAAAGCCAGAAAGTTTGTGCTTTTGGTAGATAGTGGTGAAGGCATCAAGATCATGGATTGAATCTCTCGACCTCTTTCTCGGAGCAGGAATATTGTATGTCAGTCCGCTGTCAGCTTTGTCCATTGACGTTTTAGCCGAAATCTGATTACAATCGAAGGTTTGGTAGAATGGTAAAAGAGGTTGTTCAGGCATTGTTTCAGGGAAAGGAACGAAAGAATCCATCTGGGTGTTGCATATATTTGCGTTTCCTTGATTAGTTTTCACGAAATCTCTGCAAACAACATATATATATAAATAAATAAATAAATAAAAGAAAAAAAAACCCCACATCAAAAATTGAATCTTTTAACAAAAAAATTAATACCCATCAACCAAAAACCATAGAAATTTGAGAACAGTTGTGAATCAATACCTGTGTGAGATTAATTGTGAAGGGAAGAGGTTTATATGCCGGGCTTCAACTGCCATTAAAGAAACAGAAGTGAAGAATGTGAATTTCTTTGGTTTGCTTTTGGGTTTTCTAGAGAACGAGAAAAGGATGAGTTAAAGAAGAGCGGAAGAGCGAGCATGCAAATAGAGGTGGCGACCGGGGACACTCTCAATGAATGAATTGGGACTTATTATTTATTTTAAGGCTTTGGCTTTAGGAGAGAGAAAGTAAAAGACTTCTAGAGAGAGTTCTTTTTTTTTAAAAAAAAAAAAAATTTGTAACCTTTTAGGAAAAACATGGTAGCAGATTGGATTTGGTTCAGATTAAATTTATTTCCATCTACTGCTCGATTTGATTTCGGTTTTCTCGTAAATATTCACAAACTTGTAAGGGTAGTCAAGACATTTCACATAATATTTCCATTTTCTTTTATTTTGTAAAGTAGCGGAATCAACCGACTCTCGGCATATCTTCTACGTATCAGCTGCATGGTGTGTTTGCCACGTCAGCGATATGCTACAGTCCATAAGAGAGGGAAAAAAAAAAAAAAAGAGAATGGTCCGTCGCGAAACCGTATCCGTGGGCCCCAGCTGTCGCAGGTGTGAGGTGTGCTTCGGGCGGGGAGATTTTTCATTTTTTTTTTTTTAAAAAATGATAAATTAATTGAATTGATGATGAAATGAACCTCCTGCGTGGAGTAGTTGGTTGTTCGTTCGTTCGTCGTTTGATGTTAAGCCCACGTTTGTGGGGCCCACTGGGGAGATTGGGTCCCATTTCTGTTTTATTGCGGTTTCCCCATTTTGCTAAACCCTTTTGTCTCCTTAATTTAACAGAGTGGGTGGTGAATTGATGGTCTCTCTCAGATCCGACGTACATTTCACATGGTTGAATAATATAATTATGTCCTCTATATATATTTTTTAATCTTAAAAATAAAAATAATTAATTATATTATTGTTTAGAATTATTTAATCTAATTAAAAATTAAATATATAAACTAAAGAGATTTAGATGACAAATACATTGAACGATTAGATTATGGGCAGCTATTGTGTATACATAAATACATTGACAAAAATGAAATTAATAATTGTCAATGGGTATACAGATTTTTGTGATGAAAATTCAATTTCAATACACCTTATTTTATCGTTATTTTTTTTATTGACAAAATATTAAATATATTATTTAAATAAAAAGCATATATTTAAATTCAAAAAAATAATTTTCTAGATAAAATAATAAAACAAATTGAAAATCTAGCAAAATGAAAATATTTTTAAATTTTCTTTTATTTTAGGACAAAATTTAAGAATTGAACTTATATTACCAAATTATATTTAAAAAAGAAGAAGTTATTTATAGGTAAAATAATAAATGAAAGTGCCTAACTTAATACACACACACACACACACACTTTAATGATTCATTTCCAATTCAAGAAATTAAATTAAAATCTTTCACTTTCTTTCAACCATATAAATAAATTAATGAATTTTAAAGGAGGAAATAGGCATCTAAAATAATAAATGTTCCAATCAATTTCCTAGTGGCATACATTTCTATCCATATCCTAAGAAGATTTAGATAATTATCCAACTAATATGAAATTAATTTATGGGTAAACAATAATTTGCAAATGTTTCCTTTTATTGGTATTACAACTAATTAAATACTACTATTATTTCTATAATTAGAGGTTAACAACTTAGAATTGTTAAAGAATTGTGAACCTAATTGGGATTTTTTAGCATTCTAGTTCTACCCTAACTTTAATTATCAAGGAATGTCAAAATTCCTTTTATTTTGGTTTTCCTTCTTGTTTAGGACAACTACTTATCTTTAAAAAGTTTTTTTTCTTTCCTTAGTTTTGATTGCTATGAACAAATTTCTGATATATATAAAAATATTATAAGAAGTTCTTTGTCCTCCAAGCAATTTTTTTTTTTTTTGATAATTTTGACGCTCTTTACCAATGTTTGTTGTTATTTTATATTAAAAATTAATAAAAAAAATATTGTTTAATTTCTTAAATTTTATGATTATCTTATTTATTAAAATTTTAAAAAATAAATCTTAAAAGAAAAGAAAAACATTAACATTACAAATTATTAAATATGATTTACAAAAATTTATATATAAATTGATACGATATTGTTAGGAACTCTTATTTAATTACATATATATAATGCGATACTATTGATAGATGTACTTACTTAATTACTCATAATAAAAATAATAATAAAATCAATATCTACTTTACAAATAACAACATTAATAAGTGTCACATCAATTAAGATATAAATTTATATTTCAATTTTATAAAGTGTATCATTTATCAAATAACAACATTAATAAGTGTCACATCAATTAAGATATAAATTTATATTTCAATTTTATAAAGTATATCATTTATGATATTTGAAATATGACAAAAAAAAAAAAAAGCTAATAAATTATTGACATGCAAATTCTTCAACAACCAAACTTGGAAACTTGGTCCCCCACACTAAATTGAATTGGATTATGGCCATATCTTGTAACCATGTATTATATATTAATATTATCATAGTTTATTGACCAAAAATTTAATAGAGATGGAACAATCTCACTACACACACACAACACAACCTGTGTCCAAAAACTATCTAAATTGGCCTTAAATTCTCCCAAAAGTGAAAGGCAAAGATAAAAGCAAAATCAAAATCAAAAGAAGTTTGTGCCAAAAAAAGATGGCAAATAAATGTAGACAGATGGGTTGATTCATATATATATATATATATATATACACACACATATACACGTATATTATTATTATTTGGTTTTTAAAATTTGCTTCCATCATATCTCCATTCTCCATTGTGCATTGCACATTAACCCTTAACTTTAATTAATTATCCTCTCAAAAAGAAAACAAATTTAGTAAGCAATCAAAGACTACATTAAAGGAAAACACAATTGTAAATAAAGATAAGAATTCTACCTAACTGGTTAGCTAGATGCTTACCCATATCAAATATAGATTAAATATTTCAAAGATAGCATAATTTTGGATAGAGATGTGGACATATATTATATATATATATATATATAATTGTTGTATTACATTTATGTAACACAAAAATAAGAAGCTATACATGTTTAGAAACTTCAACAAATTTATCTACAGTACAAGTCAAGACATATCAAAATCGAAATATGTATTTTGATAATTATTTTCACTTCGTACATGTTCTTCTTATTTGTATAGTGAAATTCACGTGTAAACTTTTAAAATAACCGCTTAATCTAAAATTAAATTTAGTAAGTAACGATGTGACGTTAATATTTAAATTTTGATACACATATAAATTAATTTATTTCCTTTTTTTTGTGATGGATTAAATATATATATATATATTTTAAAAATTTTCAATAAATGAAAACCGTAGAAAGTGAAGATATGATGTAAACTTCATTTTCATAGCTAGAGTTTTTAGCTTAATGGCCACTAGCCAATGCCACTTCCTTTTAGTAATCCTTTTTTATTATTATTATAAATATCTTCAAAGTTGGTTTTATATGCCAAGCATTTGGAAGATCCTATGATGGTTCAAAAGTGCTTCCAAATGCGGGAACCACAAATTTGAAAAAAGCAGGGGAAAAAAGTGAACACAAATCCAACCTTTTTTTTTTTTTTTTATTGATTTTTATCTTTTTGGGTTGGGTTGGGTTGGGTTGGGTTGGATTGTTGACAATGCGGTGGATTTGATCAATATTCCTCCTATTCTCTTTTCAAATTTATAATAGAAAACGTATCTTTGTAAGCATGAGATGAAGCAGAATCACTTTTGGGGAGCTCTTTTTTTATTTTTTTTATTTTTTAAAGTGGGTAGCCAAAATGATGGTTGAATGTAAGTCATTCGATAAAGTGCTTCGGCATTTTTCTCAATTGGGGGTCCCTCCAAATTTATTAAATTTCAGACATGTGATTAAGTTGTGATGATTGACCTAATTAAAAATTAAAATACTCCCAATTAGAGTAAATTCGGGTCCCTTCTTTAGATCAAATGATTTGACACCACTACTAGTCCACTACCTTACCTCTTTCTTTTTTAATTTTAATTCCAACTTTCCTATGAATGGCGCCGCCTAAGAGATTAGTCATAAAGTCATAATTCTTTAATTTAATAGAAATTGGTTACTAATACTAGAATATGCCTTGCCCATATCGTGATAATGTTTTAAGTTTTTGATTAGGAAGAAATTATTAAATATTAATCTATCAATATTTGTGGCTGCTTAGTCATATCATATTGTAAAATGACTTGTTAAAATGGCTAATTATTCCATGATTGTGTTTTATTATCACTCATTCATTAGCATCAAAATAATATTAAAAAGACTTGGAAGGACCAAAATTCTCTTATAATTATATAAGTTGCAATTTTTTACTATTTTTAAATCGTTAGATTAATTTGACGGTAGTCTTAGAACGAATATAAGTTTCTAATTGTGATGTTGCTAGAAAACACAACTTTTACAATTGATTTCAATTCATTGAATTTAATCATTTTGTTTTCTTCTCCTCGACACGATAAAAACACGAAAGATATATAAGACGTCTGAGGTTAATTTCAATTTCAATTTCGTTTTCATGCATGCATCATGCATGCATGCATGTACCAAAAATCAAATACCTTCGGCCTTAATTAATATATGTATCTAGCAAATAGCATACATTCTCCCTCACGAGCATTTCTTCAATTGACAAATAAACAAGTAAAATTAAATCTCTTCGTATTTTTTAGACAATCAATGAAACCCAACTGACTAAGACTTGTCTTGTCATTTTCTTTGGACTTCATTTCCATTTTGGAGACTCCTACTTTGCATACACTACACGATATATAAATCATAAACATAGCTTAAAAGCTAGCCAAATACTTTGTGCCTAACCCTAGCTAGTGTTGTCAATTTTTTTTTATTTCATATATTTATATTTATATGCGTTTATCATCGACTACAATAATGTTACACAATTGTGGACCAATTTCCAGCTTTCAATCTTTTATTTGATGTTGATATATTTTGGTTTTTGTTTCTCTAAAGCTAAGTTAGTTCTTTGAATTTTGTCTTATAATTATAACATGATGTATATCTCTCAATACATATCGTTTTCCTTGTCAAATTAAAATATCAAGTCTTGTTTCATCTTTTAAGTATTACTTCAATTTGAAGGTCTTTTTCTTTGACTAATTTTTTAAAGTTATAAATAAAATTAATTGTATCGAACACACGATTATTATTCATAAAATGTGTGATTAATATGTTATATTTTGTGACCTTACTATGTTATTTCAGTCCAAATCAATACATATGATTCACGTTATAATTATGTATATTAACTATTAATTTTTATGATATCCAGACATTTATGTTTAAATTTGTATACAATTACTAATAATTTGACGCTGAATTGTGACTATAGAGTAATGAACTAATTTTTTATCAGTTAAGATAATATAATAGTAGTACCTAGTAATAAGGGAATGCATTTTTATAAATAAATCAACATAAAAATCACTTTTATTTATTTATTTGGGTATATTAAAGCACTTTGATACTTCGAACAATATAAATTTAAAATCTATAACCAGAAAGGACTAAACCCAATTCTCAACTCTAGAGAATACGCAAGACTTAATTTATTGAGAAGAATTACAAAAGTTTTAGCATGATTTTAAGTGCTTTTGAAATTGCCCTTGCGAAGAAAAAATGCGAAAAAGTGATTTGACTGAGCAATAGCGATTACCAAATATTTTTATTTGCATCAAAAAGAGAAAAAGACAGAAAATAATTGGAAAGAGAGTCAAAAGATCTGGTTCTATTTTCATTATAAAATGGTAGATTTCTTGCAGGTTTCCGTATGGAAGTGAAAACTATTACACAAGTTTTTATTACTGTGTGTATATATATATATATATATATATATATATATTATTGTACTTTTTAACCCCAGAAGCACTTATATTTTAGCTTTTGACGTGTAGCAAGAAAGCATGCATCCAAAAAAAGCTGTTCTCATTCATAGATTATCTATCGACAAATTCACTGAAGTTCATTATTCAAAGTGCAATTATAACTGTGGTCACTTATGAAACAAAACAAAATAAATTGCAATTTGTAATTTGTAATCTTACCCACATATCATTTCAATCCTAAAATAGATTATCCTCCAGAGGCTGCTGGATTAGCATGATTTGATTGAGCTGCTTTTTTCTTTCTTTTTTTGGTGCATAATGGTGTCGTTTCTCGTCTGTTTTTGCCAGATTGTGATATGCAATTATGGGCATAATCAATGGTCAATTATTTTTTAGGTTGAGCTAAATTCAAACTTGATATCAACCCACGAATAGAATTCACTCCAAGTAATCTGACTTTGTTCCATTTGCAACAACAATTATGTAGTTTTATTATACTGATCTCAAGTCTAATATGATGCATTCGATTTCATATTTGATGTGGTGCTCGACTCTGATAGCAAAACCCTAGAAGGCGATAACCAATCGGTATAAGCAATACTACTTGGAACTTACTTTGAAGCTTTATTATAAATTAAAAGTGTTTTGATCATTTCTTACAAGTTGAAACAAGCCTGGAAAGAAGGAATCAACAAGGAACAACCAAGTCAGAATATTTATAATTCTGGATTGTAAGAAAAAAAAAAAGGTAGGTAGCTAGCTGTCGTTTTCAGAGAGCATTGAAAATAATTTCATGTTTTGAAAACACAAATATATTTTATATATATATATATATATATATATATATATTCTTGAGGGCAATCGTGACTCAAGGGGCATCTCGAATCATCATCACAGAATTTGAAACGAAGCATGAATAATTCCAAAAGCTGCTTATTACAAATAAAAGCCCAAGTCAAATTTTCATACATAAACAACACAAATTCCTGCTGGCTGGCTGGCTGGCTGGCTGGCTGGTACATTTCTTTGGAAAGAGACTACTGATTTTGAATTTATGTTGAGAAATGAAATGGCTCTACGTATTCACATAGGGTTGAATGAAATGGAGAAATTAAATTATGAAACATCAGTGGATGAAGAGGTCTAAACAATGAATTAATAAACTTCATCAAAGGGTGTACTCTTTTGAATTTCTTTTTCTTTTAATTATAATAATAATAAAAAAAATACCGTGAATTGGGTTGGATAAACTGAAGATTTGATAAATATACTCCAAAAATAGACATTTGTCGACAAATTTCTATATATGCAAACATTTGTTGAATAAATCAACAATTACTTAATTAATCCACGTACCCTATTTGAAAATTTTGTAATTTAGTTAATCAAGTATATTCTAATCACATGCATTGATTAATTATCAAATAAGCCGCTTTAATTTAGCTCTCTAAATGTAATGGAATTGCACACATGTCATTATTTGCTAGTTAATTAATGAACCCTAATATGTAATTAGCTTAAAATAATCGTTAATTTGTTTGCTTTCGATCGAGAATATCTGCTTAATAGAATCAATTTTTTTAGTTCCTTTTATGTAATTTCCCTTTCATGTATAAAGCCTCATTCATGTGATAGATTAATAATTAACTAAATCTAATTAATTGTTGAAATTGGGATGCAATTAATTTCATATTAATCCATGACAATTACGTTAATCACCTATTTCCATCAACGCTAACAAAAAAAAAGGTATTATTATTACAAGGAAAATTAATTTATCTCATTGAAAATTATAGATAATTTTAAATATGTTTTATGATTGTACTCGTAAATTTCGGTGGTGTGAAAGATACGTACAACCACTTTTTCGCAATTTATATTTCAACAAAACCACTCACCCAACCTTCATCATAATTTATACTTTAATAATAATATTGATTTATTTTATTTTTCTTGTCAATCTTTAATATTTAAATAAAATAAATAAATAAAAAATTACCAAATTTCCCTTTAATTTTAATATGATGTTGCTTGCTCTTGTAACAAAGTTGGAATAAGAAAATAATAATTTTGTGATAAGGATAATACAAAAGTTTTGAGGCACAGACGAAATCAATTCTGTTTTTGCACTAATTTAACGTTAAGTTGGTTAAATTTGTCTAATAATTATAAATAAAAATCATGGAAGAAATACTTTGGAACACATATATATATATATATTATATATCTTTGTTTATTGTGGTTGGTGTTTTGAGAAAAAAGACCAAGTTAAAAGATGTGCCGAAAGACACAAATTGATTCCCAAAACAAAGACTCACTCGCTCGAACCTACATTCTTATCTACAAAACAGTATCCAGCTTGCTTTATCAAGATGACAACATTATATGATATAATTGAACTTTAACTTTTCATGAATTTTTATTTTTTTTTTTGCCGTTATAGATAGAATAATTAATTAGTGGTGTAGGCTTATTATTCTTTTAAGTGTCACTTACATATGACAATATATATATATATATATATTATATGAATGTTATACAAAATCAAGAATCAAATCAATTCTATTTTCATGGATTACACCCAATTCACATTTTAAAAAAGTTCGAAAATATATATATATATATATACACACATAATAATTTTCATCAAATTATATATATATATATATATAATTTAACATAAAATTTTATATTTGTAAAAATGTTGAGTTTAGCACAAAAGGTATATTATTAATTAGAATTCAATATTTATACTATGAACAACATCCATATAAACCACAAAATAAAGGGAATGAATTGACGAAAAAGGAAATATCAAAGCAAAATAAAGTTCGAAAATAATAAGAAATGTAGTCCAATATGCGAAATAAAGGCCCAAATGTTGAACTACATCGCAATGGGCTTGAAAACTGAGGATACAATGCTTTTGAATATGGGCCCTTATTTTAATTTTCAGTCAAATGTACTTTCAAAAATATATGTTAAGAAGAATTTTGGATCATTTTAACTGATATATATATATTTTGAATAATATTAGGAATATAAATTTTTATACAAATTTTTTTAAATATATAAATTGGCATGATAAACTTATATTATTGCCACAAGTTTTATATAATTTATTTTTTTCTACTCCCATAAATTTTCATTTACTTACGTAAAAATAGAATTATTACATTAATTTGTATCAATGAGATTGACTAAAAAATTGTATTTATAACATTATTGATATTTTTTAATTCTTGATATTCTAGTAAAGGGTTTGTCACGGGTTCAAAAACATGCACATATAGTATAACCAGAAAAATTTATTTATGATACGAGATATTACCAACAAATTATAAGCCTAACAAAATGATGAATATATTGCATTATTTCTTCTTAAATTTTAAAAATATGATAGTTCAAACAATTGGTAAATAAACTTTTTTGATAGCACACTTTATGAATTTGTTTCTTATAATTGAAAGTTGGTGATTTTATTTTTTTGGATTAAATTTAAAAGCCACCATTGTAAACAAACTCCTAAGTCGTTTAAATGGAAGTAGAAAACGAATGAATTTAAGATGTAATATTTTTGTGTTAGTTAAAATGAGAAGAAAGATATTTATATTGAATCATTCCAATAAGATTATCTCATGTGTTTTATTGAACAAATATAAATTTATAATTTTTTTAAGTGCACGTTTATAACGTTAGGAATGATAATTTTATCTGTAAATTTGTTATTACTTTACTGTCATCAAATTGGTATGATATGGATAGAGTTTATAAAACTATTATAAATATTCACAAATTATATTTTTTCATTTTTTTATATTTTAAAATAGTCTTACAAAACGTCACCAAATGACTATTCGTAACTACAATAAGTTATACGAGAGAAAATAACATATTATTTTATAGTTATTAATTATTACGGTTTGAAAATTAATTAATTAATTAATTGGTTTATTATTTATCGAGTATATTAACAATAATATTAAACAATTTATGTAAAATTAATATAAATAGTTCAGCGACAGCTCTCCAGGTTTTTGTATAAGCTGCAAATTCCCAGGCACGGGTTCCAGACCCCACACAATATCAAGCATTAAATTTAATTGTATTACAAAAAGCCCCCCAAAATTTCCCAAAATTTCAAAACAAATTCCCCAATATTACAGAAATCCCCCTAATTTTCCAAAATTTCAAAAAGCTCCTCCATTTATGTTCACAGAATCAATAACATTCACAATTAGTTTTAAAGTTTATAGTTTCTACTTAGTGAGCTGATGAGAATCAAATCATGAAAGCAAAAACAAAAAAACAACGAAAACAAATTCAAAAACCAACGGAAGAAGAAGAAGCAATCCCATCAGAGTTCGCGTTCACGATAACAAAAGTTGCCGTATCGCAGGTCTGCCGGTCGGTTGCTTTCATGGCGGCGGAAAGCTCAGCCCTTGAAATCCTGACGTTGATCGCCACCAAATATCTTCAACAGCTTGCCACCGCTGCTGCATCGTATTCCAATGTGGCCAACCGGACAGAATCAAACCTCCTGGACCTCACAAACGCCCTGCACGACATGTCGTTTGAACAACAAGGCTTTGTCGGCGCATCAACTCTTCACGACAATTGCTTGTTGAATTCTGGCGTATTGAAAGAGATAGCTAGTTTTGCCAAGTGCAGTAAGGAAATCCCATTTGCCAAACCCATTCCCAGAAGCAAAAATGTGAATCAAAATTTGGTTTTTTGTGAGAACAAGAATAAGAGTGAATTGGGTTCAAGAAGTATGCACATTCCGAATTGGCTGCCGGCATTTCCTGAGGAGGGAAGTTACAAGGAATGCAATGAAATGTTGATGGTTAAACGTGATAATAAGTTATGGGAGAATTCAGAAATGGTGAAAGAAGGAAGTTGTAATTGTGGTGGTGGAGAAAAAGAACAAAATTTGAGAGGGGATTTGGTGAAAGAAAGAGGGAAAGTGAGGTTTAAGATTGAGAAGAAGGGAAAAGGAGGAAATGATGGAGGAATTGGAATTGGGGTAGATTTGAGAAATGGGGTTTGTAGAGGAGGGAAGAGAGTGTGTTGGAATGTTGGGGATCATGATTTGATTGAAGAAGATTTAAAAAAAAATGGGTTTAGGAGAAGAAGACCAGAGAATTGAAAGAAAGGATATTCAAAGAGAAGATTGTTAGGGTTTATAATTATGACGTTTTAGCCTTAATTTTGTCCTTAAGTTTTAAGTTTGTTGGCAGTATATAATTGACACTTCAATTATGTAAATGGCACCGAAGTGGCAAGGCAACCTTGAAGGCTTATGGCTGTTACCAATTTTATTCGTTTAGAGAATATGCTAATATTTTCATTTCTGTCCACGATTTAGTTGGGTGTCCGTAGTTGGTTTTGGCTTGGCTATTAATTTTGGCACACATTATGTGTATGTTATATCTTAGAGTTAAAGGGAACTTTCTAGTAGGGTGATATCATCTATCTTATGGAATTTATGTGTATGGCATACATATGATGTAATTCTATCACGGTTTATTAATAAAAAGTACTAACATTATTTGAACGGTGTCATTTACCATAAAATGAATTATATCATAAACTAAATAAAATTTGACATTTTGGATCACCATAAACTATTAAGAGGCTTAGTTTGGAACTGCTATGGAACAGGGGATCAGTCCATAAAAGCACGAGGCCAGAAACAGAGGAACTTGGCATTCCAATAAATATCCCACAAATTCAGGAAATTCAAAGCTACAGCTAGTAAATACTATTCAAATCTGGCCATTCATTTGATTAGTGAAACTAAGTTCCTTGCAAGCCAATAATATTTACACCAAAGGATAAAGAATTCCAGAAGGCTTGAAGCAAACAATCACCATTTTATCTGCAAAAGCATTCTCACCATACAATGACAACTTAGGTCTCATTCACATACAAAAATAGGATTTCAGTTTTTTTTTGTAACAAATATTGGGAAATAGCTAACCTTTTTTGACTAAATACAAAAGTCAAGATCATGTATTTGACATATCTCTTTCACAATATTATCACAAAAGATCTGATAAGAACATAATATAAGCCAGCCTCTTGGCAAATAGGACTCATTTTCAGCAGTTGAACCCATGGCAAACAGAGAGCACTATGATCAGGATCAAGGCAATCAATATTCCCAGAACAATCAGCTTGATCTTCATATTTTGCAGCCACATTTTCCTCCGGATTTTAGTCCCAGTAGACCGAAAGTCTTGCGCCTGCAAGCATATAATTTTTTTTCCATTGAATAAGAACGACTTGAATTCAGGATGTTCCCAAGGAAATAAAATCCTGAAGAAAAAATGTATCGTTTTGTTTCTAATACCGGTAAAAACAGAGGGAAGCGGAAAAAATTATAAGCAAAGATTCACTCGTACGAAACAACTTCCACAAACATAATATAAGTCCATCATGCAATTTCTTCCGAGCAAATTACTCATTTTTCTCAATTGAATCAGAATTAAATTACCTAAGCTTTGGAAAGAAAGAAAGGTTCACACACTTTGGATTTTGGAGGACAACTAATTCTGAACTTTATAGAACTAAAAACCAGTAAATGACTTCTACATAAACTTCAACCCCAAGTTGCACACAGACTGGAGAGAGAATTACCCAATAGAAGTTCTTAAGGGTTTAAGTTCAATGTCATACAGCACAAGCTCATGTGCATGCAAAAGAAAAAAGAGGGACTAACCTGTTGATGAAGGTTCTCGGTCTTATCCACCAGCAGCTCAATCTTTTCCCCTCTATCTAAAACCTGCATTAAAACTTGTAGTAAACATCAGTGAAGATTATCACATAGAATGCAGACCAAAACGGGACGAAAAGGCATCAAGGATAAGGCAATCAGGTGAGTCAATCAAATGTACAACACATTATTTCAGCCAACCAGAGGATGTTTGCACTTCACATAAAGAATGAAACAACCAATTTTCCAGTATGAGCATTTTAACACAGAAGTCACTTGCAAATATCAGCTTCACACTATTATATATTCATCCCTATCACAACCTGTGTTAGTCAGTTTCCCTCCTTTCGTATATTAATGAGTGAAACATAGTAAAACTAGACCAACCAGTGTAAAAGACTTGGGAATTTAAAGACTTTAGGAGTGGCATAGCAACAGTACAAGAGCTATCAGATCATTTCACCTGCTAAACCCACCTGACATCAAGTGATTAAAAAGTAATGACTAGAGAGAGACAAGGAAACGTGTATAAAGTATGAGTTTTCCAAAGTCATAATTAGTTATTCAATTTCAACTAAAACTAACTGGACAATAAAGTGAGCAGAGATAAATAAGTTATTTACTGGTTATGTATAAAATAGAAAAGCATATTCAACAACTTATTCTAAAGTGCAGGAAACAAAATTCATTACCAAGAAACATATGATCTGAGTGATGTACTTGATATGAGTTAAGTAGATGAATTTCCAAATTCATGAACTTTTCCTAATGCATGATTGAAAGAGTAAAGAATGTTCAAAAACAACTCTCACCTTCCCCAACTCAACTCAGTCATATGTATGTATGCTATTTATCCCAAACTTAAGAGGAAGAAGAAGCCAAAGCATCAAGGGTCAAGACTAAGGGAGCAGATCTCATGCATCACCAAATTTTCCATGCTCAACCTGGATCCCTAGATGTAACTATCAAAACTTACAATATTATCTAACACAGGCAATCATTTCGGTGAACTCAATATATTACAGATGATTATGAGGCTTGTCCTTAATGCTTGCGTCAATACATCATCCACAAAGAGAACTATTGAGTCCCTAACAATCAGACTGTAAAGTGCGAATATTCATGAACTGCAAACATAAAGCTCATTTGAAACTGTCTCACTAACCTCTTTCTAAGTCCTCACGTTCGATTCAGTCACTTTTGTGCTTCAACTTTCAGTTTCTTTGTTTGTTTTCCCAGTTCAATTTTCAATATGTTCACTTTTTTTTAATGATTTTCTAACAAATAATACGTGTAAAACCATTGGACTAAATACTTATAAGAGGAAACAGAAAAACAAAAAATAAGCACACCATCTAAAAGCAATTGACAGCAATATTAGAGCTGTTTTATCCCAACAATCCAAAACCAGGCAAATTATTAATGAAGCTAGACAAAGCATCTACCTTTTCAATGTTTTCCATCATAACACCTTTGACTTCTGAAACTTGAGCTTTCACCTTCGCAAGCTTGCTTATCTCTTCAGGATGATCAATACAGTACTGCATGTGTTCTTTCAATTTAGGCCTGCAAATAATAGTATATCATCAGGACAACAACCAAAACAAGAAAAATCATCCATGTTTTTTCAGGTTTAATCATAATAGAATACCCAAATTCCTTGTTAAGGCTGTTAGGAGGGGCAGTGGCAGACTTTCCACCACCATATTTTGACACAAAATCATCTTTGATGCGCTCCAAAAAGGCCATTGGTAGTTGTCTTCCAGCTGATTCATCTGCGACCACACAGTATGCTGCAATATTGAAAAGTCAGCCAATCTATCAACAGAATAAAAAAGAAAAAACGAAGTATAGAGTATAGGAACTACCACAATTCAATATGAATAATTAACAAACATGGCAACTAATATCATGGTGAAATACCAGGAAATCTTCATTCAAGCTTCAACATCTAATTATAAGCTAATTAAAGTATACCAATGGAACTACCAATACACTTTCAGTTTTCCAGAGATATAACCTTATCTCCATATATCATGAATTAATTGCACATTTGAATCCTTTAATTCCTTCCTCTGTTTGGTCTTTCCACACTGCAAGTTCTAATTAGGACCAAATGTCTGCGTGCATACATACAAATTTGCAAGAGTATTGTAACCCATCTCGCGGCAGAACAGGGTTGGGTTGTAAGCATCTTGCCAGTAACACAATGTTTCAAGCAGTTTCGCTTTCCATAAAATAAGTAATGCCACACGTGATACATCATTTACTGATGCAACTAAAACTCAATCACAAGATACTATACAATTACACCACGCACACCTGTATACAATAACACGCGAGCGATAGTGCTAACCATAACAATCATCTGTGCTGTGCGCATACAGGTCTAAATTTAGGTCATAAATTATATACAACAGTCAAATAGGTTCATCCAACGTTTCAAGAAGTATCTAACATCAGCAAAGCTAAACCCTAACCTCATTTGTCTTCTTAAAACAATACAAAATGGTTTGAAATGAAACAACAGAAACTACCCACTTGAATCCCCAAAATTCTCATATTATTTCCCACAACATATCACAAATCAAACAGAAATTCTGATGTAAACGAACCCAACACCTTCACAGGTAAAGCAAGAAAAAAGAAACATAACTGTAACCATTATCGACGAGATAATTGAAGGTATGCGCATCGCAGTTGTAAGTAAACTTGTTATTGGAAGCAGGAAGTTTCTGGAGGCACTGATAAGCTATAGAGTTAAAATTCCCGCTAAACTCGGTGTACTCAGCAAGAAGAACATTACCCCTTGCAACAAAGGCGTAGATCAGGGATTTCTGGCTCATTTTTTGACAAAACAAAAAAGAGATTGAGATCTGTGTATTTTGTTTTGAGCTACAGAAATGAATCTCTCTTCTCCCTCTCTGTTTATTTTTGTTGGTTTGCTTGCTTGCTTTTGTGAGAGAGAGAGAGAGAACGAGAGAATAATAAAGTTGGGAGGTTTGGAAAAATGATGGCTGGAGATAGCGAAAGGTTTGGTTGGTGTAATTTCAGATTAGAAGAACAACGAATAGGTCCCTGTATTTTACGAAAATAATAAACATTCCCCACTAAGATTACAATTTATATAATATTCTAAAAAAATTAATCCGACGTAATTATTAAATGGTTAAATATTTTTTATTTATTTTAATATTATTTAAATTATTTATGTACTACTTATTAAAATTCTAAGTAATTTTGTTTTAAATATATCTAAGTATTTTATTAAAAAATATTAAATAACAAATAAATAAATATAATATAATTACTAAATAATTTCTAGCGTCAAAAATGAATTCATGTATTAATATATTTAAATTCAAATATAATATAATTATTAATCATACCTTATTCGTATAATTTATTTAATAATCGTATTATTTTATGTCAATCTAAACTTGCTAAATTTGTGTCGTGTTGGTGTTGATTTGCTAATTATCTTCTAAATTATTATTTGTATTTAGCACTTGTTAGGAATTAATTTGTTAAAAATGAGTAAATCTATTCATATATTCTATTTTTCTAAAAATCAAGTATCTATTCGTTAATATCCCACCAGATTTTAGATTAGATACATAGAGTGGAATTAAAGGAAAGTTGAGGTTTTATTTATTTGATGATGTGTATTACGTACATAATAATAAGGTAAGTAAATGTTGTGAAGCCACTTTCATTATTGTTTCATGATCTCTATCTAAATCTCCAATTATATGTATTTTTATTTAATGTACATATTTTCTAAGGATTTACATATTTAAAGACTATAAATTATGGATTTAAAATGATTGAGATCATTGCTTTAAAGATACTTATTAAAAAAATTAAAAGGATAATAAACTATAAATGTGATATTATGATGTAAAAAAATATTTTAGGCACTAAATTGATTTATATTTTTAGTATAAAATATATTTGTTACTCATAATTTTTATCTCTAAATATGTGTTAACGAATAATATTGTAATTTCAAGAATTATCCCAACTTTTTTTTCTTTTTCTAAATTGATACAATAATATTATTAATTGATAAATTTCACATCATTTAAGACAAAATATAATTAAGATAATACTTAAGAAGTGCAGTCTTACTATTAAAAAAAAATTGAAAATGATGGTTTACATATATTAAAAAAGTGTTAATTTTGTTAAAATAATATTTTAAATATGTAGTATTATAAATAAAATATATAGTTTAATTAATTTGACGTCTTGTCGTGTAGCATATAGTGAAGAATTAATTCTCTTTTTTAAAAAGAGAATTTATTAATTTGTATTTGATATAAGTTAATTTTAATCGTTAACTTCTTAATTATTAAATAAATAATACTTGAGACACAAATTATTATATATAAATTAATAAAAATAAATAATATTATCATGTAACAATTATATAATAATATCACGTCAATTTATATTTTAATATTACTCTTATTAAATTACACGAAACCATTGACTAAATATTTTTGTCCCCAATTTAAGTTAAAATAATCCTACTAATGTATGAATTTCATTGACAATTTTCAATTTTAATAATCTTTCTCCACATAATTTATAGAAAACAAAGAGGAATTTTGTTTGACCCACAATCTATTTATTTTTTACCCTGGTAGTTTTCTTCGAGACCCAAATGGTCTTGATAATGCCAACGTGGCGCAATATCAGCAAGTTGTATCGGATAATATAACGTTAGCAATACACAGAATCTCTACCGCCGATGCGTCAAAATACCGACAACCTAGACACTCACATTGCATTGCATTGCCCGTTCGTCACGTTACGCCTCACAGGTTCAAAAGCATGACTGTAAAGTCGTCTCTTCGTCTCATTGGCAATAATTTCAGTTGACTTTACATAGCCGTTTTATTTGTTCTTTTATCTCCGAATTAGATACATAATTTTATTCAAATCATTTAATTAAAATTATATTATTAATACATATTATATATATATGTTTATAAAAATATATAATATATAATAATAATATAATATTACCATATCATTTTATATAAATATATATATTACCTAAAAATATATTTAAAATTAACTTATAAAATAATAACTAATAAATTCCTAAGTTTTGGTGAAATAATAAATTAGGACAAGTTTTATTAATTATAATAATTAATTTTATTATAAATATAACTAAATATTTTTAAAAATAATTAATTATGTCATAAATAGATTCAAATGTTAAAAATTATAAACTAAAATTCAATATAATTATTAACTGTGTCTTATTACTTATTTAATAATCACGAATCGCATGTAGATTTAATGAGTGTAACAAACATAACAAGATCTATTTGTTATAAATAACCTATTTATATATATACATTTAAAAAAAAAAAAACCGTACAATTTATGCTCTAGAATTTACTTAATATTTATTAAGCTAATTGAGTGATGCCTTACAAAGATCTTATGCAGTTGTGTATGATCTCGCATCAGATCACACAAAACAGAACACAATAAAAAAACTGAAAAATATCTTTCTTGTTAGATAAAGAGCTTTTGTAAGATTCTTTTTATTGCACTTATGATTTGCTCATGGTATTGGCTAGTCTGATGATTTCTGTTCTGAAACAAGAAAACAAGATATTTCCTGCAATCTATCATGATATCTTTTCTCTGATTAGGAGTTCTGTAACCAACAAATGATGGCTTGTACTCAATCGTAGTTTGGCAACACAAGCATTAATATTGAGAGTATGCTATAATCTTGGATTACATATATGAGAGTGAAGAAAGTTGCGTATTGCTTACCTTGCATCAAGTGTAACAAGAAATTTTCAGAATTGTATAAGTTGAGTTCATTAATGCCTCAGGCTCACCAGCTCAATATCAAAAATCTATGTCCCCAGCGTTGAGCCTTCTCCATTGGCAAGACGGGTTGGATTGAAAATGGTTGTAAACAGCCTCTGTCGGTCAAAGAACTGTAGACCGATAGAAACAGGTGAAAATAAACAACTGTCCTGGAACATGGAGCCAAAATTGGCGCCTAAGCCGATACAAACTATAAAATTAAGAAGGCTTCTTTGCTAGGGTCTTGTTTGACTTCTGTCCAGCAGATTATTTACATTTTTGATACTGGACCAATTACTTATAGATACAAAATCACCTTCCTCTTAAAAAGAAATCCACGTCTCCATGCCATCAGGCCCCAGGGCATTGTCATAGAAGTAGCATTTGCTGCACGATATCAAATCAAATCAAATAGCCATACTCAGCTCAGAAAAAGACGCAGCACACTTCCCATGCAGCAAGTCGTGCTGAAAAGAATCAAACCTTACAATAGACATTTCTCCTTTTCATAGTGCTTAGAAGTAGTAAAGGCATTAAGAGCATCTTCTTTTTGAACGCACCAATCAACTTAGACATGGGGCAGAAAGGTGTCCAAGGACTGAGTGAGGGAAGCACTGTATCCCACTGTTAGTATAAGACAGAATCCGCACTGCCTTGAAAATCCATTAAGGTTTAACCGTACATCATGGTTTTTGGGGCAAAACTAAACACTTTCTTCAACTCTTTGTAGCCAAACTATAGAACTCAATGGTGAACTCTTCAAATTATAACTTCCAAACTAAAGGTATAGGTAGCAAAGAATTAGCTTGTGATTAGGCAGTACAAGTAACGTGTTATTACAGTTCATATCATTCCAAGATCTTATTTCCACATAATCAGTTGGTTTTGCTGACCAAATCTAGTTAACCCTTTAAGACCTCTGTTAGGAGTTGTGCTAGGCTGCTAGCTATTATTAGAAGATACAATTCGAAGAATTACCTCTAAGATTTGCAATTTGTACAGAAATACTTCTGAGTTAATTTCCCATAAAAATTAGCAACTTCCAATTCAGAACCTCCGTTCACATGAATCAATCTAGTTTTCAATTACACCAAACCCTTAGTAGAACCAAGAGGTCAAGGATCGATTACCCCTCACACTAATCTTGGAGGAGGAATTAAATTAATTTGTGTTTATTCATTGGGGTGGGGTGTGTGGTAACCTAAAAAAAGTAAAATAGGTTATGAATGATCGGGGAATGTCTCAAGTAGAAACAAATTTCATACTTTTGGAAGTTGGACTTGAGGTTTTCTAAATGAAGAGAACATGACCGTTTATAGATTAATTAGAGAGCACAGCAGCAGAAATGATATAAGAAAACATAAAGATTAAGCAAAAAAGAAATGGATCAAATTGAACTCGAGGAGAAGCAAAATATATACATTAGGTGGTATTGGTTCTTGTGACGTGTTCTGATATCCTTGTGATGGGGGAATGACAACTCGACGAATTCCGCCAATTTTCATAGATCTAACAGCTGCTTCAATTCCAGAAATCACCTGCTTAGTTTCAATGGACATACTGATATCATACGATTTTCAATTTTAGTGTTCTTAAAATATTAATATCAAATTCCACAAAAAGAAGGTAAAGAAAGTTACAAAACGAAGCTTAACCATTGGCATATATAATAATTGCAAAAGTTAATTATGCTTAGATCTCAACAGAGAGCTATATGTATTGGATACACGTTAGTGTGCAAGAAATGAATCCCATATCAGAATTGAATAAGACAAGTGAAAGATACATATAATAGGAGTTAATTCATGACCAATCTGCTTAACTTTTTTATTTCAAAAATCTTGTCTTCTTCATGTCTTTAATGCTAGTACAAGTAAACAAACTCCAAAACTCTCCTAACAACTCCCATAAGGCACAGTGTCACTCTTCCCTTTCACAATTTAACCTAGTATTATAATGAGGATGAATTATATCCCAAAGACCTATGTATAAAGCAGTAAGATTTTGTAGAAAATACTCATTTCAGAGAGGGCAAAAATCAGTATGATTTCCCCAATTCAAGTTTACATTATTGCATAAAACCTCCGATTTTAGCAAATGCCATTGATAAGAATGTCATATAAGAGTTTCATTAGATCTTACTTTCCCGAACACGAGGACAAAGACAAATGGAATTGATTCCCCAGTTTCATTTTTGTGATCATATGTTGAGTCAAACCGCCATCCCTGTTTAGCTGCCAACCTTCCATAGCAATATATTGCAATCTTTTCACATTCAAAATCCAAAGTGAGATAATCATAATTGCAAGAATGCATATGGAGGAAGAAAGCCACAGAATTAAAAGGAAATAAAAGCTAATATTGCTTTTGTTCGTGTAAAAAGCGCTTTTAAATAAGCCAAAATGCTTCTCCAAAAAGCATTTCAAGTACTTTTCTAAAGCAGCAATTAACGGCTTCTCTGAAAGACGCTCCAAATGTTTTTGTATCCAAAAGAACTGTGTTTCGTATCAACCTTGATTAAAAGCAATTTGAGTTTTTGAAAGCAGTTTCAACAAGTTCTTTTACAGAAATCACTTTAAACGTTTAGCACAAAAGCGCTGCTCAGACGCAGAATTTAAAAGATTTTGACAAGATAACCGCTTCGCCGTCGACGGGAACCGGTCCGTTGCCAACTCGAAGGTCCAAAGCTTCAACGCCACTAGAATTTGGGAGCTCCAATAACTCAGTTACAGCGGCAGAACAAGAAGAAGAAAACGATGAAGTCAGTATTTCAAAAATTGTAGTCACAATTGATAAAGACAGAGCTCCGCTTATTGTTGAGGAGAATGAAGGAGAAGGAGAAGAAGAAGAAGAATTTGCACTGATTTTAGGATCTAAAAATGGAGGGTGTGATGGTGAGGATCATGGAGTGATTGTACAGGCGCAAAGCACCGAATCATCATGTTATCCGTTCCCACCTTCTTCACTGGCCGCTATCCATTTTCTATTATACAATGTACACCAATGAAAAAGCTTGGCCTAAAGAACAAATCGCCGACTGTGGTTTATAGGTACCAACCTCGCTTTAATATTAATAACATTATAAAAGCACTCAAATACTTTTTATTATTTTATATTATTAATTAATTATAAATGTTATTTATTTATTTTATTATATATATTAGATTAATTGTTGCGACATTATCACTAAAGCGAGTAATTAATGTCATTTGTATCAAAAGTATTGTACAATATTGATCTAAAGCAATTTTAAATTCTTGACCGCAAAACTAGTGTTGTTGACAATCACAAAAACGTCACTTGTGTTGCATGTTACTATTCACTTTGAATTATTTTAGTACAAACAAATGTTTAGAAATTATAATATACACAATATTAAAAATAATTTATAAAATAAGCGATGTAAAAATTTATTAAAAACTTTTATTAAATTGATTTTTTATAAATAATTTATAAAATAAATAATATTAACATTATTAAAAAAATTTATTAAATTAAAATTTCTGGTCATGTTTGGGATTGAATTACATTAACAATAATTATTTATTTAACGATCTAAAACTTGATGATATCATGTTAGTAATTTTCATTTGAAATTGATAATATCATGTCATATAAGTTTGTATTTTCAATGATAAATAAATTTGTTATAATGCCAATTTAATTTGTAAATAATAAAATACATTTGAATGTATTAAGAATCGAAAAAATTGTATGTGATTATAATTATGAACAATTTAAACAATTTTATGTGAGAAATGTGTTTTAAACTTAACAAGATCAACACTTAGAGTCAAAAGAATTGACATCTTTGTAAAACGGATCTATACCATGTCTTCAAAAATCGATACACTTAAGAAGATTGATACTCATTACTTAAGAGATCGATATCTTGTAAATCTGAAACTTCAGATGAAATCATCAAGTTAATCGGATTGATACTTAAAGGATGCAGATTTATACATGTATAGAAGATCGATATTCAGAGCTTAAGAAGATTGATACTTCGCTAACTCAAGAGTTTAAAAATAATCACAACATGAACCAAATTGATACCAGAGTTGAGGAGATCAATCTTCGCCAACTTGAGAGTTCAAAAATAATTACAAAGTGAACCGTATTAATACATGTATTAAAGAGATCGATATATGGCAAGTTAGAGACTTTATAATTATTTATGAACTTGCCTAGATCGATATGTGAAGAAGAAAAAATCGATACTCGGGATTTAAGATAAGTTTAGATTTAAATTTGGTTTAAACAAATCGATATTTTAACTAAACGAATCGATACTTTTTGACGTTTTAAAACTCAATGGTAACTTTTGTAGTATTTATGGTGAATATTAATTGCATCAAATGAAGTCGTTAGACACAAAGTTTTTCACAACAAGAATAAATATAATTAGAAGAATTTCAGACAAAAAGCATAACATAGAACATTTTGCAAATCATTGAATATTCCTCTTGATTTTAATAAATGTGAAAATCCAACTTTCTCTCTCTATTGTATTTACCTTGTAACTACATTTGAGAGAAAATTATTTATTTGAGCATATTGAGATATTTATTATAGTGAAGTATTATAAACATAAATTCATTTATGATAAATTTGGATTCATCTTTATTCGGCATAACGAAGATTGGATTGGATTACTCTCTATCTATGAAAGGTACTGTTGTCCTTTGCTATAGCAAGAGTTATATTGAGTTTCACTTGACCCATGAAGATAATCAAATCTTGATGGTGATTAAAAATTGAGAGAGTGAATATAGGCTAAACTTGTCAAACCACTATAAATCCTGTGTTTGCATTCTCTCTTTACCATTTTATTTATTGCACTGCATTAATAATTTTATTCATTTTAAACTTTAAAATTTTTAAATAATCCAATTCACTTTCTTCTTAGATACTGTTAATTGGGACAACAAAACTTAAATTATGTTTAGTAAAAAGTAATTATTAAATAATTTGATCTTATAGAATTGGCCTAATTTTTAGTCTTATTAACAATTTTATTTTAACTTAAAATTTTATTATATTTGAGACCAAAACTTTAATATTTAGATGACATTGCTACATATTATTATTATTTTTTTTTTGTATTTTTGTTAAACACACAAATATATCGATTACTTTGCAAAATACTAAAACTCAAACAGAGACACATTAACTACCAAAGATGATTTTAATCAATAATTAATGAAAAACATTCTATAGTATAGTGATTATGGCCATTGGATTTCGAACAAGCAACTTCAAAATAAATAATAATTTTTATGGTTTGGACGTGATTGGAAGTATGATGAAGAATGTGAAATTGTTAGAATATAAAGAAAATAAATAAATAATAACTACTTTAACAAAATTCTTCAAGAGAGTTAGGTGTTAAAATTGTTTCTCTTAACAAAATTCATTAAGAAAATTAGGTATTATAACTGTCTCTCTCAACAAATTTTCATCTAAATAGACAAGTGTTAAAATTATATCTTTCAACGAAATTTGTAAAAAGACCTAAATAAGTGTTAAAACTATCTTCATTGAAATCTTCGTTGAGCGAGCTAAGTTTTAAAAGCGTGATGAAGTGACGTTATTGGTTCCATTGGAATCAAAATGATTCATCGACAAAGTAGACATTAAAAAAGAATATAAGAAATTGTTGCACGCGCCTCCCAAAATTCAGGCATTGTTGTCAAACAACGAGTAATGATGCGACACCACTTACATCAGATATATCAGTGACATCGGACTCGATCATGGGTAGCGATGTACTTCTGTATGTCACTGCAAAATTTGGGAGCACGTGCGCTGGTAGAATATATCTATTTGACTATTGTGGAAGAAGGCACAATTGTTACTTAGACTAATTTTGAATTCGAAGATATTAATAGTGTCTTTGTAGGGCCACTTTTGCCAAATAAATAATACTTATAAATAATACATAAATACAAGTCTATTTTAATTTTAATTTATAAAATATGTATAAAAATTTATTAGAAAAGTGTGTCCGTGTCTTATAATATAATTTTGCCAAATATCTCATTAAATTATTTAAAAATTGAAGCTGGAGTAGTTTATTTTATAATGCAATGTAATCTCAGATCTTCTCCAAAAGAAAAATCATTTAAACATACAAAGAAGTATCGCCGACTGTGGGGATCGAACCCACGACCACGTGGTTAAAAGCCACGCGCTCTACCACTGAGCTAAGTCGGCGTTCACAGCGGGGCTTGGCTTTCATTTTACTAGTTAAATCAAAACAATTAAAATTAGGTGCAAAGTTAAAAGTAAAATCAACTGGAAAGATATTTGGAAAGAAATTTTTTTTTGGATTATTGATTATGTAATTAAATTTACCAATTTAGAATTGTTTGACATAAAGTACTAGCATTGGTACAATCTCTTATCTTTTTTTTTTTAGTAATTAACACGCAAAAAGGTGTTTAATTAATATTTTTGAAAGCAATTTTTTGAATGTAATTCTAGAAATTGGTGTATGATCTAAAAATAATTAAAACAATAAGATTTAGAAGTAGAAATGAAATTGAACACAGATCATTCTTAATTTTGCCAACTCGTACTTACCATCGAGGTCTTCAGCCACTCATAGAAGAATACCTCAAATTTTACCCGACCCGAATTCAACCAAACCTCATTCTCTATTTTTGGATCGGGCTCGGCTCTCAAAATTATTTCAGTTGGGAAATTTCCTAAAATAGCCATTTTCATAAACTAATTTACTAAAATAATCATCTTCATAATTTTTTTTATTAAACAAGTCAAAAGACATGCATTTGGACAAAAATATCCCAATAATAGAAAAATATAACAAATCAATTCTTTTCTCGCTTTTCTTTCATTTTCATCTTTGTGATCAAAAGTTGTTTTCCCCTTAATAATAGCAGAAGTAGTAAATCGTTGACAATGAAAACAGCATTCACTATGTAAATAAGATGAGTTGGTTTTTTTACTTGTTGTATATGTATTCAATGTGTTGTTTTGATTGTTGTTGGCCGAAAATATGGTGAAAGGTTGCTGAATATTTTTCATTTTTTAAATGAAAAATGTGTTGTTGCATGTATATTGTTTTTGTTTTGTAAGCACATAAATTTTGTTTGGTATGTTTTCGTTGTTGGTGGCCGAAATTTTGGAGTAATGTTGCTGGAAAATGGATGAATTTTGGAAGGAAAATTGGAGAAGATGATGTGATTGAGAATACACATGCAAATTGGGGAAGATGGCAACAAACAACAATTCATGTTTGTCAACCTTCATCTGTTGTAAAATCACTATTGTACCATAACATGGATGTAATCGACCAAAGTTATGATATGAATAGTTCGTGCATCTCTCAACAATGCATTAATACTCTCCACATAATTCATAGCTTCTGAATGCATAACGTGCAATTGTTCTATATATTCATTGAACTTAATATGCCTTCACTACAAGAAAAATATCCTGATATGAACGCATCCATTTTTTGTTGTTTCATCTTTTAAGTAATGCACCTAATTCTAATTTTTTTTTTGTGGAGTTTTCACCTACAAAATGGACATTTTTTTTAAAATTTAAAATTTGCAAATAAAATTTTAAACATTTCCAAAATAATTTTCAATTCCAACTATTTCCTCTTAGCATTAAAATATAACATACGCTTAATACTTAAGTATCCATCCACTAATTATTAAAACTATACAAATTCTGTTATCATATCTACAACAATACAAAAGATAAAAAAAAATATCATCTAGCTGACAATCACTAATCTTCGTAATTACCATTTCTCCAACATCACCTAAAACCTGTAAAGTTGATGTGAGCCCAGTAGATATTTATATACTATGGTAGTTTAAAATAAAATAAAATTAAAGATAGCAAAATATAATGTATTTTCTAATTTCTAATAACATCATAACAAATAATATATTTCAAAATAATTAACATCCATATAGGATAACACAAAATATTTATTCTTTCATCATAAACAAATTTAATTTAATTAATTTCATGCGTATTTTTGGGACATTATTCCGAGGAACCTTAGCCTATAAGTGACTAATATACTTTTGGGTTATTTTTGTGGGTTTTCACCATGGGACAAATATCACATCTAAAGTCATCGGTGCTTAATCAATTACAGCCATAACAAATTCATATTCAATAAATTAAGTTAATTAATACAAACAATAAAATTTAAATTTTTCATTAAAACTACGAAAAATTAACTTTATTAATTTCAAATAAGTACTTTAAGCAATTCTAGCTAAAAACAACACTTGCTATTGAAATTTTATTACAAATATATGCAATCGAATCTCTCATGTAAAACATATTCAAATTAGACTCAACAAACAATTAATAAGATTAATGTAAACCCCGTCCTTTAAGTAAGGATAAAATAGTTAATTTATGATATTCATGTTTGTACATGCATAACTGATGGTTAGTTGACACATTAACGAAGTTTAGGTAAATTTGAGTTGAGTTAAATGATATGAATACAATGAATTTGAAGTTATGATTTGAAATTTAGTATAAGAAAGATTTCAAAATAAAGCTATACGCTGATGCACTCGACGATCTTACTAGCCGGTTAGCAAGCGAGGGTAAAGGGCAGCACCTTTGCAAGAATTCAGGGGGCAGAGTCTCCAGAAATAATTTTTTTATTTTAAGTTTTTGCGAAAAATGGGTAATTAGACAAGAATATCGACACTGTGAAGGAAGAGGTCGACACTTTAAAGAAAGCATTGATATTGGGTGAAAAGGTCGACACTTTGCAAAGACGTTGATATTTGAGGAAGAAGTATCGATACTCGGGGTTCAGCCAATTTCTAGAATGTAATTGTAGGAAAGCATTGAAACTCTGGGATACAAGTATCGACACTTTTGTCAAAAGTGTCGATACATGAACAAGAAATATCGACACTTTGCCCATAGAAAATATCGATCATTCTATAGAAGTGTTGACACTTTCATCAAAAGTGTCGACACTACACAAATTTGGGCGAAATTTCGAAGGACAATTATGAAATTTTAAAGATTTTCAAGGGCAATTCAATCTTTTTACTCATTTATTTAAATACCCATGAGAGGGAAATCATTTGTAGGTTTCTCATTCATCCATTCTCCTTCTCTTTCTAAAATACACACACTTTCTCTCTCGATTTTGGCCAAGTCTTTCTAACTCCTTTGTTTATGTTTGCAAATGTATGTTGTCAAGTGAATACCTAGTACACTCTCATCAATTTAGTATCAATATTAGCCTAGAAATAGCAAGGAGGAATAAAGGAGGGAATTTGCGTTTCAAGTGAAATTTGAGATTTTTGCGTATAAAAGGTGAATCAAGATTTTTAAAGACCTTTACGAGTTTTTGGTAAGTCTATTAACCCATTTGATGTACGATTTTGAAGATTTGAGCATGTTAAAATTTAGGGTCACTGTTCACCTAAGAATTTACGATGAATTTGCGTAAGAAATCTAATTTTGTGTGATAATTTGATATAATTGAAAGTATATAGTGATTGTATATGTGTTGAAGAATTATTTGGAATGAGCATAATTCATTTTAGACATAAATGCAGAATTTAGAATATTAATAGTTATGAGATTTCATTGTTGGAAATTAGATAAATGACATAGTTAGTGCTGTTATAAAGACCCTATGAAAAACCCTGGCGGTTTGATATGGATTTCATGGATTTGACGGAAATGACGAGGATAATCACTTTATCACCAAGTGACTATTCATGGTCAACATTAGTGAGACGGACGGTTAATTTTATAAATGCATGTTTTATATGAAATAAATGATTTTACAATGCTGAGAAATAGTTTTCTGTTTTACAAGTATTTATTGTATATGATTTTATATATAAAAGGTCCACTGATGGATTTTGACGTTACCTCAACTAAGCTAGCGATCGAAAAAGTATGACCAGTTCGTTTTGGTTGTTTAAATTAAATGCAGATCTATAATATATTTTACAGTCATTTGTTATAAATGAAAATGTATATATGTATTTTTGAGCACGATATTAATGAAATTTCAATATTTGAGAATTTGAAAATGTATGTGCATATATGTATATATGTATGTATATATTTACTCATAGAGTATACTTGTATATTCACCCCTCACAATTACAGCTTTCAGGTTAAAAACGTTAATGCTCGCTGGACATGTGATAGTGGTTGAGAGCATACGACACTATAGATAGGTTTTTTGGCTCTTGACTCACATATGTAATTTAAGTCTACTGGATATGTATTTTCTGAGATATATGTAAAGTATTATAATTAAATGTTTATGTAAAAATTATTATTTTGTTTAATTTATATGTAATTCAAGCATGTTGTGGATGAATTGATCACAGAGATCAATTCTTTGAAGTTGATGATTCCAAGGATGAAAATTTATGTTTATAAACTGTTTCAAGTTTTGTTTATTGACAAGAAAATCTTATAGGCTCTCTTGATATATTTAGAGTGTATAAATTATATAACGAGGGTTTGTGACGATTGTCATGGGTGGACCTCAAGGTCGGGGCGTGATAATTAACCTATATACATTTAGAAAATTTATGTGCATGTATTTAAAGTTTTTAAAAAAACAACCAACACTTTATACCTCTACTTATTTTAGGGCTCATTAACAACTTTACTTGTTGACTTGGGCCCTTTGTAGATTTACTTGTGAGCTTGGTGTTGGTGGTTATGGTAACCACCCATAAATGGTCCATAACTTCCTTAATGCCATGAAAACGTCCCACACGTTTTGGTAACTGTAAGTAATGGCCATTAAGGGTGGTAACTTCCAAGAACTGTAGCAAACTTCCCAAAAATAGTTTTTGATGGAAAAACCTATAAATAGGAAGTCATTCTTGATAAAGGCCCTTAATCTTGTTATTCTCTGAAAACTCCATCTAGTGAGGATTAAGAGAGCTTGGAAGGTTTTTACCGACATCAAAACAGCAAGCAAAACATCAATGGCAAGAGGTAAGTTCCTTAGACTTTCGCATTTAAGTTTTAAAGATTTAAAACATGATTTATGTTTCCATGCTTACATTTGGTATCAGAGCATGTCTATGCCTCTGCCTTGATGTATTTTATGCGTGTTTTGGGTGAAAAACTAGAATTGAAATCTATGGGTTCATTCGTCCAATTTTAAATTTTCATGCAATCCATTTTTTGTTGTTTTAATGCATATAAATATGCTTAAAGTATTCATAAATGAATTTAGAACATTTTGGACATAATATCATCGAAAACCATTTAAAAATTGGCCGAAAAAATGGTAGAAATGTTTTCGGATTCGCGAGTCTGAAATCGAGTTGTAACCGGTTCGGGTTGAACCGGCTAAAGGTTGAAGACGAACCAGATGATATGGACGACATGTCGTTTTTTATAGAAATTTATGGATGACATGTCAGTTCCCTTTAGGTTTCGTCATATTATTAATATGTATGACATGTCGTTTTTTTTATGCTTAATTATTTTTTGTGGCCACTGAGATTCGAACTCAGGCCACTAAATAAGCATTACCTTTACCACTGGGTCACATGTTATTTTGTGAATATATTGTATTCAATTTATAATTAAACACATTCGTAATAATTGCATGGAAAATTAGTTGGCATGAGTCAAACCCAGGACTTAGTTGTATAAATACAAGCCTTTTACCGCTTGACCAGGCTTCATGTTTTTGATTTGTTATTAATATTATATTTTAATTAAATGCATCTTATTTATGACATTGTCTATAAATTTTAGAAATGATACAGTTTAGTCCTAAATCATACTTTGTTTATTTATGATTTTGGCTTAAATTTTAGTTTTGTTTGTATCGAAATATATAAATTATAATAATTTACAAATTTTTGGTAATATTTTGATTTTAACATGAAATATGCATAATTTATTGTGCTTTGTAATATGCATATTTTATGATTAATGAATGCTTAAATTTTATGCATTTATTTTTATACATTTATGAATGCATATATTTGGATAAGAGTATGCAAATTTAAAATATCAAAATTAAGAACTATTGTCGGGTATATTTGTAATTTATTTTGTTATTAATTACATGTCTAGGAAAATTCTGTCAAAAGGGCCATAAGTTGCCTAAGGAGATTGGGTTTTAAGTGGAACCATTTGTGACCCCTCCAATCTTTCTTGGGAATGTTTTTGGTTTAATTTTATCTTAAATAAATTACTTAATATTATATGTACAATAGATTTAAGGAAATAGAAATATTATGTAAAATTTCTGAATTTCGTATGTTTAAGTGATTAATATAATTTTAATTTAGGGAGTAGCCATAACATCTCTAAATTAAGTGAGAATTATATTAGAATTACATATAGTTTAAAGACATAAATTATGATTAATCATATTGAATGTAATAAAATTTATCCCATAGGAATTTTTATTACATTTATGTGATTAATTAGGATAAAATATCAAATTATTTTACCTTAAATTACCCACGGGAATTAAGAAAATATAATTTGATAATTTTATCATAAAGATATATAAATCTACTAAAGTAAACTGCTTATTCCACTTACAGTATTTTATGTCTATTGATTCATATTTTAAGATATGTTTTATATTGATAAAGCATAATATTAGTCTCAAATTTA
>JAXCLQ010000004.1:10234068-10254238 GCA_035584115.1 Cedrela odorata | reverse complement strand
TATATATATATATGCAATGTATGAAATATTTTTGTGTTTTATGCAAATGACAATATTTCAGAGTATTTTTGTTCAAATATGAATTGTTTGACTAAAATTATGAAAATTTATGGGGCTGAACTAAAATTTAAAATTAACTTTAATATTGAACCATTTTATTATGAAAGCACCCAATATTATTTTGGAGGTGTTAATTCTTTTCAAAAATTCCTTTTTTATTGGGAATATTTAAACTTAAATTGAGATATAAAATTTTTATTTATCGATTCATAAAATTTAATAATTAAAACTAAAAGTTAAAACATAGAATTTAGTGTTGCTAACTTATCAATTCCTTCCGTTCTTAAATTGTGTAATTTTGTGTATGAAAATATGTGTATTAATTTAAATAAAAAAATTAAATATTAATAAATATTGAGTAAAATAATAAATAAAAAAACATTTTACTCAATTGCAGCCGCAAATAAGTCATTGTAAATGTGAAGAACCTGTATAAAACTAAATAACAAGCCAATTTTACGACCCATTCATTTAGTAAGATTATCAAAATATATCATTATTTATTATTTTGTTAAAATTAAAAGACTTGTATATTTTTTTATTATAAAGGGCAGAAAAAAAAAAAAAAAAAAAAAAAAGAAAACTGTGGATGGGAGGCGGAGGCGGAAAAACCCATGACGAAGAGTAGAGAGTGGACCCCACAGGGATCACGCGTAAACAAACAAAATAGGGCATGGCATAATAGTTATGTTCATATGTGACACCTTCTTTTTTTTTTTTTTTTTTTTTAAGAATATTAATTGGGGAGATTGGCACATACATATTCTATGTTCTGTGTCAGTGCCCTAAGCACACGGAAAAGAGGGCGATTCGTTTGTGTCAGTTTTCATCTGGAAACTATCCTACATATCTAAGTCACGTCTGCCCCACGCCTTCATTTTCATTTTTTTTAATATATTTTATATTTTTTATCCTTTTAAATGGCTATAATATAGCTTTACCATATCTATGTGTTATTGTACTTAATTAATTATTTATTAGTCATTTCCTTATATACATATATATATATATATATTAATCTTTTCTATCACCCGATTCTTCTAACTAATTATATATATAATTATTTTAATTCATACAAAGACAATAATATTATGCATGATAAAAATTAAAAATTTATTTTCATAAATTAATATTTTATTTATTTCTTGTTATAAAAGTAAGAATAATTTAATTCTCTCTCACATGTTTGTGTATATAATAAGGTGGACTTACATGAATAGAACCTAAAAAAAATTATGTGTAAATGTTACATTTTAGTTTAATTTTAAAAGAATGACGGTTAATGTGTTGATAAACACTTATAACACATATTTTTATTTAACATCTTATATTTATTTATCTCTCTTTTATTTATATTTAATAATTCATAACTTTATATTACAATGATTATAAAGGTTAACACCTTGATTTTTAAGATAAAGGCTAAAATGGATTGAAATTGATAAGAACATGGAACACTAAAAGGTTATTAGTTAAAGGTGACAAACCAAATGAATTAAGAAAACTCGTTAGAAAGTCCAATCTTGGAACTAAATTTCCCATCTACTTGGTTATTTAGTCACATTCAAACATTGGATTTATAATTTAATATCATATTATAAATTTAAACTTGTAATATCAAGATGGTTTGTTCTCAATTTCTTCTCAAAACAATTATAAATCACAACTTGCTATTATATTTTAACAATGAAGATGGGAAACAACAACAACAACAACAAAGACAAACAATAGAGTTTTGGGATATTTAAAACTTACCCTTATTAATTTAATGGAGAATCTTTGAACGTGGCATTAGAATATGTTACATGTATTATATTGTGAATAAAAACGTTCCTAAATTTCAACTATTAAGACAAAATTTTAAAATATTATCTACTATCGAATGTACTGTTAAGGTTAAAAAATTGATTCTGTTCCCAAAATCGCTATCAAACATGTGTCTTGGCCAAGTAACTTTTGTCCCATTGCTTAGCGTGGAGCTATGCACTCTCAATTTGTACCAAATAAAAAATGAAAAGAAATAACAAAAAGGGTATTATAGGAAATAGTAAGTTCAAAAAAAGTGGCTGTCCAGCTCACAACAATCACAGGACGCACTTGCCGTCTTGCTCACACCTCCATCGGTCAAAGTCAAACTAACCATTCTTCGTATGGACTTGTCTGTTTTAATAAATTATTTTTAAAAAATTAAAATATCAGGTAAAAAATATAATATTTTTAAATTAAAAAATTATCACACAGACTCGATAACCGTTAAAAAAGATAATTACTTTGAATTATTTTGAATTATTTTAAATGAAAAATAAAAAAAGAATCCTTCATCAACAACAGATTCTCAGTTTTAATTTTAAGATATTGTTATGATTTACGTAACATTTTAAGAAACTTTTAACAAGAAATATCAATAAAATTAATATCAAATATTAAAAAATAAAAATAAAATCTATTTTGTTTTCGGAAAACAGTTTTCCAAAATACTGTAAACAGTATTATAGAGTAACAGTTGTGGTAGCGTAGTGGGCGCCGCAGTGATGCAGACTTTACTCCGATGAATGAAATCTAGACTTGTTCTTTTATTTATAGTTGTCTTTGTAAATTGTACATCATCAGTGTATCCGACTCCTTTTATACTTCCTCCGTTGCTCATTTTCCCAGATCCCAATCACCCATTTCTTAGCCTTTTCTTTTAATATAATAATGTAAACAAGTTTTCATTTTCGTTTTTATTGTTTTTTTTATTATTTGTCGTATCGTTTTAAGTTTCTTGGTTGTCATGATTCATGATTGTCAATATTGTGAAGGGGTGTTTGCTTTTGGCTTACGTGAATTCAGGCTTTTTATTTTCTTTCCTGAATGATCGTCATTCATCAGTTTCTTGTTTTTTTGCTTTCTGGGTTTTGCTCAGAATTCTGATTCCTTTTATCATAAACCTCATTTGGGTCCATCCAATATTTTTTTTTGGAATCACCTTTCTGTGTCAGAGACTCTAATTCACAGGTAATGTTTCATTTATGTCTTCCTGTTTCCCACTCTTTTGTCTTCTTCCTCTCTGCCATTGTATGAAATTAATTCTTTTTGTATTATCAGGGCTGTATTGATTTTGATATTGTATGAATTTGATTTAATGTTCTCTATTTGTTCTTGGTTCTCACTGTTTAAATTATCACTTGCTTTCCCGAATCATTCTGATTTTCAAGTTTCGTTGACATCTTTGGACTGAACCTTAGTCATTTTCGAAGGCCTGTAATTTAACGGATAAGCTGTGAAGTCTCTGGGTTGGAAATCTGAAATGGACTTGCCGTTTATTTGTACAAGGTCGAGATTATTTGGGCGGTCTCACTCAAAAGTGAGTACTTTGACATGCAAATGTCTTGTTTTAGTTGTTGTTGCTTTGTTTATTAAAACTGCATGGCTGCCTTCATTCTTTGGATTTGTTGGGATTGAACAGAAAAACATTGAAATCATTCAAAGTCGATCTTTGTCTACCAATTCTGATTCCGGAATTCGTAGAGACAAGTTCTTAGAGGTTCCTCAAATTGTATGGGGACTAAACAATCAAAAGATAGCATTTGCAAGAGCTTCTCTGACTGCTAGGTTGTTGAATCGTACTCTTTTGATGCCTAGCTTAAGTGCTTCATTGTTTTATAAGGAAATTGGTCAGTTGCAACCTATTTCCTTCGACAAAGTGTTCCAATTTGAAAGGTTCAATTCACTTTGTAGTGGGTTTGTTCAATTGGGTCGTTATTCGGATGTTTCGAATCGAACTGGAGTTTTTGAGCTTCATAAGGGAAGTGGAAGGAAATGGACTGTTGAGAGAGATATGGAGCAATTGCAACAGTCTGCAGAGGATCCAATTGATGGGTACGAGGCGATTCGAATTGTCGGAAAGAATCCATTTTTGTGGCATGATCATTGGCTTGTTAAGGACTATGCAAGAGTCTTTGAATGTTTAGTTTTAGTTGAAGAAATAGCGAAAGAAGCTGATAAAGTTGTGTCTAAAATTAGAGAGGTAGGAAGAGACATTAGAATCAACCCCGAATCTCCAAAAAATGCTGCAGAGTCAGATCGTTCTTCGCTGCAGCAGTTTCCTTATGTAGCAGTACACATGAGGATAGAGATAGACTGGATGATTCATTGTAAAAAGTTAGAGCAAAGATCAAACATAAGCCAGATTTGCAGTAGCAGGGAGGAGATTATGGAGCGGGTGGGGAACATTGTCGGTCTGAAAACTCCGACTGTTCTTTACCTTGCAGTGGCTGATAGTCTTCTTAAAGATTCTTCCATACTGAATGGATGGAACGAAGGCTTACTTCCCGTTGAGAAGAAGAAATTGGGTGTTGACGGAATTTACAAGAAGTATCCGTATCTCATTCAATCAGCGATAGACTATGAAGTGTGTTTGAGGGCTGATGTCTTTGTGGGCAATAGTTTCTCCACATTTTCAAGTCTTATAGTTCTTGAGAGAACACGCAAGATGATCAGAATGGGCGTTAAAAACTCATGTGGTACAGATATAAGATGGCCTTCTTATGCATATAATATATTAGGAGAATCAAATGGCCCTCAGAGATGGATGACAAATATGTTTGATTCAAGCCTTCAAGCTATCAGTTACGGTTCTAATGCAATTTCATGTTCAGGGTTATGACTTAAAGTTTCCGAATGCATTTTTCCCAATTAGCTGACAATATTGGAGCTCCAATCCAACTTGAAACCGAGTTGAATCCTCTGGTGGAAACAGGTCTATGATTTTAAAGGATTTTTTTTTTTTGTAAAGGTAATTAGTAACAAAGAATTTGGAGATAGCAGTTCAACACAGAAATAGGTACACTTATTATATTTTGCTGTTTTGGAACATTTTCTCATTTTATTCATATCATATGTTCATAGAGAAAACTCATGTTGGAGCCTTTGTTTATTCATTAATTTGTTTATTTGTTCAGAACTTCAAATTCAATATCTGAATTCCTTTTTGAATTTGAATTGTTTGAAAGTTGTACATGTTCTCTTAAATGTTTGTCACTATAATCTTCAGGAATCACAAGTTTTATGAGGTCCTTTGCATGTCCTTAAAGTTGTATTTGGCCTTTGATGACAAATGTTGAATGAAAATAGAAGTAATAATATTAATATCTATATAAATATGTATAGAAGTCCTATATCTTCAGTTTGATTTAGGTCAGATTTTGAAATTGATCCAAAAGTGTTGAAATCGAACCAAATTGACAAGCGATGATTTAGTTTAATTCGATTTAAATGTTGAATTTGTTTAGTTTGATTTAGTTCATTGGTTTGAATTAAATTAAAAAATAAAATTTAATTTTGATTTTGATTTTATTAGTTCTAAACTTAAAAATAAAAATTATGTTTTAAAATTTTATATCAATTAAATTTAAATGAATTATTATTTATTGATTAAATAATAAATTTAAAATTTAAAATAGTAGATTCAGTTTTGGATTTGGTTCAAACCTTCAATTCAAAAGTGACCGCCCCTAAATGCTTCTTCCCTCCTTTACTTTGAAGCATAATTCTTAAAATTCTATTGTGTTATCTCTTTCGTGCATGAATAAATTTGATTGCATGTACTTTATTAAGGATTGATAACGATGAAATTCTCGTTTGTATGCTATATTGTAGCGGGATTTGGTTCACATTTTTGTTAATCAAGACCAGCACAGTTCAAGCTTCATATGTGATTTAGCGTGTTGCTTTACTTTACTTTTTAATGATAATCTGATACCCCTTCTCAAAATTGTCAAACCAAAGCTTCATCAACAGCTGGTTGTCTAGTTTATTCGATTTGTTGTTGCCGTAATTCAAGGATCATACAGACCGGAAAAGGGTTGAGGCCCAACACTTTCTTGCCTGCAAAACAATCAAAGAATCAAGTTCTCCTTTTGTGGTCCCAGCTTTAATGGAAGTGCTTTTACAAAACTTCTTCCAACTCCCGTTGTTTATGGGAAACAGAGTAAAATTTATTAGTAGCAAAAGTTTACCAATTCTCTCTATCAATATTGCTTTTCATTGCTTAGCAATCAGGTGGGATATCTACCGTCACACTCAATGCTCTCTCTTGATAGGGGTACCTTCATCTCATTAGGAATTAATAGACCACTGTGAATTTCTGGGGTTGAGTTAAAATTAGGATGAGCAACACAATTTAACTGGCAGAATATAAAATGAGATGTGAGAGTTCAAATCGTGCTAATCACTTAACTGAAAAATGATATGGTTAGTTTTTGAAGCCAACTCTAATTAATGGCATACAAGTCAACTGAAGAGTAGAGGTTCAAGCATTGAGGTATTATTTCTAAGTTAAGCAGATAAGGCTGTAGAGTTGTAAATGCTTAACCTGATTTTCAGGAGAGAGCCAAGTCAATGGCACACGCACATGTTCAAGATTGTTAAGAGTCAATGACTGAATAAAATTGCCCCAGATCGAGCCAAAGAACCGGCATGAACTCCTATGTTGAGAGCTTTCTTAATACAATTTCCTCCCAAGTTATCAAGAGATGTTACAGGTTGATAGATACCAGTCAAGAATTTGCATGTTAAGTGCATAATCCAGTTTAGCTTTTTTTATTTCAAAATCTTTCCCATCATTCATTTCTTTTGATGGTTCATGTATTTTGTTTACTAGTACAAGATTTTGGTTGTCTATGAAAAGAAGAGGGTTTTGATCCACTATACAGGTGTTACCATGACATTAACAACATAATTTTTATTTTCCTTTTCAGATACGACAAAAAAAAAATTCTTTACAATGAAAAGCAACTGTTAAGACAATTGCCATGAAAAACAAAACCAACAAGCTCAACAGAACAATTTTTCTCCATCATTTCAAAACATTTAGATTGAGAAAATATCACTATTATTGAATATCATATCTCGAAGCATTTCTTACCTATCCAACAAAGACAGAGAAAGATGAAAATTATAAAGCTTTCATTGATTTTTGTCAATTCAACGGCTAGAGTGTTTCTCTATATTTTTTTTTCCTTTTTCTTTCAAGAAGAAAGCAACTACCAAGCTTAGAAGCTTCTCCTTTCATATTATGCAAGGACCTTCAGTCAGGGCCACAATTTTTCCAGCAGATAATGACTAGGAAAATTACATGGTAAGAAACAGCATCCATTTTTACATGCCCACGTAAAGAAAAAAAATGGGAGTGAATTGAGCGAGAAGCTCTCCACCTCCTCTAAAAGCATTTTTGGATAACTTGTCGACTTATTACCTGATTTCAGAATAGTATTTGTATCAACTTCACTGCATATAATCTTCATAGTAGTTGTCACTTATCACAGAGACAAACCTTTCAAGCCAAGGAAGTTGGTGGAGATCCTTCATGGCATCTACATAGGAGTCTGTACAATGGGGCGGAGATTGGTACGGAGGATGGTCGCTCAGACTGAAACCTCCAGCAAGGAATCTTTGGATCAGTGCCAGCTGTGATCTCTCTTGGTCCGAGTAAGCATCCATGATCATGGGGAGAGGGTTGAAAGTTTCCCAAGCCCATTGTTCTGATTCCTGAACAGACTGGGAGACGAAGTCTTCTGAATTGTCTTCATCCCAAAAGGCACATTGACAGGTTTGTTGACAATCTCTGTATTCGGCACCACAGGAATAACAAAACTCATGTCCACACCTTTAAATCAAACATGGCAGTCAGTTTGTTTGAAACTTTGAACCGTGCAGTGAAATCAACTGACAATTGACTTGCTTATCAACTTTTATATGAACACGAGTGGAGACTATTCACAAAAGGATAACATTTGCAGGAAACCATTGTGCTAAGCAACAAATGCATGCTACAGCTTGTCAATATAGTAGTTAGGTCATGCTTCAACATAAGGCAACCAGGGCAGCAGTTTTCATTGATGTATCAAATTATTAATTATTATTCCATATTATTGCACAAGATATCTCAACAAATTTGAACAAATTTTGCTTTAACAGCGCACATGTTTGATTTGTAGAATTTTGCATGGTATCTTTAGTTGTAGGTCATGCTTCAACGTAAGGCAACCAGGGCGGCAGTTTTCATTGATGTATCAAATTATTAATCATTATTCCATATTATTGCACAAGATATCTCAACAAATTTGAACAAATTTTGCTTTACCAGCGCACATGTTTGATTTGTAGAATTTTGCATGGTATATTTAGTTGTAGGTCCATGGACAAGATATTATTAATTTGTTCAAATTTTGCATGCAGCTAATGAACCTCAAATTAGTAAGCATGTGAAAGAGAGAGACCAAACAAAACAGACGGTGTATTCACAAATGACAGAATACAACAGGCCACTAAATATATACGTATCGAGTTCGATGACGTATTTGATATAGGCGAATCATCTCAACTAGGAACTCACGAGTTATAAACACGAAAATATATCTACCAAGACTATAAAGAAAAGATTGTGCTGGGCATAGGTGAATTGTCCAAGTAAAAAATTAGTTCCATCCACTCTTAAGGGGTTCTGAATCTTTCTACTTACATCTTTATCAGTTGTTAATAAGACTCACGAGTTGTAAACATGAACCAAAAATGCTACTCCTTATCAATCAACTGAATTCAACGAAACCTCATTTTGAACAAACTAGTCTGTAATCGAATTTATTTACACTATTCAAGACAAAGCAATAGGATATTGAATCTTGAGCAGAAATATTTTCTCTTATGATATTTTGACCCTCTGCATTTTTTTTGGGGCCCCATAAAAACAAATCAAATCATTCTTCATGTTGAATTTATTGCTTTCCTTACACAAGACTGAACCATCATCAATGATCTTGTCTTTTCTCCAACAAATCCACATGCATTCACTTCTTATTATCTCTTATCTAATGCTGCTGCCCTATGCATTGCCAAGTTCAACTGCAGTTCTATAATGTTATTTCCTAATAGGTCAACATTTATATCATAGAGTGCAATTGGCCTTTCTGTCACAAATAATTTTCCATTTATAAGACAAGAACTAAACAATTTTGACAGTCCAGTATAGTTCCTAACTTCATCCACCATCTAATCTTATAAGCAACATCCTCATTCTGCTAATTCCATCTTTTTAGAATATATATTAGTGCATCAAATACCTAGGGTGTCTACAAGAGGGCAAACTTATGAAACTAAACAAAAAGGAACTAAGAACTAAATTTCAAATAAAATTGTAAACTCTAAAAAGAAGTAGAAAAATTGTTTAATGACACAAGTTATGCTTCAAGTGTTTTCAAAAGCTTCTTTTTAAGCATACCAATAGTTACTATCACAAACTTTATTGTCACACGACACTTCCATCAATGTCCTCACTATTGTCCTCACCACAACCATTTCATCATGACAGTAGCCATCACCAAGCAGCCATAATTGCTGTGTAATCACTCAGTTATTTATTTATTTTTATAGGAAACAAAAGCCATATCATCCATCTCACTACATGCCTAATGAAAATATAGCGGACTATCAGTATCATTAGACTCGAGGTTCTTGGATTTACAAATCCTAACACCTCAAAATTGTAGAGGCAATTTAATTAACTTTTAAGGACTTATAAGCACCCTACTTTCCATGCATGCTGCTTTCAACCTGAACATCATGCTTTTACATTGAATATTCACTAGAAGCTTGAAAATCAGATGATTGAATCAACCAGTTTTTCAAAATTTAGAGGCAATTTTATTATTTTGTGGGTGAATAAGAGAAAGATATTTAGAAGTATGGGTCCTATGGTATTGCCTCTCTACTTTCTAATCCATCTACCAATTTGTTTTATGAAAAACAACATATTATCTGTGAGAAACGTGATATATCTTACCAGCAGGTCATGTGATAGCAACCTTGAGTGAGCTCAATCATCCTGCCGCACTGCTGGCAGCGCCTCCACCTTTTGTTTTGCGCCAACCGATGCAAGGTAATATCTGCTGCATCTCTCTCCTCCAAAGGGAGATTCTGGTACTCTTCACAGTTCATTAAAGAATGCCAGGGAACCCCACAATCCACGCAGATAAATCTTTGACAAACTGGGCACTCGACACAGCTATTATCGGACTGACTTGATGAACTTGCCCTAGCTGACAAACATTCACGAGGATCAAGCAGGACAGAACAATTGGGAAAGGGGCAGTAGATTCTATCAGAGTGGAGGACATTTGCTTCAGCAAGGGCTCTCTCCAATGATTCATATGAACTGAGTGGAAGAAAAGATCTGCACTCTACAGTGGAGATGTAATATTTGCATCTCAACTGGGGACATCTGATTGGGACCTGAGATGACTGCACTTTCCCATCAACATAGGTTCTCATGCAATGTGAACAGAATTTGTGGGAACATTTCATTGTGATCATCATTGGAGACAGCTTGTCCTCGCAGCAGATAGAACAGTTTTCAAGTGATTTAACCCCCTTGGCTTGAGAAGAGACAACACCAATAGCGATTTGGGCTAATCTAAGCGGCTTCTCAAGGTCAAGACTGGGAACAAGTTTCAAAACGAAAGCTTCAAGATTACTGGTATGCTCTACAATTCTTTGTCTCAGTGCCATTTGAAGTGGAATGTCAAGTTTCTCCTCACGGGTAATCTGCCAAAAATTCACATGTTAAATATAGATTTCAATATGTCGCCTTTAATTAACTACATGAGAGCCACTTTTTAATATAGAACCACTCATAAGACTCAATTATTTATGTGCCTCAATATGTGCGGACTACGATAAATTGACAGGCTACAAATGCGGAAACAGTAAACAAAGATCTTCGCCTAAGCATCCAAAATTTCTTTGAGAGAGGATAATCCAAGAGAAAATAGGGGAGAAAGCAGTGCAAACAAACTTATTTATATCATGTGGTAAAATAATAAAACAGAGTACATATTAAAGAACTTCAGCAAAACTTTAGCATCATGAAGGCATTACAGCAGTATCCCATAGAATTATGTATAGAAATATTACGCCATAATTATAAGAAAAAAACATAAATCATCTTAAATGGAACTAACCTGATCATATAACAACTCAGAATCCGTGAAAGCATACACGCGACGGATTTTATTCTGCAATACCTCAGCCAGACCATCCATTAGAGCTAAATAATCGGCCACAGATTCCTCCACATAGAAATCAAGCTTCTTCTGCACCTGAATAACTGGAAAATTAATTGCTCTCTCCATGACCACACCAATTCCAGAGAACCCAGAACCAGAATCCCCAGCCTCAGTTATAGACATGCCCTTGAAGAACATCTTCACTGAAAATTCATCGAGATCCTCCTTAGGTTCTTCCTTCACCACCATATCTTCAGTCTCCTTCCATACTTCATCGTCTTCGCAACAGCTCCTAAATTCTTCCTCGTCTTCTTCTAATTTCATTTCCCTGACTATATTCACAGAAGATTCATCACCAAGTATCTCTCGATCCTCCATTTCTCTAAAAACACCAACAAACACCTAAGCAACTCCTAACGCTTCAAAGTGTGATATTAATCAAAATCTATACAAAAACAATCATCAAATCAATCAAAAATTCCATCTTACAGCATCTATATCTCCAAAATCACAATAAAAAACAAGAAACTGACAACAAAGTCCAGACTTTAACATCAGTTCCTGATCAGATTAGAGGGAAAGAGCAATATCAAACACTGATCTTTCACCTCCTGTTTCAAAATCACAGTCTAACAAATACGCACCAGCAGATCAATTCAAAACTCCAACTTTTACCCAATATAACTCCCAAAAACTACTAAAAGAAATACCCAGATAGCCCAAAAAAAAGCCAAAAGAAATTCAATATTCAGCTACAATAAAAATACAATCTTTGTCACTTCCAAATCAATCAAAACAAACCCAAATGGTCCACTAAATCAATCCCTCCGTTTTCAAGCCAAAAAGAAAAAGAATATTACCACACAAATACAAAAAACAAAAAAAATGAAAAGGGTATCAAGTTGAAGCTCAGAAATGAAGCTTCCATAGCATGTTGGTAAGACCTTATCTGGAGAGAATTTTTGGGCAGCGAATGTGAAGAGTTGGTTGTCTGTTGAAAAAGAAAAGGAAAACCCTAATCTGACAAGTGAATTTGATTGCAAAAAGCTATTTAATTTACTAAGATCAGATTAAGATTCTGATGTGGAGAGAGAAAGCAATGGATGAGCAGTTACAATTTGCTGTAAATGGCGTGAGATAAAAGGAACGTCTTTTGCTTTGGTGGCATTCTTGTGCTTGCTCTGCTTTGCTTTGCTCCAATTTCGAACACTAGTGTTTTTGCATTTCTAACTATTATATTTTCTTTAAATTATTTTGCATTAATCAATTCGAATGTTACATTATTCATCGTTTTTACATTAAATTTTGATAAATTTCGACTTCCAAGTCAATTGGTGTAATTTGAGAGTTAACTTTATTTTTATTATTGACTTAGTAATGCAAAATCTTATTTTATACGTAAAAGATTTAGAGAATTATACGCTAAATATATCATACAATAATTATACAATACATCTAACCATACCATACAACTCTTTAATTTTTGTAATTGTAGCATTAACTAAAATTCTGTAATGATTCTTAACCTTTTTATTATTATTATAATTTATGAGTTACGTGTACAATACATGTAAATATAAGAAACAGAGAATTACCCACCAAAGAATAAGTATGAGCTACCAATTACATCATCTCATAGAATTAATAAATAAAATAATAATCAATTGAGGAATTTATAAAAGTTAGACCCTTATCAACTTAATTATTCTCTCTTTAATATTAAAAAAAAATCCTTTTAATATTTTAATATTATATTAAAAACATAAAAAAAAAACAAAAACAAAAGGCATTAAGAAAACAATAATCAAGAATCTCAGCAATAAATAAATAAACCAAAGGAAATGCACATGCCACATGGAGATTGGGATTTGATTGGTGGTGGTGGATGGTTTTGTCTTTGTGTTTTGACTTTTTCAAAGGCAGATTCAAAATACGACACAATAATCATCACCCCACGCCTTTTTTTAATCTCATTTTATTATTATTACTATTAATTAATTAATTTTTCTTTGCTGATCGATTAATAATATTAGTTTATAAATTAGCTAATACTTCTGAGTTTGAATGTTGTATGTATCGCCACTCTCTTTCTTTTCGATCATAATATTAATATTATATATTTTAAGCAATTATTTTAATTTATATTTTAAATAATTAAATGATAAATTTTAATTATTTTTAGTAAAATTGTCTTAATTTAAAATCAACCCAAAAATCATTTGCTTAACTAAATTCCACTGGCCACGTTAGAATTTGTTAAAATTAATAGATTAATAATGCTCCAATTCTTTCTCTTTTATCACATGGTGATGGGCCCAATTGTTGAAAGAATAAGGTAATAAAAATTACTATAAAATAATATACGGCTTATTGTTTAAGAGAAATAGACAATCACGATCAAACTCCAAGACTTTGATGGGGTAAAAATAAAAATCCTTGTAATGACTAAGTTAGTGCTTTTTTCATGAAATTTTTGAAGGAAAAAGTTAGAGAAAAAAACAAGTGAGAATTTTATGAAAAATAGTATAATGAATGCATCTATAACAAAGTTATTAAATTTCCTTAAAATATTTATAAATTTTTATCAAAATCTTGTTTGTGGTAAATGTCTCAATATGTCTGTGTAAATAAGTTAGAAGCTCCTAAAAATACAAAATTAAAAAAAAAGAAAAAAAAAGAACTAAGTTATGGTCCTACCATGGTATGATAAATAATATGGTTGTCTTCCTTTACCAAACTAACCAAATAAATATTATTTGGATGAAAAATACTCTCAACTACAAAGAAAAATATATAACACACTTTATTTTTTTTGCATTTCATTTTTATACCCGTAACCAATTTTTTCACATAAAATATTTTTATTTCTTTTTTATCAAAATCTTGTTCGTGATAAATGTCTCAATATATTTATATAAATAAGTTAAAATTTCTTAAAAAAAAAAAAAAAAAGAGCTAAGTTATGGTCCTACCTTGGTATGATAAATAACATGGTTGTCTTTCTTTACCAAACTTATTCGGATGAAAATGCTCTCAACTAAATAAAAATAAACATAACAAACTTTGTATTTTTGCATTTCATTTTTATACCCGAAATCAATTTTTTTTACATAAAATATTCTCTCTCAAAACTTTGCATCATTTTTGTTGGTAAGTTTTGTGTTTGGGATTTTCTTCTTTTTTTTTTTGCAATTTTTGAAAACAATATTTGAATATGTTGATTGTTGTTTGTATTTGAAATGGTTAATCGTTGATTTTGGCTGAAAAATGCGTGGATTTTGATGCTTGATGTGGTCGAAAAATACATGGGTTGACGTGGTCGAAAAATTAGAGATTTTGATCTAACACCAAAACTATTTGTATGCTTCAATCCTAATTTTCAAGCACATATATTTGTCAATTTTTAGTATTTTTTTTTAATTTTTAGATATAATTCATCAGTTGATAATTCTAACGCGAAGAATTGAGAATTAAAAAAAGATTAAAACTAAAAAATAGAAGAATTGATCCTTAAAACATCAACACCATATCTCGTGACCCAAAATTTTTTTTAAAAAAAGGCAATGTATTTGGTCAAGTGTTTGGTGGTGCAAGTCAAGGAGAAAGTAGTACCTTCTCTGAACTGCCATAATATTTTATTCATACGTATCACTTGATAAATTGGACATATTCTTTCATTTAATTAATTAATAATTAGTGTCACACCCCACACACAGCCAACAGATTTTTGTACGTGTTTTGATTTGATTTCAGATAGATGAAAATGAGACACAATAAATATTTAATAAATCATTAATTAATTAATAGAAAAAGAAGAGTGTAGAGGGTAGAGGCTACGTGCAACTTCTGTAATGGTTCATGTCAGATTAAATGATTGGCTGTCCCATTAATTAGAGTTTTTAATTCTCAAATTTCTTTTGCTTTTTTTTTTTTTTTTTTTTTATCCTTTCCTTTTATATTTATATACATAAAATCTCAACCACTTCCCTTTAACTTTACCTAATTATAAACACTTTTTTTTTAAATTTTATTTGAGATGTCATATTTGGTAACTATTCACCTACTTATATTTGAAAATTAATTTTTATTTTATATTAATAATAAATTAAAAGCCACAATATCTAAGTTTTAAATATATTCTTAATATTTGAGACAAACTTTAAAAATATAAGAAATTATTTCATTGAATTTTGATAATCAACATAATAATAATAAAAGAAAAAAAATTTTCTATTAAATTTTTTTATTTAAAAAATATAAATATTTTTAATCTTGTTCCCACCACAAAATTAAATATCTATTATGCATTATTATCAATCAGACATTAATTGTTCCTCATTTCAATCACTTTCATTCACCCTCTAATGTCAAAATATTCACACCACCTCACCAAATTAAATATAAAGCAATAATATATTCCTTCTATCTATTTCAACTTTAATTTCATGACCATCATCCTTATCATTTATCAATACATCATTAAAAAAATAAAATGACACCACAAAAACTTATATATATATATATATGTGTTTATAACATTTTAAAAGAAAAAATCATTAAATTTATCAAGAATTTTATTTAATTTTATTTAAAATTTTATTAATTTAAAATTAATATTTTTTTATTAAATAATATTTATCATAGAAGACAATGAATTGAGATGGTCCATGAATTCCTTTTTCTAATTACATGAATTAGGATTAAATTTATTATTAAAATTATTGCCACTAAAATTAATCTATTATGATGATGGTATGTTTATTAATTTTAGTTTATAATGTTAATTGTGATCTACCATGAACAAATATTATTGATAAATTTGAAAAAAAGTTAATCTATAGTATCAATAATTAATAATTAATAATAGGTACTAGTTGGTTTAATAATAAGATTTCATAAGATAGAAAAGTATAAGATTTGAATTTAGCATATATTAAGAAGATTTAGGATATTTTGATATTAATTTACATAATGTTTTAAAAAAATATTTATAAGTAATATCTTCTAAATTAAAAAAAAAAAGTGTACTTTTCTAGCCCGAAAGAGCTTAACTGCCTAGTTAAAGCCCAAATATGAATTGGTAAGAAAACATCAAAGCCCAACCTATAAGCAAAATTTTATGGCCCATATTACTATAATAATGTTGTTCTAACATTTATCCAAGGAAATTAAACCTACGTTTCTCTTCATGTTCATTACTATTTGATGAAAAATTTTTAATATTATTTTATAAGTATATTATTATTATTAGAAATTAAAACTATACTTTATTAAAGTAGAATAATAATTTTTTTTAGAACAATTTTTTTTTTTTACCTCAAAATCAAAATATCCTTTTTTTTTCGAAGGTCAAGTTAGTAACACTAACATATTTTCATTAACACTTATTTTTTAAAAATAATTATTATAAAAATTATGTTTTTCTTTACAAACTTTTAAATATTTAAAACTTATCCTCTTTAGTCAGCTATTTCTTCTTAATCTCTAAAACAATGTGTAAATCTTAATAATAAAAAAATAATAATATATAATATTATGTAATTGAATGATGATATGTAAACGTAAAAATAATGTATACTTTTATTTAAAATTGTTAATTGTAAATAATTAAAAATATTTTTATTAAATGAAATTATATAGTATGAATGATTACAATTTCAGTATTGTTTTTTTTTTTATATATATAAAAAAAATATGATCTTAGGTCATCGTAGCATAACAAATGACAAGTTAGATTAGATTGGAACTTAGGCTAAAATTAGAGTTCAAAACTTTATAAAAGCAAGGCAATACAACACTAACTCATTGCATTATATAACAAGTAAAAATTATGAAAGACAACAGACAATTGGGAATATTTTTCTAATCTCACAAACTTTAAGCAAACGATCGAAAATTTCAGAAAATTTATTACAAAACATTGCTGTTAACACCAATATTTCGATCAAGCCCATTTGGCCATAAGAGACATGCCACCAGCACCCAGAAGAACAGCAGCATAAGATTTAATCTGAAGCTTGATGCTTCCCTGCAATTTTTGACCCATGAAATCTGAAGCCAGAAGGTCAACCAAAGCCATGTATATTAAAAGACCAGCCGACGAAGCATTCAGCAATCCTACTGTGATCAATGAACTGGGACTGTTTTCTTTGTATGTTTTCGACAATGCAATCCCAAGTGCTATACCAAATGGTGTTGTTACAGAGAAGAAGAACACCATTATCAACCTCTTCATCAGCTTGTATTCGGCCTGTTTTGGTTTGAAAGAAGAAAGTTTTGTATTGAATTTATTAATTTCTAATTAAAATGTTCTATTTTTATAAAATATATAATAATATATTATTATTATTATTAAATAATTTTTATAAATAAATTTATACAAAAACTAATACATATAAAGTAATTAAAACGAAAATAAATATAATTTGATCCGAAAATTTTCATTGTATCATATCACTTATTGATGTGATGTGATATGATGATTAATCAATTTCGGAATCTATTATATCAGTGAGTGAAATGATTTGGTGTGATATACCTGGAGAATGCAACCACCGAGACCCATTCCTTCAAACATTTGATGGAAGCAAAGGGCAGCAACAAGACCTTTAATGGTGCAAGTATTGTTTGTGGCTCCAAGTGAAAGCCCTATTACAATTGAATGAACAACAATTCCAAGTTCTAGTACCTGCACACACCCAATCCAATCACATTAATATATACAAATTTAATATGCCATCATCATCTTAATTAGTCAAATAATTAAGATAATAAATAAACTATATGATTAAATTATAATTAATTATATTTACACCCAATCCAATCACATTAATATATACAAATTTAATATGTCATCATCATCTTAATTAGTCAAATAATTAAGATAATAAATAAACTATATGATTAAATTATAATTAATTATATTTGTCCATATATTGTACGGTACCAAAATTTCAACTTATCAACTGGTACGGTAATGACCATTAAATTACATTATCTTGTACTACTGTGACAAGATTGTTAAATGTATATATATCAACACAAACGTGATACAAATTAAAAAATATATATACACGTTAATATTCATATGTAATAAAATTTAAATTTAACTCTAAATAATAGTGTATAACTTTAATCAATAAAATATAATTACTAAACAATTAATATAAAATATTTATTTATTCCTACTTTAACCTCTGCATTTTGAAACGGAAATATTTAACCTCAAATTTTATAAATTATTCATAAATATTTGACATTTTAATTTTAATTTTTTTTAACACTCAAGCTTCTAATTTATAAAGATAAGTATTTAATGTTATAAATTATAAAATTTTCTAAAAATTGAACTTACTAGCTTAACTTTATTAATATTTTTGCCCCTCGCTTTTTTATTTCCGCCCTTTGTTATATCATAACAATATAACATTTTTACGTTAGTTCTTGTGAATATGTAAAGAATAGTTGAAGAGCAGAAAAACTAACCATGGCGATAACACGATAACGCAGAAGTTGCGAGCCATCAGTTGCAGTTTTTGGTTCAAGATTGTGACCATGGCCATGGCCATGGACATGTCCAAAGCTCGGCACAGCTCTCTCTTGATCTCTCTCTTGATCGGCAGCTTCAGGATTAATAACCACAGAATTGCATTTCTTGGAGTAAATACTTGTAGCCAATGAATCCACCATTAGAGTAACAATAGCAGACAACATAGCAACAAATCCTGTAAACGGAAACTTATGCCATGGATTATCTTTCAAGCAGCTAGACGATAACATGTCAAATGAGTCAGGCAAAACGTGCATGAACCCAGTTGCCAGAATAATTCCAGCAGCAAAAGCTTTGACAATAACGAATAGGTTTCGATCAGGGTGAAGAGCTGGGATCCAACGTGTTAAAAATGGCGCACATACGCCAATCATGCTAGTGACTAAGATAGAAACAATGGCGATAATCTTCAGAGGTAGCGCCGCAGCCTTGTCGTTGCAGGAACCGGTGTCGGTGTCGCAATCATCGGATTGTGAATGAGCTTGAGGAGTGAAGATTGAAATAAGGATGAAGAAAATGGAAAAGAGTTTGAGAAGTGAAGTAGCCATTGACTCTCTCTGTATTCTTTGAAGTTTTCAAGATATCGAAAAGTTTGATATTTTTTTTTGTGGGGTTGGCAGTACATGTGGGTAGATTATATAGAAATCTGTGGCATGTGATTCCTGTTAAATAATTATGTTATGACGACATTGTTCTGTGCAGAGAATTCACAAAATTATTATTAATTAATTCCCAAGTTGCAATGTCAATAGTTTGTATGCTTAATCTATTGGTTAATAAGCAATTATTCTTCTAATATTTATAATTTTTTTAATGCTTTAAAATATGACAATGTGAACGTTGATTCAAGATTTTCTAACGGAGAAAGCCTAGTCTTTTTGGTTCAGTGTGTTACCCTGGAATGATTTAGGCTTTGCATAGTATTAATATACTTTATTAAGATTAAAATTATTGTGAAACGAAAAAATTAAATATTAAATATTTAAAAAATAAGTAAAATTTTAAACAAATTAGTATTATAAAATATTTTTTAACTTTAATTTTAAAGCACAATAAAATTAGTATCATCTCAATCAAAGCCTCAAACTAACATAAGAATAACAGTTCTTCTTCTTCTTTTATAAATAAATATATACATAACGGCGTTAGTCAAACTCACAACACTTGTAAAATTAATTAAGATTTAATAATGCTTTTATCTTTCCCGAACAGCATGCAAATTCCTTGATTTGGCCGGTTATCCTCTCATCAAAATTTCTCTAGCCTTAGGGCATTTTATAAAACAATGTTTGGCAAAGTGTGTAATGGTTGTGCCTGCATGTGTTTAGCTCGAGTTTTATACATGAACATTTCACACATATAATTCCATCCAATAACCAACCCATTTTCGCTACTTATCAAGTTATCATACCCCATAAGAAAATGGGATTAACTTTTTCTTCAATCTCAATTATTTTTCGGAGGGTATAATTAAATTTAATCAGTTACAAACATACTCTTAATTATTATTATTATTATT
>JAXCLQ010000004.1:10223299-10233968 GCA_035584115.1 Cedrela odorata | reverse complement strand
GGGGCTTAGATTGACTAATTGCAAATACGTTAAGCGAATCTAAGAATGATTCTGTTTGTTCATACTTCAATTCCAATGGATAACAACAACAATTTTTTTTTTAAAACGAAAAACATAGTGGCAATATTCATCCTGTTTGCTTGACATCTTCAGTTTAAGTGATTATTTTTTCTTAATTTTAATTAATCAACTACAAAATTTAATGGTTAAAGTATAATTAATGGATAAGAATGTTAATCTAATTGTCTTATTATTAGACAGATTAGTTTAATTAAATTATCTTCTAAAGGAAGTACTTGAAGAGGGTACATTGTACAACTACTAGTTACGGATTATATTTTAAAATTTGGTTGAAAATACAAATTATTCTTCTATTTGATTAATAAGTCAAATACGCTTTGCATTCTTTACAAGTACAAGTAAAACAACGTATCACCTAATTCGCAATTTATAGTATTAGATGTTCTATCATTAAATAATCTTAATTTTGTAGCATTATCGAAAGATTTTTAGTCATCTCTCAAAGGATGTAAGCTGCAAAAATTATTCCATAGCCATGGTAATTAATTAACAATTTGATTAAAGTTAATGATATGTTACCAACAATTTTTTCGCTATCCACGAATAGCACATAGTCATGCTGTATATTATTCTCTTAATGCTTGAATACTCAACTTTTATTGTTTATTTATTTGTTGGTGAAAGAAAACCTAAATTTTTTTATTAAAGGGTAAATAATTTCATTCATCTCTTCATACATTTGATCAAACTGCAAGTTGATGTGTCTATTTTGAAAAATATTTTAATGGTGATTGTTGTTCTTTGAAGTCATCTCTAGTATTCTCCCAATTTTTGTTCAATTATTAATATATTAGATGTAATAAATATAAAGAGTTGGTCGATTATATATAATTTGTGTAATTTTTTTTTTTTGGTTAAAAAAAAAAGTTTCGGTGGCAATATTTATGAAACTTTATCTGGTGTGAGCTTAGATTGGCTAATTGCAAATAAGTTAGAAAAAATTCTAAAAATAACAATATTTGACCTTGACCCATTGTTTATAATTTTGACTAAACCTAATGAAATCTTACAAACGATCTAATTTTATGTAATTTGAACACTTTTACTCTCGTAAACAGTGCATTGTTACAAACGATCTAATTTTATGTAATTTGAACACTTTTACCCTCGTAAACAGTGCATTGCAACAGTATATAAGCTATAATATTTTGTGTTTTAGTGTAATTTACTTTTTTACTTTTTTATAATTACAATTTTTTTATTTTTTAAGTTTATAATTTGAGTGTACTAAGTTTTATTGTAAATAAGATTAATTTCACAACTAATTGCATATTATGTATATTTTAAAAATAAAGAATTTAGTTAGGTAGAATATTAAAAATAAAAAAATATTTTAAAAAATTAAAAATATATTAAAAGACAAAAAAAAAAAAGAAGTTTGACCATAAAAAATTAAAATTAATTTCACAACTTATTATTTATTATATTTTTTTTTAAAAATAAATAACTTTATTATTTAGCTAATAAAAAATAAAAATAAAAATTTGATATATAAATAAATAAGTTAATTATAAAGATTAAAAAAATAAACATTAAAAAATATAATTTTTTAATTTTATAAAATAAACATTAAAAAATTAAAAAAAATTAATTAAATAGTGGACCTGAGCTGCGGCCAGCTAGAGCCCGGATCGAGGTCGGGCCCTAAGCCCGAGCACAATCCAGCATTCGAGCCCAACGCCTTTATTTATTTTTTTTATATTTTTAAAATATTTAATGTTTATTATTTTTATTTAAAAAAAGAAACATTAAAAAAACAAAAAAAATTAATTAAATAACAACAACTTATTATGTATCTTTATAAAAATAAATAACTTAATTATTTATAATAAAGAAAAAAAATAAAAAATTAATGAAATGAAGATATTAGTTTTTTCTTATTTTTTAAATTTTTATAATAAAATATTAATTTTTTTTTGTTTTTTTATTTTGTTTTTTTACTTGCTTGGGTCGTGCATGAGCACAACACACTTTTTCATATTATAAAAATAGTTTGTTTTCCCATTTCTCAGCACTTCTCTAATATTTTCAATTTCCTTCTTTCTTTCTTTCATTGATGACAGATATTCTGACGACAATACAAAACACAAGTGAGTTTTATTATTTAATTTTTTTAGTGTTTGTATTTATTAAATTTTTTTTTTAAACTTGTAGTGATTTAGTGTAATTTACAACTTTTTTTTATTTTTTTAAATTTACAATTTGAGTATACTAAATTTTATTGTAAATAAAATTAATTTCATAACTAATTATTTATTATGTATATTTATAAAAATAAATAAATTAGTTAGGAAGAATATAAAAAATAAAGAAATAACTTTATTATTTAGTTAATAAAGAAAATTAAAAAAATAGATATATAAAGAAATAAGTTAATTATAAAGATTAAAAAAAAAACATTAAAAAATATTTTTTTTTATTTTATAAAATAAACATTAAAAAAAATTTTAAAAAAATTAATTACGTAGTGACCCAAGCCCAGCTTGTGGTCAAGCCTTGAGCTCGAGTACCGGCCTGCACTCGGGCCCAATGCCTTTTATTTATTTATTTTAAGAAGAAACATTAAAAAAATAAAAATTTCTTGAATAACAACTTATTGTGTATCTTTACAAAAAAATAACTTAATTATTTAGTTAATAAAGAAAAAATAAAAATTAATGAAATGAAGATATTAGTTATTTTTTTTAATTTTTAATTTTTGTTACAATAAAAATATTAATTATTAATTATTTTAATTATTTTATTATTATTACTATTCTCCCGCTTGGGTTTTGCGCACGAGCACAACACATTTTTTCATATTAAAATTTGCAATAAGTAATTTTTTTGTTAATTTATTTTTGAATTTGTATTACTTTAAACTTTTCCATAAACAAAAATAATTTTTTAGTAAATTTAAATAAATATAAATTATTTTGTAACATTTCAGGTATAGCTGAGATTGTGCTAGTTGGTGTTCGACACGGCGGATCATGAGTTACATTATCAGATGGTTATGAGAATACCATGGTAGAAAAATCCGACTTTTACTCGTTCCAAAGAACATTAAGTTTCAACAATTATTACGCATGATATACGACTCAACTTTAATAGATCAAGCTAAATTCACTATCCATATTAAAACAAATTTTAAAGATAGTGAAACCAGATCCGTTATATACGTGAATATCGAAGATGACTATAATATAAATGCTTTTGTAAGCAGTATTGTGGTTACAGAGTCTAGATATCTTAGTCCGTTGTACGTCACTACAGAGAGGATAGTTACTGATGATCACGAGGTATCTTGCACTCCTTCTTAGCAATCTAACAATTCATATGTGTACGCACAATCATTTGTTTATTCTTGGGGGAGTAATCAATTCAACCAAGATTGCCATTATTCACCGAATCACGTTAATGCTATAGAGCCTTCACTGAGACGTTATGAATATCTTATCTTCTACGGAGGATACTCTCCATGTCGGTACAATAAAGACCTTGTATACAAACATTTTGATACTCAGCCATATATGGAGGGCGAAGGCCCTAACATTCCACTCAACACAATCAAGCCCCCCAATAGGAATTACTGTGATGAGGATATAGATGCAATGACGAACTTGGGGTATGTACTGAGTTAAAGAATCAGATTAATGGGGTGTTAACCGAATTTGTCAGGTCCGTCAATTTCTCGTAGTTTGTCGCCAATTTTACCTTCTAATTCTCGATTGTTAGATGCATTGTCTAGTTCTGCTTCTAATGCCATAAGTGCTGGCCATATTTTCAATTCGAAGAAAGAGTTACAAGATACATTATGAGTGATGACGTTGAGAAACCATTTTCAGTTTAAGGTTACCAAGTCCGTATCAGATCGGTTTGAGATGAAATGTGTTATTGACGGTTGTAATTAGCACATTCGATCAACTAAACACAGATGGAAATGACAAATATTGGTCTATTAAACGAATTAAAATATGTTATATTTGTCGAAGTGACCAGCTAAAGTCAAGCCACCGCCAAGCAAGCAGTCAATTTATCGATGAATATGTTATAAACAAGTTTTAAGATTCAAGTAAAATTTACACTCCAATAAATATTTGAGATGACATACATTGAGAATTTGGAGTGGTTGTGTCCTATTGCAAGGCGTGGCTAGCCAGAGAATAAGCACGTACATTGGTGTACAGGGATCCATCTGAGTCATTTTAATTACTCCCATATTTCTGCCATATTTTAGAATCTATAAACTCTGGTACAGTAAGACACATACAAACCGATGATGACGACCATTTCATGTACTTCTTCATGCCCTTTGGCTCGTTTATGCGTGGTTTTATTTCAACAATTCATTTCGTGATTGCTTTTGACGATACTTTCTTAAAGGGTACATACCGGGGGACCATGTTTGTAGTTGTGGCACTTAATTGAAACGACTATATTTATCTTATTGCATTTTAAGTGGAGAACTTTGAAAATAATGCATCATAAGAGCGGTTCTTAACAAAACTATGAGATACACTTGGACCATTGGCCGATTTGGTGTTTGTGTTGGACCGGCACGATAACATCATTAAGGGAGTACGAATAGTATTTTCTGAGTCATAGCACGATTTCTGTTCTTACCATATTGAAAAAAGCCTTAAATCAAAGTAGAAGTTGAAAGATTGTGAGGAAGACATTTTTCATATGGGGTATTATATTGTTGCGAAACCATATGTGTTTAGCGAGTTCAAAGAATACATGAACAAATTAAATTCGATACACCCTATTGTTGCAACCTACTTAGAAAATGATGTGAGATTTTATAGGTGAGCCATGTCTCATTTTCCAGTATGACGGTACGACATAATGACTACTAACATTGCAGAGAATGCATTGTTGAAGGATGCACGTACTCTTCCAATTGTGGCCTTAGTGGATTAGATACGATCAGTGTTGCAGCATTGATTTTACGTGAGGAGAGAAGAAGCTACAAAATTTGATGAAGAAACCCTTACTGAAGTGGCAACTGATAAAATTAAAGAAGAGGATTACACATCTCGTACACTTTCAGTATTTCCTATTTCTTGATACGAATTTAAAGTAAAAGGCAGAGGAGAACATGTTGTGGTCCATTTGAACACAAAAACATGTCAATGTAGGTGCTTTGACCTACAACAATTGCCTTGTGCCTATGCGCTAGCTACTATTCGATATGTTAGAGGCTGGTACGGTGACTTCTGCTTAATGTACTATAAGAATGACACACTCTTGATAGCATATGCTGAGGAGATTTATTACGTTAAAAACCAAAGTTTTTGGGATGTTCCGCTTAATATTCAATCCATTGTTGTCAAACTGCTGATAGGACGCATACCAATAGGCTGACCTCGAAATCAACGCATTCCATCTGCAGGAGAGGATGTGGTCATTCAAATATGTTTCCGTTGCAAACAACGCGGACATAATCGTGCAACGTGCAAAAATTCGTTGTTTGAATATTGGACTAATAAGGCACATTAGTCACTCTCAAATACACAAATGACTCACCTCTATGACACAAATCCGACCTTGCATCATACACCCTACATGCTCGCATGACATAAGGTAACAACTCGTAAAATGGCTTCAATGCCTCATCCATCTCCCTATCGGAATGGCCCAACGATGCCATTGCATAATTGATAGAACACCCAATTCAAATAACACTGAGGATTTACATTATATTTGCCAATGCAAAACAATTGACAACATCGTACATACATATAAATATGACGATGTAACAGTTCAGTCTTGTGACAGTATATAGGGACACGCCTATTGTCGATGATACAAATCTTCGTTAATGTGCTAGAAAAATAATAATATTTCAGTTAGATGCTGAATATTACATTGTAATACATTAATAACATATTGTTCACTTATAATATCCTCTAGTTGCACATTCGCGAAATACCATGGAGCCATTGCGGTGTCAACGTCACCGAATAAGTCTTGAAACATACTTTTAAGTCTTCCAACCACTGTAGATACTCAGAGTATAACTCATCGGGATATGACACTAAAGGATAGAACATGAGGGGGGTAGAACTTATAAACTTTGATTTTCAAATATAAGGGTAAAAAAGTCATTGTAATGACATTCATTTTTAAACATGCATTATTTATGATTAATTGACACATTAATAAGGTTTCTGTGACTTAAGTCAACTCATGATATGAGTATATTGAGTATTGAGTAATTGAGATTTAACATTTATTTGGTAAACAGTATAGTTCCATGGAATAATAGGTCTCAACATAAAATTTTTGAGTTTTTGGAGTATGTGACTAAGTATTGATGGTTCTGGACTCACGAAAATGCGAAATCAGTCAATTGGATGCCAGAATTGGTCGACTGGCAAAATGAAATTTTCAAATTTTAGAATTTACTGTTCCTGTCACGCCCCTACCTGTTAGGTCCATACGTGACAACCGCTACAAACCCTCGAGACACATTCTTAACTCTTGAATATGTCCTTCAGGCCTGTAAGACTACTTAGGTACCTGTTCCCTGTATAATAATTCTTTTAATCTTGTCTCTCCAACACATTTTCAAAACATCTCATAAAATAATAGTATACTCAATATAAAATACATACAAGTTACATATCCAATTTTCATTGGTTTATATCCATAAATAAATATTTACAAAAGTTTTTCAAACAAACCCATTGAACTATCTTGCCAACTAGTGAGTCGAGAACAAAACCAATACCTGAGGCGTTACACTCCTAAATGATCACCACCGCCTGGTAATATTCTTTACTTCGCTCAATTTCCTGAAACTGGATAGTGAGGGGGTGAGTATATAGAAATATATTTCGTAAGTGGATAAAAATACAGTTTGATAAAAAATTTATTAATGCATATAAAACAATTCTATGTTGATAAAACAAGGCCTATTATACAAAATCATTGGGTTGGCTTCTCTTTCCAGTAGTTATCTTGGCCGTAGTAAACTCAAGACACAGTCAATGGTTTTTTTGCATAGAAAACGATGTTCATTTAATAAAACAATTCTTTTTAATGTAAAGAATGCATGTTAATTATTTAAAAACTAGCCCACCACTAACGTTCGCCTCGAGTAGTCATGTGGTGATACTTATGACTAGCCTCGACAATCTCGTAGGTGGATAACTCCATATTATCACATCCACCCATATAATTGCCTCACCTGCGGCGCACTCATCTAAGCGGTCTCTTTCCGGCCATATCACTAATACAAAGCTACAATCAAATTTATTTACATAAACATTTATAATCATTTCATTTTCAACATCATTGTAAGTCATGCATTTTCAATATCAAACCTGGCCTCCTGACCAATCACATATGCATTTTCAATAAATAAATCATTTCTTAATTTATAAAATAATAAGTTCCATAAAATATTTTAAAAGCAGGAAAACGAGTAAAAATAGTTTCACTCACAGTAAAAAGGAAGACATCCACTTCTAATAATACTCCTCGCGTGTAGTATGTCTCTCTTCCGAATGCTCAATGCTTATATTACACATATATATCATTATAAACTTCAATATTCTCACAAATTATCATTTATGTCTTATATGCAATGTTCATAGTTATTATATCTCAATTATCTTAGTTTGACACATGTAACTTTACGAGACTTTCTAACGAGGGCCATTTAACTGATTCCCAACAACGAAATTTCATGACCGTAGTTATCTAAATTTTCGTATTTCTATTTAACATAGTTATACACATTTTAAGTGTTATTTTTCCGCTCATTTAATATTATATACCTCCTAGGATCGCCAATTAAATCATAATCACATTTCCTACGTGTAATTAATTGAAAATTCTCTGGTGAACAATGGACCCTAAAATTCAAACATGCTAAAATCTATTAAATTAAACTTAGAATGGGTTTATAAGCTTACCTCTAGTCTGTAGATGTTTTTAAAAACCTCACATTATTGTTTAATTCGAAATCCTAGCTCATTCACTGCCTCTCCTTGCTGTTTCAAGCTAAATCTGATATCACATTGTTGATGTGAGATAGTTTAATCACTTGATAACCAAATTTGGGTAAGAAACCTGCAAGATTTTACTAAGTTTTACAAATCACTATGAAAATTTGAGAGAGAAATGAATTTTAGAGAGAGAGATAAATGGTTGAATAAAGAAGACACTGAAATCATTTCCATCTTGTGGTATTTATAAACGTGAGTGAAATTACTAATTTAGCTATCAAATCTTGCCAAAATTTGCGTAAAGTGTCGATACTTTTAAACTAGGTATCGATACATTTCGTCTAGGTATTGATTCATTCCTTAAAATCTAATTCTTAAAATTCATTCAATCTCAAGTGTTGCTACATTAACCTTTGTGTATCAATCCTTTTCTTTTCAATGTATCGATACATTTGTTGAAGGTATCGATCTGATTTAACATGTAATTAATTTTCAACTCTCTGTATTGGCATGTATCGATACCTTTGATGAAGGTATCGATCTGGTTTATCTTGTAATTATTTTCGAACTCTCTGTTTTACTTTGTATCGATACCTTCTCCATAAGTATCGTTTTGGTTGACTTGTAATTTATTCCTAAGTCTCGGACTTGTAAGGTATCGATACTTTTCTTCATAGGTATTAATCTATTCAACAAATATCGACATGCATTCTCAATGTATCGATAGATTTGAACAATGTTTTGATACTTCCACTTTAGGTATTGATCCATTTATGCTCATGATAGATTTTTGACATTTTCTCTTCATTTTCAAGTATCCATTTCGTTTACCTTTCGGGGGCTCCGCCCCCGATTCATTGCAAGGGCGCTACTCCTTGATCCCGTTCGTTAACCGGTTAGTAAGATCGTTGAATGCTTCAACGTAAGGCAATATACGAAAACTCAACTTATGAAAAACTTCAAATTATATTTTAAATTTCATTGTATTCTTTTTATTAAACTTGAATTTAAATTCACCTACATCTTATTAATGTGCCAATTAATCTTGTATAATGCACGCAAGATAATGAATGTTATAAAATAATCATCTTATTCCTATGTCCGAAAAATGAGATTTACAGTTCATATGAGATTTCTATTAATTTTGCATAAGGAATGATAGATTTATTATAAATTAGTGTTAATTAGAGTATTGTGATGAATATATATACGTAATTATTTGAGTTTATTAAGTTGATATGATGGTTAAATATGTGATTAGCTATTAACTTGAGTGTGAAGTTTAGTATGTGATAAAATATATGAAATTTGACGTGGAAATATAAATTTGAATAAGTTGGTCATAAAATTTCATTTTTTGAAATCGAATAAATGACTTCTGTTAATCAAGTCTCAAGAAATGTGTCGTGTGTCAACTAAGAAATTTTTGTCATATTATCAACAAGCATTGTATTTAATGCATATATGTAATTATTTGAAATCATGAAGGTCATAATTTATGCATGTGTAGTATTAGATTCCGAGAACGCAAGACTAAAACTAAGTAGGCGCGATGAATATTGGTGGGAGTGGTTACCCTCCTTTTGGGGTGACAAAATTATACATACATGAATATGTAAATTAAAGCGAAATTTGAAATGAAACTAATTTATATGAATTGCATGATATTGTGATGGTTTACAAAATTGGTCTACTATTACATTTTGAAATGATCGGACAGGCTGAATTTAATTTATACAGGTGATAATCATAGTTTGAAAATGATATGGTTGGGGAGATCTAATTTATTTATATACTTTATAATCATTGTTTTGAAAATGATTTTGTTATACATGTATATTAATGATGTGGCTAGTGGGCCTGATAGTGTTATATGGCCAATGGGTTTATTTATTTATTGTATATACAAGAAAGTAGCCTATTGACGAACTTATGAGAGGTTGCATAGATGAGTGGAGCCGCAGTGTGGCTAGTATAAAGTAGAAAGGCTATGGCAAGTCTACTGTATGTCGTTGCATGTATGTGTTGTTATAGATACCCTATAGAAATTCTTGGCGACTTGATAGGGCTAATTGGATTTGACAGACTACGAGGACAGTCGCTCGTGTCACCAAGTAACTACTCGAGACAAACATCAATAAGGCAAACTTATTTTAAAAATGCATGTTTTAAAAGGAAATAAATGATTTTATAAAATATGAGAAAATAATTTTATATTTGATAAAACTTTATTGCATATATTAAATGTTCACTAATGGTTACGGTTCTCGACCAAGGTAGCGTGTCAATAATGGATAGTCAGCTCGATTGCTTATGATGACGTGATTTAAATGAACATGTATATATACTTTTGAGTATATTGTTTAAGTAAATCCCAGTATTTGGATTATAAAAATGTGTGTGCATGTGTGTGTGTGTGTATGTATTTATTTATTTAATTACTAAATATAGTCATATACTCACCCCTCACCCTTACAGTTTTCAGGTTAATCGTGTTATTACTCGTCAGACTAGTTATAGTTGTCAAGAGCCTTAGACTCTCTGGATAGGTTTTCTGACTCACAATTGTATATATTTTGTAAAGTATTTGTAAATTTAAATATTTATGTAACATTTATGTTTGTTTAACCCGATCGAAAGTAAATATT
>JAXCLQ010000004.1:10171485-10192249 GCA_035584115.1 Cedrela odorata | reverse complement strand
TCTACATTTAGATATTAAAAGACTATAAATTAATGGATGTGAAATGATTGAGATCATGTTACACATTCTATAATTTTTTTTTAATATATATTAAGTTAATGTGTGTTTTAAAGATAAAATATTAAAGGATAATAAATACTAAATTAATTTATATTCTTGGTATAAAATACATTTGTTACTCACTATTTTTTTTTATCTCTAAATATATATTAAAATTAATATTGTACTTTCAAAAATTATTATAATCTTTTTTTATTATTTCAATTGATACGTACAATATCATTAATTAAATAATATTAATTGATGGATGCCACATCATTATTTTTAACAAAAATAATTAAAAACAATGGTATAGAATATATATAAAAAAAATTTATTAATTTTGTTAAAATAATATTTAAAATGTTTAGTATTATTCATAAAAAAAATAATTTAATTGGTTGGATCTCTAACCATGAAGTAGTAGGTTAAAGATTGATTCTGGCTCTTATGCAAATTTTATAAAAAGAATTTTTTAAATTTGTGTATGACGAATGTCAATTCTACTAATTAATTCTCTTAATTATTAAGTAAATAATATTAAATATATAATATTTTTTTATACATAATATTGTATATGAATTAATAAACATAAATATAAAGTTATATAATAATAATAATACATACTACTCTTACTAAATTACACAAAATCATTATTGAATAATATATGTTTGCCCCCAATTTAAGTTAAAATATTCCTGCTAATGTATGAATTTCATTGATAATTTTCAATTTTAATAATCTATTTATTTTTGACGTTTCTCTGAGAGACACCCAAATAGTCTTCTACATAATGCCAACGTGGCGCAATTGTCGACAAGATGCATTGGATATGATGACGCTAACGATACAAAGAAAGAATCTCCACCGCCGTTAACGAAGCGTCAAACTACCGACTACTGGGCCCTTCATTGCCCCGTCCGTTACGGTACGTAGGCCTCAAAGGTTCACAAGAATGACCGTCCGTAAAGTTGTTTCTTTATCTCGTAGGCAATAATTTCAGTTGACTTTTGTATAGCCGTTTTATTTCAAATTAAACGCATTACGAAAAATTATAAACAATCACAAGTATCCAAATTTTTGTTAGATATAAATTGACGTGATAAAATTATATTAATGTTACGTGTTAATTTATTTATTTTTAATAATATAATAATACAATATTAGCATGTATCATGAATGGTATAAAAATTTGGATATATAATAAAAAAATTATTTAAAATTAATTTAAAGAACAGCAACAAATAATGACACTTTCTTATAATTGTAACAAATTAGTCCCTAACTTCAGTTATTTTTAATTTCATTTTGGTGTCTGCACTGATATTTGATACATAATCATAATTAAAAAAAAAAATTACATATTTGATATGCGTATTCGAAACCAACCAAAAAAAACGATATCCAAAACGTAACCAAAAAATAATATTTTAGTTTTCAAACTAACTTTACTAATAATTTTTTTTTAAATTAAGTATTTGAAAAATAATACTTTTTTCAAATAGTATTTTTTGATTTTGGTATCCAATAAAAATACTGTTTAAAAAAGTATTATTTTAAGTACTTAATTTATAAATTTAATATTTAAAAAATAATATTTTTTTAAGTCGTCTACTAGATAGTTTTTATAATATCAGTTATTCAAATTATTCGACTAAATTACCATGACTTATTTGTTATAAATAACCTAATTGTTATAAAAATAAATTATAAATTGCTTAATATTTATTAAGCTAATTGTGGCCTTGCAAAGATCTTGTGCAGTTCTATATGATATCACTACAGATCACAAAAAATAGAACACAATAAAAAAATTGAAGCATGTCTTCCGTGTTGCTAATGGGCTTTTGTAATACTATTTTTATTGCACTTACACATTTGCTCATGGGATCAGCTAGTATACTGATTTGAGGTCTAAAATGAAAGGCAAACATAATTTCTGCTATCAATCATGATATCATCACAATCGTAGTTTGGGAACACGAGCACTAAAATTTAAAGGATGCGATAATCTTTGATTACATATGAGTTAAGATGTTGCATTTCGCTTACCTTGAATCAAGCCTTACAAGCAATTTTCAGAATTGTTGAAGTTGAGTTCACTAATGTCTCAGGCTCACCAGCTCAATATCAAAAATCAAGGTCCCTAATGTTGAACCTTCTCCATTGGCAAGACGGGTTGGATTGAAAATGGTGGTAAACAGCCTCTGTCGGTCAAAGAACTGAAGAAGAATATTAAACAGGTAAGAATAAAAAACTGTACTGGAACGTGAAGCCGATATCGGAGTCTAAGCGGATAAAACTATTGAATTTCCACATTCCAGCCAATATAACACATCCACATTGCCTATGAATTTGTATTGAAAGACATCTCTTCACTAGTTCACTAGAAAGAATGCACAATAAGACACATCTTATGCCACAGAGTTGAGTCACAAAATAATCACAGGTTTTCAGTAACTCTAAGGAACTCACCAAATAATTTCAAAGTGCAAATTAGATAAATTAAATTTATAACTTTTGAATTTAAAGGGTAAATACATTTATACAGAGTGCTGGCCACTTATTAGTCTGCAGCCCCAGGAATCCTAAGTAGGCCACAAATTTTAGCAACTTTGATGAGTAAACGAGCTTCAAACAGAAAGATGATACTTATAAATGCAGTCACCCCACAAAATTAATCTACCAATTAATGAAGGCCTATCAGCAGCTAGTACAGTCCACATCCAGAAATTCGGAAAATTAGTAACACTCTTTGCTTGACGCTACCTAATTAAGAAAGCTTCTTTGTTAGGGTGTTGTTTGACTTCTGTCCGATTTATTATTTATAGTTTTGATTCAGGACCAATTATTTATAGTTATGACATTACCTTCCTCGTTTTAAAAAGGAACCCATATCTTCATGCCATGAGGGCAATTGTCACAGAAGTAGCATTTGCTGCTCCATATCAAATCAAATCAAATAGCCACGCTCAAACCAGAAAAAGATGCAGCACTCAAACTATGTGAACACTGTTGCCACCCGTTGCAAATGTATTTCAACTCAAGTACGTGAGGTAAGGACAAAATTGGTGCCTGGTACTATTATCATGTATCACTCTTAGGTGTAGTTTGAAAACTAAAATTATAACGTCGCTGCCTTTGAAACTCTTTAATTTCACCCCTTCTGCTCCCAAACACATATTATCCTTTTCATAGTGCTTAGAAATAGTAAAATCAGTAAGAGCATATTTCATTTTGAATGCACCAATCAACTTAGACATGGGGCAGAATGTTGTCCAAGGCCTGAGTAAGGGAAGCACTGTATCCTACTATTAGGCTTCGCTTGGTATTGAGGTGCGGTGGCTTAAAAATAGACGGGTCCCACTAAAAATTGGTGTTACCAAACATATTTTTAGCTTTACTTTCAAAGTTAAATGGAATCATCACAATCCCAAACAAAGCCTTACTATAAGACATAATCTGCACTGCCTTGACAATAGAATAAGGTTTAAGCATACACCATGGTTTTCGGGCAAAACTAAACAGTTTCTTCAACTCTTGTAGCCAAACTATAGAACTCAATGGCAAACTCTTCAAATTATAACTTCCAGCAAACCAAAGGTATAGGTTGCAAAGAATTAGCTTGTTAATTGGGCAGTATAAGTAACATGCTACTAAAGTTTTCATATCATTCCAAGATCTTATTTCCACATAATCTGTTTGCTGACCAAAATCTAGGTACCCTCCATTAGGAGTTGTACCATGCTGCTAGCTATTATTAGAAGATAAAATTCAAAGAATTGTCTTAATATTTGCAATTTGTACAGAAATACTTCTGAATTGATATCCCATAAAAATTAGCTACTTCCAATGCATAACTTCTGCATGAACCAATCTAGACTTCAATTACACCAAACACCCAGTGGACGCAAGAGGTCAAGGATCAATTCCCCCTAACACCAATATTGGGAAGAGGAATTTATTTAATTTGTGTTTGTGTGTGGGAACCTAAAAAAAATAATAAAAGAAAAAAAGTTACGAATGATTGGGGAATGTCTTATGTAGAAACAAATTTCATAATTTTGGAAGTCGGACTTGAGGTTTTCAAAATAAAGTAAAAAGTGGCTGTGTACAGATTAATTAGAGAACACAGCAGCACAAATGAAATAAGAGAACATAAAGAATATGCAGAAAAGAAATGGCATCAAATTGAACTTGAGGAGAAGAATCATATATACATTAGGTGGTATTGGTTCTTGTGTCGTGTTCTGATATCCTTGTGATGGGGGAATGACAACTCGACGAATTCCACCAACTTTCATAGATCTCACAGCTGCTTCAATTCCGGAAATCACCTGCTTAGTTTCAATGGACATACTTGTATCATAGGACTTTCAATTTTAGTGTTCGGAAAAATATTTCCACAAAAAGAAGGTAAAAGGAAGTTATAATTGAACACTTAACCATTGACATATTTAATAATTGTAAAAGTTAATTATGCTGAGATCTCGACAGAGAGCTATATTGATTGAATACATGTTAGTGTGCAAGAAATGAATCCCCTATCAGAATTGCACAAGACAAGTGAAAGACACGTACAATAGGAGTTAATTCATGACCTATTTTCTTGACTTTTTGAATTAAAAAATCATGTCTTCTTCATGGTGTATAAGATGCTAGTACAAGTAAACAAACTCCAAAACCCTCCTAACAGCTCCCGTAAGGCACCATGTCACTCTTCCCTTTCACAATTTCACCTAGAATTACAATCAGTATGAATTATATCCCAAAGACCTAGTGATCATATGTATAAAACTGTAAGAAAATACTCATTTCAGAGAGGGCAAAAACCAGTATGATTTCACCGATTCAAGTTTACAATGTTATAAAACCTCTGATTTTAGCTAATAGCATTGATAAGAATGTCGTAAAAGAGTGTCACTAGAACTTACTTTCCTGGACCCAAGGACAAAGACAAAAGGAATTGGTTCCCCATTTTCATCCTTGTGATCATATGTTGAGTCAAATCGCCATCCCTGTTTAGCTGCCAACCTTCCGTAGTAATGTATTGCAACCTTTTCACATTCAAAGTCCGGAGTAAGGTACCGTAATTGCATGCATATATATGGAGGAAATCCACAGTAAATTAGAAGGAAACAAAAACTAATATCGCTTTTGTCCGGGTAAAAAGCGCTTTTAAATAAGCCAAAACGCTTCTCCAAAAAGCATTTCCAGTACTTTTCTAAAACAGCTATTAACTGCTTCTCTAAAAGACGCTCAAAATGTTTTTTTTTTCCCAAAAGAACTGTTTTTCATATCAACATAGATTCAAAGCAATTTCAGTATTTGAAACTTGAAAGCACTTATAACAAGTTCTTTTACAGGAATCACTTTAAACGATTAGTACAAAAGCGCTTCTCCAACGCACGGTTTAAAAGATTTTGATAATATAACCTGGTCGCCGTCGACAGGAACCGGTCCGATGCCGACGCGAAGGTCCAAAGCTTTAACGCCACCAGAATTTGGGAGCTCCAACAACTCAGTTACAGCGGCAGAGCAAGAAGAAAAAAATGACGAACTCAGTATTTCAAAAGTTGTGGTTACAATTGATAAAGACAGAGCTCCTCTTCTTGTTGACGAGAACGAAGAAGGAGAAGAAGAAGAATTTGCAGTGATTTTGGGAGCGACAAAACGGAGGGTATGATGGTGAGCAGCATGAAGTGATTGTACAGGCGCTAAGCACCGAATCATCATATTATCCCTTCCCGCCTTCTTCACTGGCCACTATCCACTTGTACACACCAATGACAAGCTTGGCCTAAAATGTAAAGAAAAGCCGCCGTCTGAGGGGATCGGACTCACGACCACGTGGTTAAAAGCCACGCGCTCTACCACTGAGCCAAGATGGCCTAGCTTTAATTATTATGTATATTTATTAAAAGAGTAATGCTATATATTTAATAAATGTTATTATTTATATATTAAAAAAATATGTTGAAGTAATTTTAGGAAAATTTTAACAATATTTATTTTATTGTAATATGTAGTTTCTAAAAATCACATAAAAATATTTTGTATTAACAAAAAATGGCAATGTGAACTATTGTTTTTTTTTTTTTTAATTCTTCAATTCTTGATTCAATTTTAAGATTGATATCAAAATCGAATTGATAATTTTAAATTTAAAAGAATTAAAAATTGAGTAAAAATAAATCAAAATTTTTGATACTTTTCACTTAGTTTCAATTGGATTAATCGATTTTTTTGTAATGGAAATAAATTTACAAACTAAAATAATTATAAGTTATTTAATAATATAATCGTTGGATATATAGCTTAATTTACTTAAAGTCCAAAAAGTTGTGAGTCCAGAATGACCTTGCATAAATAAATATCAATTAAAAATCTGTCACTATCCAAGAGAGCTTTTTCGAATAGTAAGAACTTAAACTCTTTCATGAGTTAGAGAACTTTCAAGAGCAATTAGAAGGTTTCAATCACGGTTTATAAGAATCTCAGGCATACAACATCTGAATTCATCTCGGATATACAAAGGAGCTTTAGCTAAAGATCAACGAGCCCTCTCGACACTTGCGTGCTTATAAATAATTCATTTTCTTCTTATATCTTTCTCGGATTGTTCTCTAATAAAGATTCTTGTCAATTAAAATTTCTTATAGAATAAGAATTCTAGAGATACGCTTCATATAAAAGGTATATGATCCTTTAAAATTCGAAAGTCGATGTTTATCCAATGAAATTTTCACGATCCTTATACGTCGAGATATTTGTTTCCAGATTTCATAAAATTCTACTATGATTAAGGAACACAAACATTTATAAAAAGAGACTAGTTACAATCAGATACGACTACTGAAATTTTGACTTAAAGAATTAAAATTTTCCTACACATCCTCTAAATAAGTAAAACTCTGACTTAAATATTGAAAAGTTTTCGTCAGACAATCAATTTTTATCTCTGAAGTTTTGTTGTGATTGCATGATAGAAAGAATCCGAAGAAGAAGATCGTTGTTAGTGTACAAAATCTATTGAAGAAAATTTTATTATATCAATAATAATAATTTATTTAATAAAAGAATTATTTACAAACTAAAATAATTATAAATTATTTAATATACAATAATTGAATTAATAAAATAATTATTTGTGTAAAATTAATTAAAAAATATTATTATTATTTTTTCAAAAAAAGATAAACGTAAGAAAGGTTTTGAAGAGATTTCACGTGATCTCCAAAGGATTGTGCACAAAAAATAATAATAATAATAATTAAAAAAATATCAAAAGGTCGCTGCCTGTTGAGATCGATCACGTAGTTAAAAGCCACGCGCTCTACCCCTGAGCTAAGACGGCGTTGGTAATTTGCCATTTGTAATCTTTAATTAATAAAACATGTTTACTGTGTTACAAAGGCAACGATTTGCTTTATTTATATTAAGAGATGATAATTTTTTTAATTAGAAATAAATATTAAATTACCGATAATAATCCATTTTAATCTAGTAATTAAGAGATTTTTTCAAATTTTAATTTTAGACTTTAATTAATTAAATTTTATTTTAAAATTTTAATTGTTAAATTAAAAAAATAAAAAAGATATATAGAAAGAATTAGAATGATATTTGAAGAGAAAGAGAAAAATTATTTTAAATTATTAACTAAATAATCACATTTTCCATTTTATGATTTTTTGAGATAAAGTACTGAAATTAGTATAATCTCTTCATTTTTTTAGTAATTAATATGCAAAAGGGTGTTTAATTAAGAATTTTGAAAATATTTTTTGAATATAATTCTAGAAATTGGTGTATGATCTAACAATAATAATAGAGGCGATAATTTTTGATACGACGTGTTAATCTGACACAAATACAATATAAAATTTATCAGTTTAAACTAATATAAAATAATACGATTATTAAACAATTATTATGACACGATACGATTAATAATCGTGTTAGATTAGGTTTAAGAGTTCATGACATGTAAATCTATTAATGATACGATTAACTATTCAAATAATTATATCGTGTTAACTCATTTATGATTTAAAAATTGTAGTTATATTTATATATTTTAAAAAGATGTTTAATTATATTTAGAATAAAAATGATTAGTATTTAAAAAAAATATCATAAATATTATAAAAATATAAGTTATATTTATACATTTTTAAAAGATATTTAATTATATTTAGAATAAAAATGATTACTATTTAAAAAATTATTATCATAAATATTATAAAAATATATTAAAATATAAATAAAAATTATTAAATAAGTAACATAATTACAATTCATTTAATCATCTAATAATTATGATGAATTAAAGTTTTCATTTTTTTAACACAATTATTAAATGAGTCGTATTTGGATTTAATTATCTTGATACAACATGTATATAACTTGGTAAGTTGAATTTCTATCAATAATTAAAATTTAATATTTAAGAAATATCTTAACCCTGAAAGTAAAACCAAGTTAGATCAATAACATCAATTTTATTATTATTATTATTTTTATGATGCAAATTACGGATTATTACAAAAAAGTATTTTTAATAATTAAAAAAATTATTAGCCGTAAATGCAATGCGTGGCAGTCTTTGACAATTTGGAATTCTGGATAAGAATCTGAAGCAAAGCTGAAACAGAACACAGAAGATTCTAAGAAGTCAAATGCCTTCCTCCTCGTACTTGCCATCGAGGTCTTCAGCCACTCACAGAAGAACACCCCAATCTTCAGCCGACCGGAATTCAACCGGACCTCATCCTCGGGCTCTGGATCAGGCTCCGACTCCCAAGCCCATTTTTCAGTTCATCGCATTTGGCCTCATCATTTTCCTCGGACTCCTTCAGTTCCTACCTGCCACCCACTTTCGTGACCCCTCCGATCCTTTCAGAAAATGGGTTCCGTATAACTCCAATACTTCTGTAAGTAACTCTTCTTTTCTTCAAATTTTCAATTTTGATTGGGATTTTTATTTTTTATATTTTCGGATAATTAATTGTTTTGACATGGTTATCACTTAACTTGCATTATCAGTATGATGTTTAATGTTAAGAAATTGATGTTCCATTATAAAGTCTTCATTCAGTATCACCAGTTAATGTTTCTCTAATGGCAGGCGATTTGTAACATGTTATCAATAAATTACCTTAATAATTTGATGTTCCTCCTGTGTTAATACTGGAATATAAAGGAGTAGAAAAATTCAAATATTTCTGAGTAAAGAATAATAATATTAACGTGCTTTTGCGTATCTTAGTTAGGCAAATTGAGGGCTTCGAGTGATGCAAAGCCTGATTTAATCACCTCCAATGGCCAAGAGGATGGAATGGTGCACATTGTGTCGTGGGTGGAATGTCTGGACCTTCGCTTGCTTGCAGTTCTTGTCAACTCAACTCTTTCAAGCTCAAGGTTTGATGAATTTGATTATATTCGGATGTTTATTTGCGTGATAAGTTTTACGTCTGATAAAAGTTATGCTATGTGTTATCTAGTTATTTGTTTTGTCATTGCTTTCAACTGCAGTATATTAACATCTTTTGGTATAAACAAGCTTGAGCAATTCATAGGTTAATGCTCCATTTAGGACAATCTTCTAGCAGTCCTGTTAATCTATCATAATCTTTAAACTGTGGCAATGATGATATTGGTAGTGAGTTTAATGTATTTAGCATGCATTCACTAGATTTTGGACTACATTTAATGGTTTCTTTAGTTTACTGAAATTTTAGGATCCTTACAAAAATCTCTAGGAAATAACTTCTTTTCAGATGTAATTTTATTATATAGATATACATACATATTGATGTGAAAACATATATCTTGGACTATTATTTATGGTAGAGATCAATGTCAATTTTGTTCAAGCAAGTTGTTCTGAATAATTGTATGGCTACCTATACCAAACAGTTCAAGTGGTGGATGGGATGAGACCAGGTTTGATCTTTGATTAAAATCTGTTGAGAAAGACATAACACATAAATCAATATTTTGAAATAATTGGCCTATTCTGCCATTAAATGATCCATGAATCTTGAAACTGTTATGTTCTAAGTTCTCTTTGAATTGTGTTGCCTAGACTCCCCATTAAGTAATCTTGCTTTTGAATTTGCACTTCAGACATGAGTGGTGCTTATTAGATAATATGGTGGTGACCTTGGACATGGACTAATTCTGCCGTAAATTTGTTTTTTGTGTTACGGCATAGGAAGGCACCTTATAACAATGTCCGATTCTATAGTTACAGTTTGTTGTGTTGTGTGTTAAATCATTTGGTTATATATAATTTCTCAAAGTGATTTAAAGACACTGAACTAATCTTGTTTTAAGTGCTAAATATTTTCCAGTGATTAGAGTTCTACCCTTTTACTTACTAATTCTCATTTCTTCTTCCATATCCAGATATCCAGATCTACTTCACTTTCACTTTTTTGTCCCAAAAGGGAATGAAGACAAAGTGTCATTTTATAAGTTGAAAGTATTATTTCCACATTCAAATCTTGATATTCATGGGTAAGTGCTTGCTTTTTTTTTAGTATATTTCCTAGCAAAGACCATCTCTTAATCCTGATATTGCTAAACTCTAGGCAGGAGGAAGTGAAAGGAGTCATTAGGACCGCTATCTCTGGGGCAAAACATTCTGTAAACAATTATGAGGAAATAACACCTTTCATTGTACCAAGCGTTCACCAGTTGTTGAGTAAATTCATATACATCTCACCCAGTATAATTATGAAGGTTAGTTTTCTGTCCTATAGCTTAAGGTCTGATAATGGTTGCAGCAAACATGTTGTAATATATGAAATAGGTTTTTCAAAGAAATGATCTGGGGAAGTTCCTTCGATGCTTCATCATATTGTAATATCACTGAAAAGAAATCACCTTAAAGCATATCCGACCAAAAAGGGAGAGGTGAGAGGGAGTCTTGTGGAATTAAGGCGATTAGGTCAAGCTCTTCAAAATGATGTATAAGAACTTCAAACTTTGGGAAATAAAGAACTGGGGTGAGATTTAGGAAATTTAAATTTGTTTTTCAGATTGGAGTCAGCCCATTATTTGTTGTAGAACTGGAGCAGAGTAGGAATTCACATAGGAAATACTAATGCAGCAAATTCTGTGCCTATATATTCCTCCTGCCCTTTTATGACTAAGTTATCTGTCAGTGTTAAAGAGTGTGCTCTCTCTCTTTCTGCACCTTGAACCACCCAACTCTAACTCGTCCTATCAAGTGGTTAAAAAAAATGCTGAAATTTAGTTCACACAATATACAATTAGAGTTGCAGCAAATTAGTTATACAATCTTTTCCTAATACATAGACCCTCTCTCAAGTGGGAACACAAACTTAGGTGCAAACTGGCTGGTTGATGTTTCAGAGGCCTCAGCCTTTCTTTCTTCCAACTTGATATTATCCTGCTAGCACTCGTTATCTATTTTATGACCCTTTTATTTTTTGTTGTTTCTTTGTTTGCCGATTTGATTTCCTGCTAGACCTTTTAGTTAACGTCAACATCATACATTTAATTGATTTTTCTTTTATAACAGGGGAGAGTTGAGGAACTAATTGGAGTTGACTTGAGCAATTATGCTGTTGCAACTGCTGAGGACTGCTCTAAAACATTAAACACCTATGTTAATCCAGATGTGCTAGATGCTATCCAGAGATCAGCATCAAAACCTTGGGTATCTGAGACACCTTATGCAAAGAATTCTTGTATGCCAGACTTAAGCGTGTTTTTGATTGATGGGAGGAAATTGGAAAAAGATTTTTTGGAGGCTCTCTTATGGTGGACTCGAGTTCTAAATTGGAGTGAAAGGTTTCTAATTTTTCTCTTTCAAGACATTATTTATAATAGTTATAATTGTTTTCTTTATTGCAACTTAACTTTTTGGGTATGCAAAGTTGCGGTACTATGGTTTCATGGCATTAAAACGTGCTTATGGATTCTTTTGCAGGAGCAGTGGAAGAAATCCTGCCATTGCATTGGCACTGTACAACAGGTATCGCAAGCTTTCAAATACTTGGTTGGTTAGGGACTCGACCTCGTTCATAGTCAATAAGAGTTTCACCATTCATTATGATGGGCCCAAGACTGTTTGCTCCGCATTTGGTGATGGTGCCACTCTGGAGCCAGGTCATGGCAATCTATGGAGACAGCACCTTCCTCCAATGTCTGACCAGATTGTTGGCAGCTAGAGCTTCACAAGCGTACTTATTGCAGAAAATGGCTGTTGGGATTAAACATGGCTTTAATAATAATGCATCTGTTTTCCTTAAATGCCTGAAGTTTATGTAAGCAAGAATGTAATGCCATTCATGGTTGTGCCCATTAATGAAAATGTTTTGCTTGTCGAGAATTTTCGCGCCTTCTGTTATATGACAAATAATAGCTACATAATGCTTTCAAGTAACTGTATTTTCTGTCATTTTACCAATCAATCTGAGAAACAAAATTCTACGAGTTTCTCAGTATGCATTCAAGTAACTGTGTTTTCAGTCATTTTACCAATCAATCTGAGAAACAAAATTGTACGAGTTTCTCAGTATATTCTTTTGGTGAGAGCAGGAATTTTTCTACCAGGGTGTCGCTGCTCGGAGCTAAACTTGCTCATCAGTTGGGATAAGAAGTGTAGTTTCTCACGCACACCCAGATTGCTTACATTGAATTTGCTCGGGAAGCGGTGGGATGTTTCTTTCAAGGGGTTTAAACCATAGGTATAAAATGTTTAACAGACCATGTGTATTTGGTGGCGAATGGTTTAGCCACAAATTATTCCTTGTATGGTTACTACTATTTCTATATAAATACGTCATCAAACCAGTGTAGGTCCTCCGAGGTCAAGGTCCTTTAAATGAGATATTTGAAGAAGCCTGCTGTATTACGATAAGAATTCTCTACCATTAGCAGGCTATTGCTCCAGCTGTGCACAATGAACATAAAAGAAGGTTTTTGTTGCAGGCTTTAATCTGCCAATTCCCATTTTACAAGTTGGCCATACATGTACATTAGTATTTATCAATCCTTTGTTAGCTAGCGTCGCTAGCTGTATTCTGGGTTGAAACAGGGTTCGTTTAGAATAATATTTGGCAGGATTATGCAAACCTAGTGTTCATCATTTGGTAAACAATATAACCGGCCGTTGCTTTCAAAGTCTCTCTGTTTTCTGGTTTTCGGCAAACAAATGTAAATCTCCTGGACAAAATTCAGAAGCGGCAATAAATCAACTTACTTTCTTTGTTTTCTATATTGAAAATGACCTTTTTGTTTTCTATAATTTAAAATTTGTTTAGGAAAGCGTTTAACTTTTAACTCACTAACTATTGCTGAATTTTAACTGCCTGTATTTTTAAAATTAAATTGAAGACAGTCCTAAACATTCTCTCACTCTTGAATGGATTCTTCAAATTGGTAGTTCTCTTGTTAACTTTATCAAAACAACAAATTGTCTAGGGTCCAACATATGATTTTCATTATTTTCATCTTGTACAATCTCTACCCCATTTTAAATTTTGAACTGAGTACCATATTCTGTGGAGATTCATTCATTTTGGCGAAAAACAAGCAAGACTGACAATATAATAATTCGTAGATGCTTCCATGGAATGACTTCAGAATTGCAGATAATAGTATTTTGGTTCAGAGCCTTTATGGTTTGTTGACTTCTATGACAATTTAGTCCTTATTCCACGTCTCAATATAAATTTCAGTTCTCGAATCTAGAGGCAGAGATTTGCACCATGCAGTAGCCATGGATTCTTACTATTCCATAAAATTGTTTTTACCAGTGTCAAAATGAAATTGCACAACTTGAAGATTAAGGGTTGGTCCATTTTGGTTGAATATATAACGTGTTACATGATCTTTCAAAGTTTGAACGAGGTTAGAATAGTAAAGGATCTCAATTGAAATAAATTTTAGTATGGTATGGCTTTCTTGCATATGCAGTTACCATGTGGCTTGCATATTATTTTTGTTTTCTATAATGGGTGAAAAGATTACAAAGGGTTGAATATTTTATGTTCTGTTGGGAATTATTATTAATGCATGAATTGCGGTGTTTGCTGATGGAAGGCCTGCAGGATCCAAGGAAGTCTGAAATTGTTGAGCATTGGAAATCTCTCTCTGTCAATAGTCTGATTATGGAATCAAAGAGAAAAATAGAAAGGACAGCTTAGAAAAAGACAGTCTAGAAAATACTAGCTTGGAGAATTTTGTTGATTTGCATGACACTTGGACTCTATTATTTCCATGACGAATATCGTTAGAATCACAGTTTTTTGTCTGAACTCAGGTCCTTAAGATTATGCGTCAGAGTTTCCGTTTTCCTTAAGCTATAATAAGATCAGCATCAGATCTTGAATCTTCTCTTTTGATGATATTCAGATTTCTGAAAGTTTAATATCATCTTTCAAGACTCGGGAGAAATTGGGGTACTAGTTAAAATGGTGGAGGCATCTGGGAAAAGAAAGGGAAAGCTGAGATGGAGCAAACTCTATACATTTTCATGTTTTCAACCTTGCATATCTGATCCCACTTCTGTACAAGAGCTTCTTGGTCAGCCTGGTTTTTCTCGGATAGTTTTCTGTAATGAACCTCTGCTGCATAAGAATAAACCTTACAAATACGCCGGCAATTATGTCTCCACAACCAAGTACAATGTTGCAACTTTTCTTCCCAGAGCACTTTTTGAGCAGTTCAGGAGAGTTGCCAATCTTTATTTTCTCTTGGCTGCAGCTTTGTCTGTCACTTCTTTGGCTCCATTTTCTCCTGTAAGTTCAATTGCCCCCTTGGTCTTCGTCGTGGGAATTAGCATGCTTAAAGAGGCTATGGAGGATTGGCAAAGGTTTCTGCAGGTAATTATGAAGATTTGTTTCTATGATATCTTCTTCCCCTCAATCTCTTGGAAATTTTGAACATCTGTACAATTTACTGCTTATTTTGTGCTTCAGTGGTTTTAAATCATGTTACTGAAACATTGTGTGCAGGATTTGAGTGTGAACAACAGAACTGTAAAGACTCATGCAGGAAAAGGCATGTTTGTAGAAAAATTATGGAAAGAGCTTTCTGTAGGAGATGTTGTTAAAGTTAGCAAGAATGAATATTTTCCATGTGATCTCCTTCTACTATCTTCAAGTTATGATGATGGAGTTTGTTACGTTGAGACCATGAATCTTGATGGGGAAACAAATCTGAAAATGAAAAGATGCTTAGAAGAGACACTTGGTATGAACGAGGATGGAGAATTCTGTAGATTCAAAGCTGTCATTCGTTGTGAAGATCCGAATCCTAATCTTTACACCTTTGTGGGGAATCTAGAGTTTCAAAATGAATCATATCCCCTATGTCCTGCTCAGATTCTTTTAAGAGATTCAAAGCTTAGAAACACTGATTACATTTATGGGGTAGTAATCTTTAGTGGGCATGATACAAAAGCTGTCCGAAATTCCACTAGGTCTCCATCTAAACGTAGTCGGATCGAAAGAAAGATGGATCGCGTCATCTACATTCTTTTCTCAATGCTGTTACTGATTTCATTAGTCTGCTCCATTGGTTCTGCTCTGGTTTTGAAGTATGACATGGTTGAATGGTGGTACCTTCGTTTGCAAGAAAACAGTCAATTCTTCAATCCATCGAAACTTCGGGTATCAGCTATTCTACAGTTCATAAGGGCACTCATATTGTATGGCTACTTGATACCTATCTCTCTGTATGTTTCCATAGAAGTTGTCAAAGTTTTACAAGCTATGTTCATTAATAAGGATGCACAAATGTATGATGAAGCAACGTGCAAGTCTGTTAAAGCTCGAACTTCAAACTTAAATGAAGAATTAGGCCAGGTAGAAATGATTTTATCAGATAAAACTGGGACTTTGACATGTAACCAGATGGAATTCAGAAAATGCTCAATTGCGGGGGTTTCGTATGGGGGCGATATAAATGAAATTGATCTTGCTGCATCAAGACGAATGAATGTTGATGTTGAGGAATATCGATTTAGTATGCCTAAGTCTAATACCAGCAGCCAAAGCTTTGAAATGTTCGAGTTCTCAATAGCGAATATTATTGCTCAAAAAGCATCTCTCGGTGGCAAAGAAGAAGTAATTCCAATTATAGAAGACTCAAGAATCTCCAATGGAGGGAAAGAAACATTTATCAAGGGCTTCAACTTTAGGGATAACAGGCTGACAAACAAAGAATGGATTCACAGATCCAACATATATGACATAACAATGTTCTTCAGAGTCATGGCTTTATGTCACACAGGCATACCAGTGGAAGATGATCAATCCGATAAACTAAAATACGAAGCAGAATCACCAGAAGAAGTGGCTTTCTTGATTTCTTCACAAGAATTTGGATTCCAATTTTGCCGAAGAACCCAATCAACAATGGTCTTAAAGGAGCTTGATCCTTCCTATGGAAAGGAAGTGGAGAGGTAAATCTTCCCACAACTGTGCCTTCATTTTTATTCTTCTCTTCCTTCATGTTTATAGTTTTGCTCTGTTTGACACATTTTAATGCCTGCTCATGATATCAAGGTAATTTCAGGGAGTACAAGCTTTTAAATCTGTTAGAGTTCAGTAGTTCCCGGAAAAGGATGTCTGTAATAGTTAGCGATGAAGACGGACAGATTTTCCTACTTTGCAAAGGTGCTGACAGGTATGCTACCTATTCACAAATTTCCAGTTTCTAAGTCCAGAAAGTCTTGTTCTATTTACAAACAAAGCTTTCAATTATCAAACTTGTATGGTTTAAAATGTTAAAAGAGTACAACTCTTTCTGATTTCCCCCCCATCTCCTTTTTCCTATTTTTGTCTTTGTGTTCAGCATAATCTTCAATAGGCTTGGAGAAAATGGAAGGTCATACCAAAATGAAACAACTTTGCACCTTTCAAATTATGCAGAGGACGGTTTTCGTACTCTAGCTTTTGCCTATCGTAAACTGGAGGTGCATGAGTATGAACAATGGAACTCCATATTCACAAAGGCTAAAACTACAATAGGTCCTGAACGGGAGGAATTACTTGAGAAAGCATCAGAAATGATCGAAGAAGATTTGACTTTGTTAGGGGTGGTAGCTGTTGAAGACAAGTTGCAGAAAGGGGTTTGTGTCTATCCAAATCTCTATGTGTGTTTGTGTGTGTTCTGGATAAAACCTAAGAATCCTTTTGTCTGACCAGAAGAAGAGTCTGCAGAAATGTGGATAATAGAATGAACTCAACAATTCTATTCAGTTTTTCTACCGGAAGGATTTTTTTTTTTTACATAAGTTGCATGTGTAGAATATGAACTAGTTTCAACTTTTAGGCAATTTCTATAAATGATAGTCTTATTTTCCAGGTTCCAGAGTGCATTGACAAACTTGCACAAGCAGGACTGAAAATATGGCTGCTCACTGGTGACAAAAAGGAAACTGCAATAAATATTGGGTGAAGATTTGTAATTATATTAACGCTTATAGAATTACGCAGTTCTAATGGAATAATCAAATGGAAAAAAACTGAGGATGTATGGTCATGCTAGAAATAACTGAAATGTTTCATTGATTTTTTTTGTGATGTTTCTTGTTCTTTTGGCAGATTTGCTTGCAGCTTACTTCGGCAGGATATGAAACAATTTGATATAACTATGAGCAAAGAAACTGAGTCTAGCAATAAATTGAAGGTAAAAATAAACTCTAAGAAGCTACAATAACATGCCTGTCTCTGCATATGCATCATATGAACCCAACTAAATCACTAGTTGAGTTGGTAATAATGAGATTTTTTTTCCTATTTTTTCAGGCTATGAAAGCAGAAATTTTAGACAAAATCGAAAGCTCTTATCAGCTGATGTGCGAAGAAAGCAATCAACATGCACCCTTTGCTTTGGTGGTAGATGGAAAAGCTCTTGAAATTGCTTTGAGAAGTGATGTGAAGGACCAGTTCTTAGGATTGGCTGTTAATTGTGTTTCCGTTTTATGCTGCCGAGTGTCCCCTAAACAGAAAGCTTTGGTAAATCTTTCATCTTCATTTTCTTGTGAACTTGCAAAAGTATTTAGATGTCATAGGAATTAGTCATGTTGATTTTGGCTTCCAGATCACTCGATTGGTTAAGGAGTATACTGGCAAGACAACTTTGGCAATTGGAGATGGGGCAAATGATGTTGGCATGATTCAAGAAGCTGATATTGGAGTTGGAATCAGTGGCATGGAGGGAATGCAGGTAACCTCATAGTTAACCTCTCTAATCACTTGCTGGACTACCTATTTGTTCTTTTCTAGTTTTTTTCGTGCTGCTTAGAATACAGAGAAGCTCTTCTCAGCATTGCTTAAATTTCATTGAATATTTCTTGCAGGCAGTCATGGCCAGTGATTTCTCATTGCCTCAATTCCGATACTTAGAGAGATTACTCATAGTGCATGGTCATTGGTGTTATAAGAGAATCTCCAAGATGGTAAACTTCTACCTATATCTTACGCGAGTGAACAATATTTATGTATTACTATCTGATCTCTGTTTCGATGGCTGATGATTTACCGCTCAATGTAGGTTCTTTACTTTGTATACAAGAACATTGCATTTGGCCTCACTTTATTCTACTATGAATTATACGCAAGTTTCTCAGGGGAGGTCTTATACGATGATTGGTATATGGTAATGTTCAATGTAGTGTTAACATCCTTACCAGTTATCGCCCTGGGAGTCTTTGAGCAGGATGTTCCATCAGATGTATGCCTCCAGGTAAACAAATTTGAAAACACACATGCGTGCACACACTCCACAGCAGTGCTACAGTCATTTTGCCGAAACAATGCAAATACTGTCATTACAGTAACTGATTTCTTAATGCATTGTTATTTCTCTTCTTAAATCAAACAGTTTCCAGCCCTTTATCAACAAGGGCAGAAGAACGTAAACTTCAGTTGGAGCCGTATAATAGGTTGGATACTAAATGGCATTGTTGCTTCTCTGGTCATCTTCTTAGCCAACATATACATACTTTCCCCTGCTGCATTCCGAGAGGATGGAAAAGTAGCAGAAATTGCACATCTCGGCGCCATCACTTACACCTGCATAATCTGGACTGTCAACTGTCAAATCGCCCTTGTTATCACCCATTTCACTTGGATTCAGCATCTTTTCATCTGGGGTAGCATTTTCTTATGGTACATTTTCCTTCTTGCTTACGGCGAACTCCCTCCTATCTACTCCAACACAGCATTTCAGGTCTTCATTGAAGCCATTGGAACTGCACCAGTTTTCTGGCTGATTGCTTTGCTTGTAGCAGTTGTCTCTCTTCTTCCTTACTTCCTGCACATTTCCATCCAACGCTCGTTCTATCCCATGGATGATCATGTCATTCAGGAAATGAAATATTACAGGAAAGATGTGACAGAAAACCAGATGTGGCTGAGGGAACAACGCAACTCACAAATGATGACACAAATTGGATTTTCTGCTAGAGTTGATGCAAGAGTTCGTTCAGTCAAAGAACAGATGTTTCAAAGCAGAAATTCACTACAAAGATCTTTGAGCAACAGTCCGATATATAAATCACTGACAAGTAGAACTTTGTTCTGATATCATTCATGATTTTCTCTTTAGTTTTCCTGGGGACTAGTTTTTTTTATTTTATTTTTAAGCTTCAATATTCTTTCAGGGATTTTCATCTGTGGAGTTATTTTCTCTGTTCCTTCAATTCGCAAGATCACGGGCAAATAAAGTTAGTGCCACTACTGTAACAAATCTTTTTAAATGCAGTGAGTAAATAATACACGGGTCCTCAGATTTCAAATATTTTTTTAATTTTTTTATTCTCAATTTTTAAATAAATATTAATAATTGCATAATTAATAATAAATAATTTAAATTATATGTTAATAAAATTTATAAATTAATTTTATATTTTATAATATTAAAATATAATATAAATAATTTATTATTAATTATGCTATCGAAGCTAATCTCACTTCCTTGGAGTGGCCGGTTCTTCCGATCTTCTCTTCCATACCTTGCCACACACTGCAACAAAGCTCATTTGTTTTGTTTAAATATCTAATTCCTTTCAGAACATTGCTGCTCGGTGCCATGTAAAATCCTCCAAACAACTTTGGAATTTAGAAAAATCATGGGATTTCTTTGCAGGTATTAAAAGTCTTAATGTTCATATACAGGAGGATTATCTGATTAAAACCCAGCAAATGAGATATATGTCAATTCCCAATTGTTTTTTCTTTATTTTTTTTTGTGTAATTATGCCATGTTCATTTCCTCTTGACGTCGTCTTTTGGGAAGGAAGAGACGAAAAACAATTGACTTAAAGAGGAGGGTTTACGAATTGCTTTCTAAGGTGGCTGCCTCGGCATTTTCCAACCCAGGTCAGGAACTTCAATTTGTTTTCTTGAATTTGATTTTCTGAGACACGGTGATGTTTCTCTATACTTCTAACTAAATTGGGGATATATTAAAACTCCTTGCTTTTCATTTTCATCAAATAACGATTCTTTGGTTAGCTGCAGAGAAACTCCGAAAATGAAAGCAAGAGAAAATATTGGGATTTTTTTTTTTGGACAAAATAGTTCATTTAACTAGCTTATACTTATTTATAAATAAAAATAAAAATAAAATTTAATTTTAGATTAAAATTCTCTTATTTATAATATTTGACCAATAACATCTACTAAACATCAATAATCTTGATATTTAGTCAAAAATATCAACTAAATATCAA
>JAXCLQ010000004.1:10139528-10161432 GCA_035584115.1 Cedrela odorata | reverse complement strand
AATTGTCCATCCATCAAATTTCGTTAGCCAAATAAAATCTGGGTTATGCCAAGTTTTGGGAATTAATTTACAACAATTCTTGTGGGACAATATTTATCTCATCACTCTATTACTTATTCGACTCGTACACTTACGATTTTGCACAACATTTATAAACAAAGCTTCCAATTGTCAACCTTGTATAATTTAAAATGTTAAAGAGTACAACTCTTTATGATTTCCCCACCTCATTTTTCCTTTTGTAGTCTTTGTGTTCAGCATAATCTTCCATAGGCTTGGAGAAAATGGTAGATCATACCAAAAGGAAACAACTTTGCGCCTTTCAAATTATGCAGAAGAAGGGTTTCGTACTGTAGCTGTTGCCTATCGTAAACTTGAGCTGCGTGAATATGAACAATGGAACTCCCATATTCTGAAAGGCTAAAAAGAAAATAGGTCCTGAACAAGAGGAATTACATAAGAAAGCATCGAAAATGATAGAGAAAGATCTATTTTTGATAGAAGTAGTTCATATCTATTTCTCTCTTATCTCCATGCGCGTCCGCGCGAGCATGTGTTGGATAAAATTTAAGAATCCTTTTAGCCAGATCACAAGAAGGGTCCGCAAAAATATGGATAACAGAATTAACTGAACTAATTTTTTACAATTGTTCTGCCAAAAAGAAAATGTTTATATAAGTTGCATGTGTAGAATATGAGCTACTTTAAACCCGAGATAGTTATATAAATGACCTTAGCTTATTTTCCAGATTCCGGAGTGCATTGACAAACTTGCACAAGCTAGACTGAAAATATGGCTGCTCACTGGTGACAAAAAGGAAACTACAATAAATATCTGGAGAGGCTTTGTAATCATATTAAACCTTATCGAGTTATGCAGCTTTAGTGAAACAATCAAATTGAAAGAAACTGAGGATGTATGTTCATGTTAGAAATAACTGGAATGAATCATTGGTTTTTTTGTGATGTTTCTAGTTCTTTTGGCAGATTTGCTTGCAGCTTACTTCGGCAGGATATGGAACAATTTGATGCAAGTATGAGCAAAGAAACCGAGTCTAGCAATCGATGAAAGGCAAAAATCAACTCTAAGAAGCTACAATAACATGCTTGTTTGTGTATATGCAACATATGAACCCAACTAAATCAGTAGTTGAGTTGGCAATAATGAGAATTTTTTTTTCCAAGTTTTTCAGGCTATGAAAGCAGAGATTTTAGATAAAATTAAAAGTTCTTATCAGCTGATGTGCGAAGAAAGCAATCGACATGCACCCTTTGCTTTGGTTGGAGATAGAAAAGCTATTGAAATTGCTATGAGAAGTGAAGTGAAGGACCAGTTCTTACGATTGGCAGTTAGTTGTGCTTCTGTTTTATGCTACCGAGTATCCACTAAACAGAAAGCTTTGGTAAACCTTTTATTTTCATTTCCACAACATTCAGTGAACTTGCACCAGAATTTAGATGTCATATAAATCCAAGACTAGATTTCATAAATTGCATACTGAATATGAATTAGTCACATCGATTTATCGCTTCCAGATCACTTGATTGGTTAAGGAATACACTGGCAAAACAACTTAGGCCATTGGAGATGGGGTAAATGATGTTGGTATGATTCAAGAAGCTGATAGTGGAGTTGGAATTAGTGGCATGGAGGGAATGCAGGCAACCTCATAGTTGACCTCTCTAATCACTTGTTGGACTACTTTATTTTCTCTTTTCCAGTTTATTTTATGCTTCTTAGAATACAAAGAAGCTCTTCTCATCATTACTTAAATTACTTTGAATATTTCTTGCAGGCAGTCATGGCTAGTGACTTCTCATTGCCTCGATTTTTTATACTTAGAGAGATTACTTATAGTCCATGGTCACTAGTGTTACAAGAGAATCTCCAAGATGGAAAACTTCTATTTATATCAAGCACAAATGAACCATATATATTACTGTCTGATAATGATTTTTTGCTCAATGTAGGTACTTTACTTTGTATACAATAACATTGCATTTGTCCTCACTTTATTCTACTATGAATTATACACAAGTTTCTCGGGGGAGGTCTTATACGATGGTTGGTATATGGTAATGTTCAATGTAGTGTTAACATCCTTACTAGTAATCGCCCTAGGAGTCTTTGAGCAAGATGTTTCATCAGATGCATGCCTCTAGGTAAACAATTTTGAAAACACACGTACGCGCTTGCACACATACTCCACAGTAGTGCTGCAGTCATTTTACCCAAACAATGCAAGTACTCTCATTGTAACAACTGATTTCTTAATGCATTTTTATTTCTCTTCAGAAATGAAACAGTTTCTAGCCCTTTATCAACAAGGGCAGAAGAACATAAACTTCAATTGGAGCTGCATAATTGGTTGGATACTAAACGTCGTTGTAGCTTCTCTGGTCTTCTTCTTAGCCAACATATACATACTTTCCTCTACTGCACTCCGAGAGGATGGAAAAGTAGCAGAAATTGCACTTCTCGGTGCCATCACTTACACCTACATAATCTGGACTGTCAACTGCCAAATTGCCCTAGTTATCATACATTTTACTTGGATTCAACATCTTTTCATCTGGGTAGCTTTTTCATACGTTAAATTTTACTTCTCGCTTACGGCAAACTCATGGATGTTCGTTCTATCCCATGGACGATCGTGTCATTCAAGAAATGAAATATTACAGGAAAGATGTGACAGAAAACCAAATGTGACTGAGGGAACAACGCAACTCACAGATGATGAAACAAATTGGATTTTCTGCTAGAGTTGATGCAAGTGTTTGCTCTGTCAAAGAACAACCAAGTCAAAGCAGAAACTCGATACAAAGGTCTTTGACAAACAGTCCAATATATAAATCACTGACAAGTAGAGCTTTGATCTGATATCATTCATAATTTTCTTTTAGTTTTCCTGAGGACTAGTTTTTTCTGGCTTTAATATTCTTTCATGGATTTTCATCTGTAGAATTATTTTCCCTTTACATATTCCTTCAATTCTCAAGAACACAGGCAAATGTATTTAGTGCCACTACTGTAACAAAGTTTTTTTTAAATGTAGTGAGTTTCAATATTCTACTGTTCTTCATTACGTTTCCACAAGGTTGAAGAAGACTTACAGAGATGCTTAAAATACAATTGTTTTTGCAAGATTTGAATTTTATAATAATAATGGTCCCTGAGTTTGATGAAACAACAAATATGAATGTCGGAACTGTACAGTAGGGACTTATATGTAAATATATACAAATTGTGTCCTTATTTATTGTTTTAATAAAGATAAGAGACTTATATGTTATTATAAAATTCAAATTCTTATATATATATATATATATATATATAAGTAAAACTCATTATAGTAATAATATTGGGGTCAAATTAATTTTATTATTACGAGGAAGTTATAGCTTAATAGAAGTATAATTATAAAAATTATTATTTTCACTTAGTTATCTTTAATGCAAGTGATATAAAGGTAGTTGGGTTGATTTTCATCTCATATGAAGTTAGTTTGCTACTAATAAGAGATGAATTAGACAAATGAGCTTGGAAAGACATTTATAATATAGATGAAACTGATTTATTTTATCGAATACAAGTTGATAACTCTCTTGTAACAAAACAGTTGGAGAGCTGAAAGTAAAATAAAGAAAGAATTACAATTTTTATTTGTTGCATTGATGATGCTTCTAACAAACTTTTGCTTTAGGGAGTCAGTAAGTTTTTTTTAATTTAAAATGCTTTAAGAATTTTAACCATGATAATCTCAACTACAAGTATCAAGCGAATTCAAATGCATGGATGACATTTTTGTTTTTTATGGAATGATTTAAGTGGTTTGATAACTATTTGGGTAAAAATGTCTTGCTTATCATGGATGATTGTACTGCAAATGAAAATAAGGAGAATCTTCCCCAATTTTATCACACAACTGTTATGTTCCTATTATCAAATAAGACTTCTAAAATCAAGCCATGTGATGAAGGCATCATTAGAAAATTTAAAGGTTATTATTGTCAACTCTTTAATCTCATACTTTTGAAACGGATAGAAGATCATGTCTTGGAACTAGCAAATATAACTGTCATTGATGAAATTTTAAATGTAATTTTTGCATGGGTAATTGATGTAGTCATAGACAATTGCTAATTGTTTTAGGCACTGCGAAATTAAGACTTCCAATGTCGATGAATTGTAAGTTACAAATGAAGTGGATGATGAGAATTAAAGAGTCATTGTAAAATTGAGTGATCAGATTTGACAACTTCACTACGCTAATCGAATAGATATTAATGTTTTCCTAATTCATCCAAATGAATAACAAGTCGTATATGCTGCAACTGAAGAAGAAATTATTGCTGTAATTAGTCAAGAATAATGAGATAATCCTAAGGATGATAGTATGAAAATAAAAAAAGTTTCTAACCAAAAAGCTTGAAATATTTTGGCTTCAACAAGAAAGTGTTTAAGCTAAAGAGTTATTACATACCCACAAGTTCAAAAATGTAGTAACAATTCTAAAAAATAAATTATTGTCCCTAACAATTTTATAAAAATATTTTATTCTATTTTTTCCTTTCTTTAATGTAACGTAGCATAACTTTTTTATAATATACATATAACTATTATTATGTGGAGACAAGTTCTTTAAGACAGGATCTAGAAAATTTATAACTTATTACAATGTAGAGCCTATTCTTATTTATAATTAGACCACCAAAATTTTTTATGACTACATGGAGGTCATTCCTATATAAAGCATCACTATAGAGAGGTTTTAGTGTATATATATTTAATTAATTCAAATTTTAAATTTTAAATTTTTATTTTCTTACACTTACCTTAAATAAACTCAATATCCTCAAGAAGAAAGAAAAAGTGACTTAGACTGGAAGAAAAAAGGAAACTTTTTTCCAAAATGACCTTATTTTAGACCCTATTTATGTACATGACCTGTTTCAATTCATTCTTACTAAGATGATCAGTTTTGCCAATTTTGGACAATTTTGCCCCCACATGAGCACTTACTTTTAATCACACTAAAACTCGAGAATTATTTCATATTGTCACCAGCTTGGTTTTGTTTGAACTCGAAAACCATAAATAACCAATATTTTGGTGAATCTTTAGTGAGTGTACAAACAGTGAGATTTTTTTCATTTTTCTTATTGATATTTGCTTGATTTCAAGAATCAATGTGTGCATGTGTTGGATTTCTACTTGATTTCATAGATATGTTGTTTTGGAATTGAAATTTTGCCATGACATATAGGAACAAATGAGTTGCTATCATGTGAAGAAGTTGGCACTGAGTTTCTTCGAGTGACTGTGGATAGCTGCCTATGAACTAATTTCTACAACCAGAATTAAACCCAATTCAATTGAACCAAGTTTAGTTGAACCAGTCAATTGGAAACAATTTTTTTTTATTCCAATTAAAGTTTTTGTTAAATTTTTTTACTTTAATGCAAATAAGCTCTGGAATTTTGTGCAAATAAGCCTCTTTAATTTACATTCCATGAACAATTTTTGTTTTATTGTCTCATAATTTCTTTTAACATGCAATATTTATTAATAATGAACTATTTGCACAATTTTATCAGGGAGAAATGGATAGCTAATCACAACTGAAGATTAGGAAAGATGACCACTTCCATGCCGAGTGTCACGGGCCGATTTTTCTCTTAGACGAAATTCGGATTTATACAGCACTCACTAGCACGTTGAACTAGTAAGTCAATCTAAACAAGTCTGCTCGCAGTAAGTACAAGTAGGTTAGTTGTCTACAAACGTAAGCAAGTAAAAGACAATGATAAAAAATAAACAATCAATGAGCAAACAAACATTGAACAAATAAGTATCACAACACATCGGACAAACAAGTTTGAACAATCAACGCAAACAACTCATTTCATTGATCCAAGGATAGAGGAGTAAACAAGCTATGCCCTAGAGTGCTAATGGCTAAGCCCATTCTGAGGTACCTAATTATCCCCTACTTACGGCCATGAGCTTACTAACTAGCCTTGGACAAGCAAATGTGTGTGGTTCTTACATCCTCCCCAACTTAATCTATTGACGTCCTCGACGATTGCGCTGTTTTGAAGACTTCAATTTTCTACTGAAATGACTCTAGTTTTTCAGCTTTCTCCTAGCTGATCTCTTCTTCGCCAAAACCCTTCTACTTCATGAGAAATTTCTTCTACCGTCGTCTCTCTATGGTCACTTGTCTCTCTGTTAGAATTTCTTTTACTTCTTTGATAGTCTTCTTCTGTGATTGACTCTTCATCTCCTTTCTTGCTTGTTGATTGCGCATAGAATCCTCCCTATTGGCATGGTATGGATTCAGCTTGCTGATATGAATGACCGGGTGCATCTTCATCTAGGTTGGCATCTCGACCTTGTACGAAGCCTTCTCTACCTTTGCGATGACTGGAATTGGACCTTCATACTTCTACACTAGTCTCTTGTCTCAGTTTCTCGGAAGCGAATATGTTCTAGCATCAATTAAAGTAATACCAAGTCTTAGGGCTTAAACTCTAGCGGTCTTTTATTCTTATCCGCCCACTTCTTTATCCTAGTGTCGGCTTTCTCCAAATAAGCTTGACTATTTCAGTGTTAGTTCTCCATTCCTTAGTGAAATTAAGTGCCCAAGTGACTTTTCCCTTATACTCTCTGACTGTGTCGGGTAGAAGTGGTTGCTGTCCCATCGCTAATTCAAAAGGACTTTAGCTTGTTAAAGAGCTCTTTCTTGCGTTAAAAGAAAATTGTGCTACGTCCAGTAATTGCGTTTAGTTTCTCTGGTTGACATTGACAAAATGGCATAAATATTATTCTAGCATCTTATTAAATCTCTCCATCTGCCCATCGGTTTGAGGATGATAACTCGAGGAGATATTCAGCTGCAACCCAAGAAGACTAAACAGTTCGGACTAGAATGCTTCTGCAAATCTTGGGTCTTGGTCACTCACAATGTGCTGTGGTACTCCTTAATACTTTACCACATGTTTGAAGAATAATCTTACAGTCCCCTCTGCTCCTTCATATTTTGAGGTTAGAATGAATGTAGTATACTTAGAAAACCTATCAACAACCACCAAAATATTATTCAAGTCACAAATCTTCGAGAGGTTGGTAATGAAGTCAAGCGAGACGCTCTTCTATGGTTGGCTTGGCACATTTAGCGGCTCCTACAATCCTAAGGTCTTTAACTTTTCTACCTTGTCTTATTGGTAGATGAGACAAATCTTGGCATACTCTGCTACATCATCTCGCATTTGTGACTAATAGTTACCTTACTTCAATAAGGCATACGTTCTCAGCCATTCTGGATGACCCGCCTATAATACTTTACCACATGTTTGAAGAATAATCTTACAGTCTCCTCTACTCCTCCATATTTTGAGGCTAGAATGAATGTGGTATACTTAGAAAACCTATCAACAACTACCAAAATATTAGTCAAGTCACAAATCTTTGAGAGGTTGGTAATGAAGTCAAGCGAGACGCTCTTCTATGGTTGGCTTGGCACATTTAGCGGCTCCTACAATCTTAGGGTCTTTAACTTTTCCACCTTGTCTTATTGGTAAATGAGACAAATCTTGGCATACTCCACTACATCATCCCGCATTTATGACTAATAGTTACCTTACTTCAACAAGGCATACGTTCTCAGCCATTCTGGATGACCCGCCTATAATACTTTATCACATGTTTGAAGAATAATCTTACAGTCTCCTCTGCTCCTCCATATTTTGAGGTTAGAATGAATGTGGTATACTCAGAAAACCTATCAATAACCACCAAAATAATAGTCAAGTCACCAAACTTCGAGAGGTTGGTAATGAAGTCAAGCGAGACGCTCTTCTATGGTTGGCTTGGCACATTTAGCGGCTCCTACAATCCTAGGGTCTTTAACTTTTCCACCTTGTCTTATTGGTAGATGAGACAAATCTTGGTATACTCTGCTACATCATCCCGCATTTGTGACTAATAGATCCCTTACTTTAACAAGGCATACGTTCTCAGCCATTCTAGATGACCCGCCTATAAGGTGTCGTGACACTTCTTCAAAAGAGTTCTCCGTAAATCTCTAGCAAGCGATCGCTTTTTGTCCACAAAAGCCCTTCTTTCACCCAAAATCGATGAGTTTTCCCTTCTTCTACCAACTTCAGGATTGTTTGAGAGATTGGATCTTTCTCCAAGTTTTCTTTGATGCGTTCCCAGAGAGGCATCAAAACCATTGCAATTGACATTACTGCCATCTTCTTCAAACTCGCGAGCTCTAACTTGTTGCTTAGAGCATTCACCACTTTATTCAAACTTCTGGCTTTGTCCTTAAAGTGAAAACTGAATTCTACAAAGAACTCTTACCATCGGGCTTACTTCAAGGTTAACTTCGGCTATGTCAGGAAGTAAAAAATAGCTAAATTGTCTGTCTTCACTACAAACTTGGATCCCAGTAGATCATGTCTCCATACCCGTAAATAGTATAACACTGCTAAGAGTTCCTTTTTTTGAGTAGTGTACCTCTGCTTCGGGTTTGATAGCTTTCTACTTTTATAAGCTTCCAAGTGGCCCTCCTTTAATGAAACTCCCCCTAATGCGAAATTAGAAACATTGATCTGCACCTGAAATGGCTTGGTTATGTCTGGAAGGCTAAGAACTAGATTTTTTACCATTGCTTTCTTCAAGCTGTTGTAGGCTCTTCTACACCACTCAAACCATTCCCACATTACACCCTTCTTCAACAACTCAGTTAATGGTACAGCTTTCTTTGAATATCCCTCTACGAACTACTAGTAATTGTTAGCCAATCCAAGGAAGGATCGTAACTCTTTTACGCTTGTCGATGTCTTTCAATCTTGGATAGCCCTCACCTTATTCAAATCCATCGGTATGCAACTTTCCTCTATCACATGGCCAAGGAATTTAATGTGCTTCTGAGCAAACAAACACTTCTCTTTCTTCAAAAAGAGTTTGTTGTCCTTCAACTTCTAGAGTACCCTAGCCAAGTATTCCTTGTGTTCTTCTAAGATTTTGCTATAAACCACGATTTCTTCAAGATACAAGACTATAAACTTGTCTAAATATTCGTGAAATACATTATTTATCAATGTACAGAAGGTTGCAGGAACATTTGTTAACCTGAACTACATCACCAAAATCTTATACGATCCATATCGAGTGACGCATGTTGTTTTCGCTTCATCTCCTTCGGCAATCCTTATTTGATGGTAACTCGACCGCAAATCTAGCTTGGTGAAGTAGCTTGCCGAACTCAACTGATCAAACAAATCTGCTATCAATAAAATGGGATAGGTGTTGCGAACCGTTAACTTGTTGAGAGCTCTATAGTCGATATATAACTGTAGACTTTTATCTTCTTATGGAATAACACTTGGACTTCGAACAGTGCTTTCGACTGTCTAATGAAGCCGGTCTTTAACAATTCATCCAATTATTTTCGAAGTTTGACTAGTTCTGGTGGGCCCATTCTATAAGGGACACACGATGGTAGTTTTACCCTAGACACCAGCTCAATTTAGTGATTAATTGCTCTTCTTAGTGACAAGGTATTAGGTAGTTTGTCTGGCATTACCTCAGCAAACACCTTCAACAAATCCGTAATCTCCGATAGGGTCGACCCTCCTCTTTTCTCTTCTACTGAGGTCTGAATTATGATGAAAGAGGGTTCTCCTCTCTTAATCCTCTTCTTGATTTGAAGGGCGGATAAGAGTTTCGCCTTCGTTGGTTGCTTAACCTTGGCCAACACCATTACAGGCCTTTTTCCTATGATCAACAAGCTACAAGCAGATGGAATCGGGATTGCACCCTTCTTCAACAAGAAGTTCATTCCCAAGACAACATCAAAGCCATCCATTTGCACAGCTATAGGGTCCACTTGACCTTCCCAAGTGCCGATCTTCATCTGCACTTACTTTGCCAACTTCCTTGTAGGTGAGGCTTTAGAGTTAACCGCCTCTATGTGGTCAACATTCTCCTTGAGCTTCAGCCTAAAATGCTTCACTTCTGAAGCGAAAATGAAGTTATAAGTGGCCCCCGTGTCGACCATAACATTCTTTGCCCCATTGATTAGGGTGTCAACATACAAAAGACCTTTTTCTGTGGGCTTCTTGCACTCAGATTATTCTTTAAGGCATTCAACATCCTCTGTGCCACCATATAATTAGTTTCTTTTATCTCCTGATCACACGTAGGTGCCTCTTGCAGTTGATCTTTAGTTGTTATGGCACTTAGTCTTGTCTTTTTGGGGTACTTTGAGGCTCTATGCGGGCCATTACATAGCCAACATATAAACGGCCTCTTACTTACTTCCCTATTATTATAAAATGTTGGTTTTCTTGGGTAGTTTGTCTCTAGCCTCTTGAGCGCTCCCATACCTTTGTTAAGGCCCTTATTCTTGAGTTTTTTATTCCAATTACCATTCCCTCATGACATGGGTAATGACCTTTTTGCTTGGGGGCCATCACGTGAGTAATTTGAGAGCCGTTTAGCGGCAGTTTGTGCATATAGAAGATCTTGCACTCTTTATCGCTGAAGCTCTTTTTGGGCTTAAGGTTGAAGGCCTTTAATAAAGTGGAGTAATTGATCTTGCTCGAAAATATCTTAGATATCCAACATCAAACCCGAGATTTTCTTCAAATACTCGCGGACTGTCCCAGTTTGGGTCAACCCATGTAGTTGTCTTTGAGTAAGATACGCCACATTTTCAGGAAAGAAATGGTTCTTCAACTCTCGTTTCAGGTCCTCCCAATCGTTGCCCATCTTGGATTTCTTGGTACTTCATCCTCCACCACAACTTGGCATCCCCGAACAAGTATATGGACACTATGATCACCTTGGCATCTTTAGAATATGTTCTTATAGCCCGAAAGTATTGCTCGATATCAAACAAAAAGTTCTCGAATTCTTTGGCATCTCGAGCCCCTCTATAGTATTTTGGTTCCCATACCTTCAACTGGCTATATTCTAAGCTTAGGGCAGCTCTTGATTGAATTGCAAGGACACATGTAGTAAGGTTCCTTCTTGCGTCCACTTCCTCCAATCATTCTTGCAGCACACCCACTGAGCTGTAGCACTCCTCCACAGTCTTGGATATCATTATTTGCATATCAGCAAGATAAGTCTCCAAATCTTCTAGACGATTTCCATTAGACGACTTAAAACTAGAGCTGGCCACTTTCATTTCAAGTACGCCTACTCGAGAAGCCAAGGACTCTAGTAGCATCACAGCCCGTCTCAAATCTTCGGTATTAGGTGAGCCCACTCTTTTCCGTACCTCCTCCAAAGCTTATTAAGGTTCCTCAAACTTTGCTCATTTTCCTTCGAGAGTATCCATTGCTCTTTAACGCTCTTCTAATTCTATCCATTTTCTTTTGAGAGTATCTAATTGGTTTACTTTTGAATAGTTAGCTTTTGTAAATGTCTTTACCGCAAACTTGTGCTTTGATACCAACTGTCACGGGTTGATTTTTCTCTTAGATGAAATTTGGATCCGTGTGGCACTCACTAGCGCATTGAACTAGTAAGTCAGCCTAAACAAGTCTACACACAACAAATACAAGTAGGTTAGTTGTCTATAAACATAAGCAAGTAAAAGACAATAATCGGAAATAAGCAATCAATGAGTAAACAAACATCACAACACATCAAACAAACAAGTTCGAACAATTAGTGTAAACATCTTATTTTATTAATCCAAGGACGGAGGAGTATACAAGCTATGCCCTAGAGTGCTAATGGCTAAGGCATTTCTGAGGCACTTAATTATCCCCCACTTACGGCCATAAACTTACTAACTAGCCTTGGACGAGCAAATGTGTGTGGTCTTTACACTGAGCCTTGCTCATTACCACGATTTGGAGTGATAGACCAAATTAGAAAAATATTAATCATAGCACAAGTCTAGTTGTTTAAGCAAACTTGCTTTGGAAACGTTTTAGGCATCTACGAATTGCATTATTCATGCAATCTCGTCTATTATATGCTGTTGCACTAGGTCCATGCAATCTTATCAATTAAGGATATTTTGCACCAATTATACATATGAGTAAAGAAATTAATTAATTGTACACTTGGGAATAATATTGTTTGAATATAATGGATAACATGATGAAAGAGTTCACATTCAACTCTTCTTGATTTAATTTGAATGAAAATTAAGATTCTTAATTAAACTAGGTGTTAAGTTTTAAAGTAAATATTCAAACAAATTAGCAATGTAATTAAATATTTGTAGTAATTATTAACGATGTTGTTGTCAGCATATTGATGGAAATATTGAATGTTAATTATTAATCAAGTATTAATTGTCAAAGTTCATTCTAATCCACAGCTAATAGCAAAGATGATACAACTTTTTAAGAGGGAATAGAATTATCAATTTGCACCAAAAAGAAGAAATTATATATATAAAGTATGAATTAATGCTATTATACTTAACCACGTGATTCATATTATAATTAATCTCATAATTATATTAAATTAAATTATATATGTTCTCTTTTGGATTGGGATGAATGATGATCATAATTATATTAAATTATAAGATTACATTAAGGTAAAAAAAACTACTCTTTTTAAATATATAACATATTATATTTTATCTAGTGCACATATAGTGAGAACGATGGATATTCCATTCACATCCTAAATCTTAATCCAGTTATGGAGTAATAAATATTTGTTTTCCATAGCTTATAAATTAAAATTTACTACAAAGTGTTCACACTAACACGTCATTGATTTTCTAAAATTTTTGATAGAGTTTCCTCTTATAAACTGGACTTTTTCATTTAAATTATGACTTGTAAATTTAATTGCAATAACTCTAATCACAAACAATATACAATGAATAAATCAAAAGTAATTATATAAAAAAAATAAATAATAAATTGTTTTTAGTCACAAATAAGTTATATAAAAAAATACACAGTTATAAGCTCAAGAAAACATAATGACTCAGTCTAGTCATGATATATCAAATTCCTACATGTCGCGTGATTGTGTGCATGTTGCTTATAATTGGAACATCTCCGAATAACCACATCCTCCCCTGCAGATGTGATGTATTAGTTTTATGTTTGATTGGTTGTAATGTGAATTATCGACGACTTGACAATAGTGGACCACACCTTTTGTGGAATATTATAGAAACTATGATTTCTAGCTGGATGAATTTCCTCTGCATATGTTGCCAGAATGCGTCGTTCTTATAATACTTTGAGCAAAAAACTTTGTATTGATCTGGAACATATTTAACTGATGCAAGTGCATATACATACGACTGTTGATGTATATCAAGCCACCTACGTTGGCATGATTTTGTGCTAAAATCAAGCATAACATCATCGCCCCGCCTTTTACTTCAAACTGAAACTGTGATACTGGATAGATTGATAAGGTCAGAGAGGATGAATCTTGTTCTTTAACTTAATCTTGTGTCGTTTTAGCTATGAAGTTTTCATGATCTTTTGATGCTTCATCTCTCATTTCGTAATACAAACATTGCAACACTAATCATATCTAGTCTACCAATGCCACAATTGAGAGAGTACATGCATTCTTCAATAATACGTTGATACTATTTGCAATATTGGTGGTCATTACGTTGTAGCGTTGTACTGGAAAATGAGATTTGACCCACCTATGAAATTACATCTCATTGTAAATGATTTGCAACATCCAGGTGCATCCATTTCAAATTTTTCATGTGTTTTTCGAACTCCCTAAGCATACATGCCTTCACAATAATATAATGCCCAATAAGGAAAGTGTCATTCTTATGACTTTTTAGCTTATATTTCTCTTTCAAGTTCCCTTCAAAATGACAGGAAAAAAAATTGTGGTATGAGTTAAGAAAAATTTTATTTATCTGTTTTAGCATTTATCATGTTGGTTCGATACAAACACCAAATCTGATATTGGGTCAAGTATACTCCGTAACTTGACTAAAAATCACTCTCGCGATGTATCATTTTCAAAGTCCCTTGCTTCGAATGTCATAGGATAAATCTAATCATTTTCATCAAGAGTGGTCGCCATAAATAATGTCCCTCGATATATATGTTTTAAAAAAGTACCATCAATAGCAATCACGGGTTAAATCAATGAATGAAAATCACAAATAGACAGCCAAGCGCCATGAAGAAGTACAAAAATTAATTGTCCCCATACGCCAATTTACATGTTTCTTGGTGTATTTTACAAGAACTTCAAACTCTAGGTGTATGTCAACTTGGATATTTATTAGGGTGCAAATCTTGTTAGGGTTTTGAAAATTTTTTCATCATATACTCACTGATAAACTAACTATTTGCTTGGCAGTACCCTTATTATAGCTGGTTCTTTTAACAACTATGAATTATCTCACTCTACTTAAGATACTAATATTCTTCATTTTCGTTTATGTTAGTTGCTTAAATTCGCCATTTACATTCATCTACTATATGCTTATATTAGGATATGCCTTAGAAGTCATTCGTGTTGTCAACTTCAGGGATATTTTGTCTTGTATATGTAAATTATTTATTAATGAAAGAAAGAGTTCTTTATTCACAAATATAAGCCATTTCCTTTATTTAGTTATGCATACAAATAAAGTGCATTTGTGAATTGTCTAAATAATTCATTTAATTGTTAAATGATATTATTAAAGACGTTCTCTACATAAGTGATATTAAATTAGCAACGATATTGCATAGTAGGTACACTGAATGTCTTAAATGAATATCATGAGATGATATTAGTGCGAGTAATATGAAAATCACATTATTAAGACATTAGTATGTATTAAATAGTTAAAGAACTATTTTTTCGAACATGACCACACAACGATAAATCATATGGTAATGCATATAGTCATGATTTATCGTATAATTGTACTAATATGCGATATAATCCTTTGACTTGAGACATCATAGTGGAATCCGATGTAGATGCACATGGTTCATATGATATATAAGTACAAGACTAATTACGTTTTATATGTTAAAGTTGGTTTGGTCATGCATCGTTTGCATATGGAAACGAATGATGGTTAAGATGGGATTTGTTGGCTCGATATGCATAGGATCAGAGTTTTCGCTGACTCGATCTGAACTCAAGTTCTTGAACTAATATTGATAAATGGCTAAAAAGTAAATATCTGGCCAGAGTAGATTAAATGTCACACGAAAGAGTTTGTGGTGACGAGTTTGGCACATACTGATCGATAGTTTGTATTTATATCGGTTTAGGGTTTTGACATACCATGAGCCTTAAATTGATTAGGATTGGACAATGAAAAGATTTTACCCATATGATACGTACAATTGGGATAAGGTTCAATAAAGTACTATTTTATTGTGGTATAGGGGCTATGACATATTACTAGATATTAACTATAGTCGTTGAACTTTTGAATAGTTTAAAACTCGAAAAAATTAGGAATAAGTTCACAACTATTTTATAGTGAACCTAGATGGTTACACCAATAACCAAAGGCGGTGAGAAATATTTGGGAGAGAGAAAATATTATCAGTAAGAAGGCTAGCACCTTCGAGATAATATATTGGCCTAAATATATATAAGTATTATATATATATATAGATATATTTATAATTCTTTAAAGTGTTTGAAGAATTTTCTTAACTCTACATTATTGTGTAATTTAATGTAACTTACATGGTCTAATTGATAATATGGATTATCAAAGGATCTCAATTTTTTAAAAAACCCACACGAAAAGTTTATGTTAGAGAGCTTAGGACATATTGATCGACATTTCATGGAAAAAATTGAGATTCGGTTTTTGACATCTATGAACCTTTTCTTGATTAGGATTAGACAATGGAAAGATGTTATCCATACGGTAAGTACAATCAAAGTAAGGTTTGGTGAAAAAATTCTTTATTGTAGTTTAGAAGTTGTGGTACATTGCTACATGTTACCTATAGTCGTTAAGTTTGTTGAATAGTTCAAATCTAAAATGTTCAGATATGACTCACAGCCAACCAATAATTAACTTTCATAGTTATACAAATATCCTTGTATATTAGAAAGATATGGGAGAGAATTGAATATTATCTAGATGGTGGGATAACAAATGAATTCTTTAACATACATTTTATTATCCCATGATTCTAAAATGTAAGGGATTTGAGATGTATGTAATTGAATTCAATTATCTAGTTCTTTGGTGTTATTTTCATCTTGACAAAGATTCTAAAATGTGAGAAAAAGATGAGAATAATATCTTAAGAAAGCACAATGGTTCAGATTTAACTAGCCTAGGGTACCAAGATTTTTATTATGTGAGGTATCCGAACTTAGGGTAAAGGAAAATGAATCAAACCTTACATGTTGATGTAAAAGGAAATAGTTTCTTACTTAATGAGATTAATTTACCAATATTTCTATTATGTGAGGTTGATTAATTTTAATAAGAAATCGATTTTCCACTAATTTTGATAAAAACTCTAACGAAATTTTTGGATCCTGATTTAGGGAGTGTGTGATTCAAATTAAATAGTGGGAGCTAATATGATTAACATTTTATAATAATAGTCAAAGTATTTTATTATTATTATTATTATTATTATTATTATTATTATTATTATTATTATTATTATCCAATTGTTTGATTTATATAATACAGATCATTAACACATCATTTTCTTTTTCTTTTTAGAAAACTCAAAAATATTGTGATATTTAAACAAAATACAAAAAATGGCTGCTAGTAATGCTCTCCTACACATTTTGGATAATAATACGTTAACGGGGCCTAATTTTAAAGATTGACTCAAAAATATCAGAATTGTTCTAAATTTCAAGAAAACAGACTATGTCTTAGAGGCACCTATCCTACTCGATATTTATGACAATGCTTCACCGATGGATTGCAAGGCATTAGAAAAATGAAAGGAGAATAATCAGAGAGTTCGAGGTTACATGTTAGCCTTAATGAACAAGGATCTCCACATAAAGCACGAGAATGTTTCAAGTGCTTATGATATCCTCACCGCGTTATAAGAGTTGTACTATAAGAATACTTGAGTGGTGGAGTACAAGTTGTGCGCTTCCCTTTTTAGTATGAGGCTCAAGGAAGGACTACCCCCTGATGATTGTGTATAACGAACAAAAATTTTACGTAATAGTTAAAATAAAAATTTTGGTGACTGGAATAAAATTTTTCTAAATTTAAAAGATTAATAATTTGAAAAGAGAGTTAACAAAAAATGAACCAAATAATTTAACCCCTTGAATTAGTGATGTTAGGCTATTTAAGTGACAATTGGGTTTAGAAAAAAAATGAATTAACATGCAAATTAAGTACATTAAATTACTAATATAGATTATTACAAATTTCAATTTGGGCTTAGAAAATAAAATACAAAAATTGAGCCCAATTAAGTTGAAACATGATTGGCCCATATGTATATAAATTAAGCAAAGTATTCATTTTCTTTTATTTTTGTTTCATTCTTAAAGGCTAAGTCTAAGCAAATTCTAGAAAGAGGAAGAAGAGAGGAGAAACGTAGAGAAGAGTTGAGAAGAAAGGAGAAAAGTATAGAGAAAACAAGGGAAGAAGAGGAAAACAGAGAAGAGGAAGAAATTTGTCGAGAAAGGGAGAGCAAAAAGAAAGAAGCAAAAGACAAAGAGAAGGGGACCAAGAGTGAAAAACAGCAAAAAGAAGAGAACAAGGAAAGAAAATAGAGGAGAAAAATCTAAGAAAGGGGGAGAAAGACATGAGAATGGAGATCAAAGAATGGCCGAAATTCTTCTTACACTTTATCGAGCTCCAAACAGGTCAGAACATCAAATTTCTCTCTCTATAATCTTTGTTATATTGAAATCTCATCTCTGATGCGAGAACCCATTAACTAGTTAATTCCTGTGCTTATCCATGTGAATCATTCTGCTTTTAGCTTCTAATTCATATAAGAATGGAGGTTTGGTTGTGTTAGAGTTGCATTAAGGCTAATTTATTGAGTTGGCTTTATGCAAATTGTAATTATATGATGTAAATTTGGCAGGGTTTAGCTATGTTGATTTGCGAGTTCAAATTTTGTTAAGAGATTAAATTTTGGAGAGTTTTGTTTTGGCACAGATGTGTCTTGTTAGAGTTACACGTTTGCATAATTTGAATGCAAGCAAATTGGGTATTTTGAAACTAAATGGTGACAATTGAAAAACCATGATTTAGTTGGGGTTTTGGGGTTAATGGAAGTGATATTTGGTATTTTGTGAATTGTTATTTATGTATTTTTCTGGTGAGAAACGCAACGACCATATTAGCTACATTTGCGAGTGAATCTTTTAGAGCTAAAACCTTAGTTCGATCTTGGGTACCAAATTCGGAATCTACTAAAGGCAGATTTTTCTTCTTCTCAACAGTCAACAATTACAGGTAATAATGTAGTTTTTGATAATGGAGATTTTGATTCTCATTAAATAAAGAAGCTGGTGCAGCATCATCAAGTAATCTCAAACAAAACACATAGTCAAAGGGAAGTTGGCCTTTGCCACCCAGTTAAAATAAAAAGACCTTCAAAAAGTATAATTTATGTAGATACAAATAAACAAAGTGATGTTGATTGTTGAAAATGATAAATAATCGTATATAGCAGTGAGTAATTTAGGTAAGCGGTAGTATTTTCACCATGCATAATACATGAGGAATGTGTGAATTTGAGTGTTAATGATGCATGAAAAGATGATATTTTAATTTGATGTATGGCAGTAAGTGTAGTGTGTATGTGGCCATGTTTTAAGTGTAAAATATGGTAAGGTTAAATGTATGCATGCCGGATAATTTATGAATGAGAAAGTTATTGGAAAATGTGAGATGCTTGAATATGGTAGTGTTTTGAGTATGTTTTAGGCATAAAGAATATGAAATTAAGTTGTCAATATATATAGTTATGGTGATTAAAGTATGGCTAAGACATGGGGTTGGAAAATTTGGCAAGACAGGAGTGAAGTTTTGTTGCTAGAATTCCTGATCTAGACTTAGTGTTTTGTTTATAAAATGAAATATAGACCTTAAATTAATGAACTGTAAAATTCTAAGGAAATTAAATACAATTACAACCAACATAGTCGAAAATTAAAAATTTTTATGAAACAACAAGTCCCCAATAAATTTTAGAAGTGGATGTTTTGTGTTGCATTTCGGTTTGTCGAAAATGCTGAGCAGCGTACAGAAAACTTAAAAAAGAATAGTGTTCCTGATATTGGTTTTTAAGGAAAAAACCAGCTGCCCTATTGCGAAAATAAGTCAAAACAATGTCTATTCATTTAAGTATACGTTGAGCTATAGAAGTCCAAATGAAGCATCGTAAAAGACTATATAAACTAGACTCGTAAAAAATGAACATATAAAAAATTAGATTTAAAATTCATTGCCAATTAATCTCAGTAAAAATGTGAAGTTGCCTTTATGCAGTAAAAAAAAATATTCAAAGAAATCTGAAAAATGAATTTCGATTATTTGATTTGGGTAACTTCAGCCTAAACTTCGTAGTAATCTAAAATGCTTTAATTTTATTAGAGTGTATGTTCATGTACAATATATTAGTTCATACATGAAGTTTAATAGGTAATATATATTTGTAGATCGTCAATCAGGTCGACCATCAACAGTATTGCGGCTCGAATTGGTTAAGCGTAAATTGGTAAGTAAATGTTTTACTTTACTATATTATTGTTTTAATTTAATGCTCAAATCTATAAATGTTTTAAGAATCAAGTTGAATTGTTTGATATACCCAATGTGTTTATTTGTGAGGTTGTCGAATCATGCGTTTAAAATGATAAGCATGTTGTGGATTACATGCATTTTATGTGAAATTTTGGATTTCAATATGATGATTATGATTATGGATAAATTGTATTGATTTACAGATTGTGTAAAAACTAAATTTGATTATGTCTCTGAAATGTGATGCCGAATTTGTTTTAAACATGAGTTAAAGGGTGATTTTCTAGATTTTTTTTGCCCTATATGGCCCAAGATTGCCATTGGACCAGAGACATATTCTTATTGTCTATGATATATCGCGGCCTGGGATACTAGAGTATAGATGGGGCCTCGTGATTCTGGCTGTTTGTGATATCATGAGCCAAGATACAAGAGCTATAGATTTAGGACCCTTGCGACCCCCTTATCTTAAAGATGTATTATGGCTGTCTGTAAACCGCAGGCTAGGAAACCAAAGTATAGATTCAAAGTCTTTGTGACCCTCTATCTCAGAGATATATTTTGGCTGTCTGTGATACCGTGGGCCAAGATATTAGAGCTACTGTTTTACAGATTTTAGATTACATGGTTTTTAAAAAATAATTTTTATTACAGAAATTTTTATTTCACGCTGACAATTTTCAAAAATTGATTTTAGAATAGCAGAAGAGCTCAAATATGATACTGTTTTCAGTTTTATGATAATACAAATTTTAAAGTGATTTAATTATAACAGAATTTATTTTTTTTAAAATATATTTCCTTACATTATACCAATCTACTCACTAGGTCTTCCGAGCCTCACCCTTAATATTTCCAGTTTTGCAAGTTGGATACTCAGTTAGAAAAAGAAAAACGTGAAAGTAGAAAAGTGACACCTACAGAGGCAAGGATATGCACTGCAGTCACTAAGACAGATGGGTTCAACATGCATAAAGTGTTATAGTTAAAGCTAAGCATAAATTTCAGCATAATTGACGTGATGCCAAATATTGTATAACATTAATGTATTCTATTTATGTTTCATAGTCAAGCATATAGCCCTTATACAACACATGCATAGTTTAATACATTATAATGAATTTATAGAGTTATACATACATTCAGATTGGAGATGTTATATCATGTCATTAAAATGATAAATTAAATAAGGTAGTTAGACATTTATGGGGTAGTTATACTTGACCACACTTTTTAAACTATGATATTGGGATCTCACTATTAATATGCTCAAACACACACACACACACATATATATATATATATATATGTATATATATATATATATATGTATATATATATATATATATATACTAATCAAGTTAATACACACACACACACATACACATACAAATATCTTATATATATATATATATATATATATTACACAAATATCTTATATATATTGTAATGATCGAAATTTCGCATAGTAGGTATACCAAAGTTTCGGTGGCCAGAATTTTTTTTTTTTGAACATAAACGATTAATAATTTGCAAATGAGTTAATTATAAATAGTCCAAGGGATGATGCATGAAATTCGGCCTAATAGGTCGATAGGATTCAAAAGAGAGATTAGCTAAATTAATTAATTTTTATTATTAATGATTTTAAGTTATTTAAATGATCATTGGGCTAAGGAAATTAGAATGTAAATAAGTCCAATTCAACTTAAGCCCAAAAGCCAAGCCCAAGAACAAATAAAAGAAAAGCTAAAATGAAGTGTAATTGGCTTTGTTTGGAAAAATTCAAAATGGGAGAAGAAACAAGTGAATTGAATGGCCGACCCACTTTATTATGTTTAAGTAATGCATTTTGTTTATATTTCATTTTGGTTATTAAATCATTTTAAGAAGATAAGTCTTAGTCATTTTCTAGAAGAGTGAAGAAACTTAGAGAAGAATGAGAAGAAAGCACAAACTTGTAGAGAGAGAAGAGAGAAGAAATTCCGGCAAAGAAGAAAAGAAGAAAAAACCAGTAGAGAGAGAGAGTGTGTTTGGTTAAGCAAAAGAAGGGTGAAGAAGAGTACAACAAGCAAAATGAGAGGAGAAGAGGTAATATATAGCAAGAGAAATGGGTGCTTGGCTAAGAGGGAAACAAGAACCAAGAGAGAGAGAAAACTTGGTTGGGAAAGTGAGAAAGGAAGAGAAAAGAGAAGAAAATC
>JAXCLQ010000004.1:10012004-10139428 GCA_035584115.1 Cedrela odorata | reverse complement strand
ATCACATTTATTTTATTTGCATTTAAATTTACTTTTAATTGTCCATCCATCAAATTTCGTTAGCCAAATAAAATCTGAGTTATGCCAAGTCTTGGGAATTAATTTACAACAATCCTCGTGGGACGATATTTATCTCATCAATCTATTACTTGTTCGACTCATACACTTGCGATTTTATACAACAATTGTCATGTAGATATGCCCTTATTTCTTTACTTAGTGTCAAGTTATTTGGTTTTGAGTTTATAAAAAACATGTATATGGATGATGTTGATTTTGGCACTGTGTATGAATCATGTGAGAAAACTACATTTGGTACGTTTTACAAGCATAAGGGATACTTGCTTAGAGATAATAGGTTGTGTATTTCCAATTGCTCTATGCGTAAGAAGCTTGTAATTTAGTCGCATGAGAGTGGTCTTATGAGACATTTTAGGATAGCCAAGACTTTGGATATTCTCAAAGAACATTTTTTTTTACCTAATATGAAGAAAGATGTAAAAAGATTTATTCTAGGTGTATTACGTGTAAGAGAGTCAAGTTTAAGGTTAAACCTCGTGGTCTGTATATGCCTTTACCCATATCTAACAAACCTTGGGTAGATATTTTTATGGATTTTGTGTTAAGTTTACCTAGGATTAGGAAGGGCAGGGATTCTATTTTTGTGGCTGTGGATAGGTTTAGCAAAATGGCATATTTCATTCCATGTCATAAGACAGATGATGTCACGAATGTTGCTGATTTATTATTTAGGGAGGTAGTACATTTGCATGATATTCCTTAGAGCATAGTTAGTGATCGGGATGTAAAGCTCCTTAGCTACTTTTGGCATGTCTTATGGGATAGATTAGGTACTAAATTATTGTTCTCCACCACTTGTAACCCACAGACTGATGGTCAGACCGAAGTAATTAATAGAACTTTAACGACACTATTGCATGTTATCATTAAAAAGAATTTGAAAATTTAGGAAGATTGTTTATCATTTGTTGAGTTTGCATATAATAGAAGTGTACATTCATCTATTAGGTTCTCTCTATTTGAGCTTGCGTATGATTTTAATCCACTAACCCCTTTAGATTTGCTTCTTTTATGTATTGAAAAGTGTTATAGTTTATATGGGAAAAGAAAGGCCAAAATGGTTAAAAAAAAATGCATGAGCAAGCTAAACAGCACATTAAGAAGCGAAATGCACAGGTTGCCACCCAAGCCAACAGAAGGCGTAAGTATGTTACATTTGAACCAGGAGATTAGGTATGGGTGCATATGCGTAAGGAGAGTTTTCCTGCTCAGAGGAAGTCTAAGTTTGATGCTAGAATAGATGGGATCGTTCCAAGTGATTGCGAAAGTGAATGACAATGCTTACAAAATCGACTTTTTAGGTGAGTATAATGTGAGTGTTACCTTTAATGTTACTGATTTTTCCCCTTTTAATGTAGGTTCTAATTCGAAGATGAATCCTTTCGATGAGGGGGAGAATGATGATATATCAAGCCTACAGTCAAGCCCACCATTAGATGCTCGTAATTAAGTTGTTTGTAATCCTTTGCATATTCCTCGAGGCTTGATAACTAGATCTAGAGTTAAGGAAATCAAAGAGGCATTAAATAGACTTGTTCAAAATATAATCGTGCAAGAGGCCCAATCCATTACTTCACTTGCACAGTTGGGATCAATTGAAGAATATGAATGATACAATCTCATTAAGCATTAAAGAAGAAGAGTTCAAGCCATTGATAAGCCCCATTGCACATGGGCCAAATTCGTCACTATGCTTTAACCTAATTACTCTTATTATAATTTAGAAGTATTTTAATCATTTTTTATTCATAGGCTTTTGAACTCGAATTTTATTTAACTTGTAGTACTTTGTGAGACATCATTATGGATCAAATTTCAAGCTCAAACTATATCATTAGTATTTTCAAATTAAAAACTCTAATTTTTAGGAATATGATGTATTTAAGGATACTATAACCCTTAACTAAAGAGGATGCATAAAAATGCATCTTTTTAAATGGGAGTTAAGTTTTTCTTCTAAGTTCTTTACATAAACTTGAAATTTAAAATTTATAAAGAGAATCTTATAGCAATCTCTTTCGGAATACAGTTGGTTAGTTGTTTAATTGCGAGTTTTGGGTCAACAGTTAACTTTTCATCCTTGGTTTAACTATTCGAGGTTCTATCCATTTTTTTTTTTTGTTTTTAAAGCGTCATTCTTTAGAGGTTCGCATCAGGAAGTTTATCAAGTGGACAACAAAAAGAAGTTTTTGAGTTCGAATATTTGGACAATAAGATGTAGGAAGAGCTGCTTGAGTCCGAAGCTATCAAAGCAAGTTAGCTTGTGTTTTATCGCATGTATTTAAGTTTAAATAAGCTGAAGCATTGATGTAACTAATTATCATGACTATGTTTTAATTTTGTAGTTGAAGTGATAATTATCAATACATTGCAAAAATATTCAAGATGACAATGATAAATTAATTCTGTTGGCCTGTATGAAGCTACGTCAGTTCAGTAATTTTTTTTTTTTGGTTAATTTCTTATCAATATATTCTTAAAGAATTGATATTAAACAAATACCACATGTAATTTTATGGCTACCTCATTGCATTGAACCTGCATTCGTTGTAATGTAAAAATTTTATGAGTATGTTTTTTCTCTTCCTCTTTTATTTTAAAGGAGACAATAACATGAACTTACATTAAAAAAATACATGTAATGAATTTTACAGAGTTTACTGCCCAAGTTTCATTATCAATACAAGCCTCTTCAAAGTAAAATAAATAAATAAATACAATAATGCCAGGGATCAAAAACAGACAAATAAACCAACTCAAATTTATATTTTTATGTATGACAAGTAACAGATATTGTGGCAGTGTATCATTATTTAAGAATAAACTATATGCAACACTCCATGATGTTCATGATTTTCCTCTTAGTGCCATTAGGTCTATATGCAATACTCAATAGTCTTCCGCTTGTTTCCTCTCTTATCTTAAGATAATTCCTGAATAGCTCTGCAATTTAGAATGCACTGGTCAAATAAAGAAACGAAGATCTAAGGTCGACATACTGAAAATAGCTAGTAAAACACATAAAACCACATATCATGCAAGAGACTCAAGCCACACATTTTAAAAGGACACATAAACATCAATATTCCAAATTTGAAAATAATTCAAATAAAAATATGAACACAGAAAATAAAAATTCCGAATACCTCAACTTCCAACTAAGAGCAGTAATCTCCTCAGTTTTGCCACCATGGCTTGGCGCTACAGCTTCAAAGCAACTTGAAAATGAAGAAAAAAAAAAAAAAAGAGAAAGTGTTTGCATACCATCTTGATAATAACTGGAAAACTTTCTTGCAAATTTAGAAATGAACATACAAACAATCCAATGATCTACGTTTTAATGATGCATTAGACAATATAACTATTAACACTTGATTCACAGACACATGCATAAAGACATGTAAAAACTAACTTCCACAAACTAGCTAAGCATATAAACACTGGTATTGTGAGGAAAATAGACAAAACAAACATGAAACAAGTAAGGAAATGTAGAAAACAGGCAGAAAAATGCATAACAGGCAGAGAAGGCATGAAATAGGCAACAAAGCCAGGAAAAATATGCAAAAAAAATTGGAAAATGCAAAAACAGGCATAAAAATGCAAGAAACAAGCAGGAGAAATGCATGAAGAGGCAGAGAAGGAGGAAATACAGAAAACAGATTGGAAAATGCAAATAAAGGCAGAAATCATCGAGGAAGATCATTCATGCACTGTCTCCCTCGATGATTTTCATTGAGGGAGCGAAGGGAAAAAAAAAAACGATCTCCCTCGACGAAAATCATCAACGAGCACACGATAAATATGAAGTCCTCAACGAAAATTGTCTGAGGCACACAGTATATGAATGATCTCCCTCGATGATTTTTATCGAAAGACGATTTTCGTTGAGGACTTCATATTTACCATGTGCTCCCTCGATAATTTTCGTCGAGGGAGATCATTTTTTCTGTTCGCTCTCTTAATGAAATCCGTCGATGGTGGCACTGTTCGTCATCCTCAAAGCTCCATTTTCCACATTCTCTCAAAACTCACACACCAAATAAAAAACAAACCAAATTTTAATTACATAAAATCTACCCAATTTTTAAACTTAGTACCGTCATTTTCTAACCCTAAATCAACAAAATAGTATCAACATTTAGATTTTCCATTAAGCAATGACACTGAGCATACCTGATGTGGAGAGAGAATGGGTTGTTGTTGGTTTTCTTCATGTCCGTCGTTCTTCGAATGCAGGTGGCATTAAACGCAAACTTCGTTCTTCAATTTCGCGCTTTCTTCTTTGTTTAGATTTTGGATTTTTCACCCTTCATTCGTTTCTTTTTCAAAACATTCAATTTAAAATATAAAAAGAAGGAACAGGGGTATTTTAGTCCATAGAATGGCTCCTTGGCCCCAAATATAACAAATCTTGAACCTTGGCTATAAACGTAAATAAGGGATATTTTTAGGCTATTTTGGTCAAAAAAAACCCAATAGAATTGAAATAGGTCATATAACTAAATAGTAAAAAAAAAATAAGTTCATTTTGAAAATTTTCCCAAAAAAGGGAACGGTAGAAGGGAAACAGAGAATGAAAGGAGGGAGAAAACGGAAGAGATATAGACAGAAAAACTGAAGCATGGAATTGAATGAGATAAAATAAATTCTGAGCAAAAATAGGACTGAAGATGTCAGTTGACTTTGTTCTGTCTGAATCCGAGCTTGTAAGTTCTCAAATAGAGTTTTTTTTCCCCAAAATTTTCGATTTGCTGTCTCCTACGTAATGGTTATTAATGTCGAAAAATTGACCTGGAAATTATATGTTTTGAACAGGACATGCTTGTTAGCTTAAAACTGTTAGTTTTACAACGGGCGAAAATAATTGGGCATGAAGAATTTCAAAGAAGTTTATTTGAAGACGCTTTGAGCCATAGGTACGTTTTCCTTAATTTGTATAGTGTAATTCATCCGTTTGCATAAATTAGTTCTTGTTGTGGTTATATGATATGACATGAATTGATTTTTCTGGCTGTAATTTCTGTTGCCGGGCTGATTATTTGTTTTACTTTGGTCGAATTTAATGAGAAAATTGAGTAGGTGTTGGCTTGAGTTTTATGATTTGTGTAAATAATGCCGAAGGGAATGCAACCTGAGTGGAGAGATAATTAATCAGCTGGAATTAGACAAAAATAAATTTATTGGGAAAATTTGATGCATTGATGAATTTCGGAATGGAAAAGGACTAAGAAGGCAAATGGTTATGAGCGGAATTAGAAAATTAGTATCATTAACTCATCAACATCTCTGTTTTTAGCAGTGTGATTGAAGGCTTCAACTTTGCTTAAAGTTAACTGTAATTCATGTAAGCCAAGAGGAAAATCCTTGCTTTGTGTGGTTTATAGAGAGAACTATTGGGCCTATGAATGATTAATTGGGAATTAATCATACTTCAAAGGTGAATATATTAACTATCATATATAATTGATGACCTTGAGGTCTAGAATCTTTTATTTGAAGATGAATATAATTAAAAATTGAAAGATTGTTTTGTCGATGTACATATAATATTTTTAGTCAGTCAAAAGATTTTATACAAGATGCATTTTATATATTATATAGATATAGCTTAGAGTTGATTAATGAGAGTCTATTTTTTATTCTTTGAAAGTGCTCCTAAAGTGTAATTTTGCTTTATTTTATTCATGTTGTTGGTTTTGTATTATGTATGATTAATTACGATTATTAATTTAAATTACGACTTGAAACTTAGTCTCTTAAACATGGGATAAGTTAAACACACAAGAGTCATGGCTTTAGTTCATAGAGTTATATGGTGAGCCCGAATCGTGCCTCTTATACATTGAAACATTGAATTGGATTGTTTTTCCATAAACAGTCCAATCCCATGGCTTATTCCATGTACCAAATATGCTGAAAATAAGACGTTTTCTCAAAATAAATAAATAAATAAATAAATGAAGATTGATCTTCTACTTGATTAAAATGAAAAGGGATAACTGCATTGCTTTTCAGCGGAAGTTTTTTGGTAAAATGGTGTTAGCTTTGTATCACAAAATAAGTTTTGGGGCCGACAATTCAATCTTCGTCAAATTGTTTGAAGGTTGGAGAGTAATGATGAGTAATCTTTAGCAGTGTTTAACAATTAGTTCATAGTGCCAACTAGGCATGTTTGTTATGTCAGATAAGTCATGCGATGAGATAATTTGTGTGATAAATAATGTAATCAAATATTTGGCAGTGTATAATGGACATAAGTCATGAGATTGTACTAGGGATGCAGGTTTCTTTTTGCTCTTTGGGACTTCTTTTCCTTGTTAGTGAGTGGACTTTTAGTCCCCTCATTTATAGTTCTCTTTTAGTTCATATCAATTGAAAAAAAAAAAAAAGACATAAGACCATTAGTCCTGGACCTAATCCCATGAATATGGGATGGTTAGTCCCATGGCCTCTTATGGCTTTAGCTTATTCTATTTTTATGGACTAAGTTTTGTTCTGAATTCAAATTATAATAAATTTTAATTTTAATTATTAACATTATAATTAATCACGTGATTATTAGTATAACATATTACAATATAAAATTTAAAAATAAATGATATGAAAACTGATAATGTGTGTGTGTATTAATAAACTATTTATTATAAATGTTTGTGTATGATTGGGAGCCCAGATGCCAATGAACTGATTTGTATTTTAAAGGAAACAATTACAAAAATCTTCAGTGAACTTCTGATGACCTTAACTAGTGTTGAGGTGGTTTTTACGGAACTGAGAAATGATTGTTATTGAGTATTGACTAGATTGTGGTGATGAATTGAGATGATCTAATTTGTATTTGTTAATTTATTATTATAGATACAACAATTTATGCATTCAACAAAGAATTTGATTTAATATGTAAATATTTAATTTAACTTTTATCTAAACTTGTTTTTATTAGTTTAATAGCATTATTCTTTATAAAATCATATTCAATTAGATAGTGGACCAAACACAAGACACAATTATGTAAGTCTACTTTTTTCTAATCCGATCTATTACTAACCAATTCAGTCTGCGCATACCAAAGACAGCCTATTGATATAGCTACAAGCCTATAAAAGAAAGGTACTGTTGATTCTTATGGTTTGAGATGACTGGTTGCAGAAAGAAGGAATGTATGCTTTGTTTGATAGAAATGTAATTAAAAATTTGGCTAAGTGGAAGCCTTGATTTGAGATGTATTTTAATATTCCACCATATATTCTCAATGTTATTTTGAATACCTATATTATCATAAGCATTCTGCGAGCGTCTCAAAAGCCTTGGAGTTGGGTATGGAGTTGAACTTTAATTGGAATAAACTTAGTTTATTCTATAGCAAAAGACACTTACTAATTACTGAATGCTAACACCCCAATCTGAATATGAATCTTGCTGCATTTTTGCTACTTTTTCAGCTCCATTTACCATCAAAAGTGCAGATCCGTTTTGTTTTTATACTCTTATATAGATAGTTTTGCAGAAAAGGATTATGGTATTTCTTTATCCTTTCTGTGTCTGCCTAAAGTTTGTTTTGATCTATAGTTCATAATTTTGAACAACTAGAATTTTAATTGTTTCTTAAACTAGATTCAGAGTCACACAGTTGAAATTGGATCTTATGTTGCCAAAATAAATCAATGATTTTGTCAATGGTTGAATTTGAGTTTGTACTTCGTAATTTTCTGATAATTAGTTCAGGTTTCATTTTGATGGAACTGGTTAAAGGCAAGGTTAAGGATTTATCACTTTTTCCAGTCTCAGATGAACCTACAGCGTTTTTGGCTGGTTGCAATGTATTGAATTGTAATCGTGATGATCATTGAAGAGCAAAGGACATGTCTTGACATTGATTCAAAAAGGAGACCACCAAAAAGGTATGTTGAAGCTTCAAAACTTAATTATTATTTTCTTTTGGATGTTGATTTAATTTTTGTTGGTTAGTTGTGATTTTAAAATATTTCTCATGTGATTTGAAAATCAAATAAATGGATAAATTGTCAACACAATGCCGTATCGGCTTACTGCCAAAGAATTTTCATTGACTTTTAAAATTTTAAGTTTTTTCCTTCATCAAAAGGTTCTTTAGTTCAATGAATTTCTCTCTTTGGCAGAATGCATTTTCGTTTTTAATTGGCCTTTTTTTGTATTTCCCCATGAAATATCCGCATACATATTCAATCATTTCAACATTACATATTATTCTTTGTTAGTTGATCATCCCTCAAAGATGGGTAGTGCTTACTAAAATGAAAGCTTTTAGAGAGGTAGTGTTATTTACATCTGGAGAGGATATGCTGACTGGAGAACTCTGTCCTTCTATTCCACATTACTGAACATGTACTGAATTGGGTATCCCAGCATCCTATAAGAAATTAAAAATGATGTCAATATTTAAAAATGATGTCAATATTTCCGTAGAGCAACTCTGGTTTCTCATTCTTCTATTCTCTCTTGCCACAATGCGTCCACAGTATTTCATATTTTCTAGAATGTGTATAAGCCAGCCTAGATTCAGGTTTATCTTGCCAGTCAAACATATATGAGAGTTGCATCAATTAGCATCATGATGCTGGATAGAAGCATCACATTCTTGTCATGAGCTATTTTTTTGTATAATTTGGTGCTTTTAAAAATATGCCTGGAAAGTGTTAGTATTCGACTAATATTTTGTTTGTTGATATATATTTTTGTTTATTTCTTGTCTAAAGATGCTGTGAAGAGGCTGCTCTCAATCAGAAGAAACGGAAAAACTGGAAGGAAAGCGAAAATGGAACTGGAAGATTGTGAAATCTGACTAAGCCAAGTAAGGTTGCAGGATTTTCTTTCCCGGATTTCCTCTTCATTAGCTGGCAAATTTTTAACAAGTTATTTAGTGAAGGCCTTCTTCCATGTGAAAAACTAATTTATATTTTAAGCTTACGAAAAATCTTGGCCTTTCATATCCGTTTCAAGTCATAGCACCTCATTTCCAAACATACTTTAAGTGGTTGAGAGAGAAGACGGAAGTGATCTTAGAAAAGAACTGCTCTCCGAAAAAAATATCTCAATATTGTATTTATTTTTTTAAAAAAAATTACATTTTCATTAGGGTTTTACAGAATGCCAATTACTTGGATATGTTTGTACTGCCAAAAAAGCTAAAGGATCAATTAGTTTAGTTTTGTTACAATTATTGAAATTGGTTTTGGATAACATTCTTTTTCCTGAATGCCTATTAGCTATTTTATCTTGGGAGTGAAATATTTTCCTCTCAAGTGTAGGCGTAACTCTTGATTTGCAATGGTGGAAAAGAAAGAAAATAAAAATGAAAAGACTTATGCTATTTTATGCAATGACTTTGTTACCTAGATAATTTTCTAAATTATGTGAAGGAAGCAGTGACCATGTGCCATTTGTCACAAACCCATACAAATATGAGTTGATTCTGAACTTTTATAAATTACTCTTATGGAATTGGTAGACAAAGCATTTGTTTTGTCAATAGAGTAGGTGATTAGAGCGTGATATGATTGAACGAATAAGGATATCATATCATAATCATAAGTTTTGGATTCATTTAATATATATATATATATATACATATATTATTTATTCAGATAGATTTTAAAATTGAACGAACTTTTAATAAATAAAGTTTCAAGAGAAAAATTGTTGATTATTTGATTGTCAATAATAACCCTGATAAAATTTGTGTAATTATCTTAATAAATAAGATTTTAAAATTATATTATAAAGAATTAAAATTTTAAAATAAAATAAAAAATATTTGAGAATTTAGCTTTTAAAAAAGGAGTCTTTCATAAGTATAAAATTGAAGCTACTTCAACAAAACTAAAAACAAATTTTATTTTTTATTTTTTATTTTTTATTTTTTTTTAAATTTTAATAAACTCTTTTTAAATTATAATTTAAAAAATTGTGGCTAAAAATCAAGCAAACAAATACTTAGAAAAGTGGGTAATAAATATAGCCAAAAATACTAATTTTTTTTTAAAAAAAAAATAGACAGCAAGCGTACGAGGCCTGGCATATGTGACTTACAAACTGAAAAAATATGGAATGGCTAATGCGAAGGAGCAAAAAGATAAAGACACACCAACTGAATGTAGAAAATGCTTTTTGGGTGGTGGTCAAGAAACCAGGAAGAAGACACCAAATTCTTCAAGTCAAGAAAATGTATCATGTCATTGGCTTTGATGATGATAAAACTGAAACGTCATTCATAATAGAGTAAAGCTCATGGGATTCTTGAAGGGGACAAAAGAAAAGATTGAGGCGGTGAATAATGCCCAATCTCTATGCTCTTTTTCTCCTTCTCCTTCTTCTTGTAGTTGTGGTGGTGACGAGAACATGATTTTCTTGTTGGCCATGCTTTGTTTCTTTGTTCCAACCAACCACATGGCAATAAAGAGACTTTGGGGCCTTCATGTTTTTTTTTTTTTTAAATAGTTTGTACTTAAATGTCCGTTATGTCCGTTTGGTATGACTTTTTTAATAATCAAAATAATTTTTTTAAATGTCAAAAACTTTTCTTTTTTTTCTTTGTTCGTTTGGTTATTATTGGAGATGAGCTTTTACCATATTATAATAACTATTTTGTTTCTACCGCTAGAAGCTCAAGTTTTGAGTTTTCTAATGTAGAAATTTTTTTGTTTTTTTAAAAATTTAAATTGTTTGAAATTTTTTATTTTATTTTAAAATTTTTACTTTATTTTTTTAATAACATTTTATTTATTAAAATAATTGCACAAGTTTTATTAAAAGATATTAGTAATAGTCAAATAATTATTTTTTCCATTTGTTTGCCTTCCTAACCCAATAGATTGTTACACCCCCTACAATAGAATAAGACACTATGATTCAATTCAATAAGAAAGAGAGACTCCTTTGAAATTATTTCTTTTGCAAGAATGACCCCACTAACAGAATATATTATAATAAAGAAGCGTGTTGGTAACACATACAAATATTTTATAATTTAAAATATTAAAGTTTGCAAGAATGACATCACTAACTATAATTTTAGTCTACAAAAATTTCCTTTCTAAAAAAAAAAACCCTTCAATTGTACTAATTTCGCAATTTGAGAAGAAAAAAATGTAAATTTTCGTATTATTTATATATAGTGTTAAAATTCCTCCAAAAAGTAATAAAAATCTCTTCACAAGTCAAACCCATTATGCCATAATCAATATAGTCCTTCCATGCTCAAAAGGAAGAACATAATGTTAAAGTGTTTTTCAAAAAAGTTTTGGTTAAGGCAAAAGAATGATTAAAGATATTCCACCTTGTCTCCACACATAATTATTATTATTTAATTAATTTTATTACAATCGCATATTCATATAGTATATATTATTGCATGGACGTGCACCTTATGATCCAAATACAAACATCCTTATATAAAAAGACAACGACCATGTAAAAGGAAAAGCACTTAAGACAAACTTGACCCATATGAGATAATGTTCTTGAAAACAATTTCAATTGCTTTGTTCATTAAAAAAAAATTTTGTTGTTAATTGGTAGCAACAAAAAAAAAAAAAAAAAGAAAGAAAAAAAAAATAGAGAAAAAAAAAAGTGGTTTGGTCGACAATAAATGAAAAGGTAGATAGATAGGTATACAAGAACGCATGCAAGAGAATCTTATCATATCATAAATCCAAGTAAGATAATAAATTGGTGTCGGTTAAATATTAATTAAAAAAAAAAAAAAGTCATACGAACTTTTAATTAGTTGAAAATAGACATTGGACCTAAAAGATTTTTGCTTAAGAATCAAGGCAATTAAGCACTCACTCTCAATGATGTTATATTCCAATAAAAATTTTATGAGATTACCCAACATCAAGATTTCTGTTTCTAAACCCCACCCCCCCACTCAAAAAAAATTTAAAAATAAAAACACCTCCATCATTCATTCAAGAGTTTCAACTTTGAAAATGCTCTTAATTATTCTATATATGATATTATCTGTTATTAGTGTCGGGTAATTTCTAACTATTTTGTTATAATTTTTAATTCTTATGTTTTAATTTTTATTTACAAAAAATTAAGAATAAAAGAAATTTGAAATTATAATTTAAAAAATTGAAAAATATACAATAGATACGATTGTACTGTAAGATGCTCCCTTTGTGTTTATTAACTAGGGCGGGTTTATATTTGAGCCTTCAAGATCAAGGTCAATGTCATCACATCGTTTTCTTTCTAATTTGTTTTATGTTAAGCTCCAGTCCAGGCAGGCTCGTACAAATGAAATCAAGAGAAAATCTTGCTGACATTACTTCACCAGTTATTCTTTCTTCTTTTCCTTCAATTAATTACAACAAAATGGTCTCTTTCATAGTCTTATCATTTTATTTTATTTTATTTTATTAATGAAATTGAAACTGTAAAACTTAAAAATTCACCATCGGCCGATCTTTGTTTGAATTTTCTGCTGTCGTTGTTGTCTTGTCAATATTTTGTAAGAAAAAATAATTCACAAACCTTTCATGGGACTTCTAGTAATTCAAATTATAAATTAAAATTAATTTATAATAAAAAGTATAATTCAAATTTAAATTTAAATTTTGGTGTTAAAATATATAACTCGAGTATGGCCTTGAGACCCCCGATTCCAACGAAAATTTTATTTCGTGTAGAATATAATTATAATATAAACCTACAAAAAGAATATTTTTAGACCTTGAACTTTCTTAATTTTGAAAATCCAAAAAAAAAAAAAAAAAAAAAGAAGATATACCTATATAGTCAATACAGTTTCAATTTCATTATGAAAATACAATAACATTTATTGTTCATCAATACGTCATAAAATACTCATAGAAGCTTTCATTAGTTTGAATTCTTGAAGTGTTATCATATATTTAAATAAGATTACGACATTAATTTGGAGTTAATTTAGTTTTTATTTATTTATAAATAAACTAGCTTTGTTATTTTTTAAATTAAGTAAAAGAATTGAAAATAAAATATTTTTATTTTTGCAAATATTTATTTCTCCTTTTCTTCTTAAGTGCGTGAATTTGTGTTATTAATTTACAATTTTATTTGTATATTTTTCTACGCTTTATCTTAATTATGAAGAGTTATTTGATTTTAAATTCCTAAATTAAATAGGAGAAGTACGTTATGCTAATGTGTCAAGAATGATCTATTTTTTGACTCTATACATAATTTATATTGAGATACATATTGATTCACAAAATTTAGGTAAAGAAAATTTGAATAATTCAGAGGCTTAAACTTTTTGACTCTATACATAATTTATGTTTTACTAAATTACTAATTCTTCATGACAATATTTCAAAGTTTGAACATTCAAACCATAGAAGCTGCCCAAGGATAAAATTTGCCTCTCAATTATTTATTTGCACAATGATAATTTATCAAAAATTTAAATTAGTATGATGTGGAGGTGCAAAATTTCCTTGCAAAATTCAACTATGTTAGACACCAATTTTGAAAATAGGAAAATATATAAGAAAGAAGATGAACTTATTGATCAAATAATTTTTTTATAATAGTGAAGGTGTAAAACACACATTGTTCATAAATAATTAACGTATGAACATAAAATACAATTATGCATCAAAATTCATAAATTTATATCATGTAATCTAGTTCAAATTAAAAAAAATGTAATCATAAATTAAAAATTCATATAAATAGATATTTTAATTTTTATATTTTGAATTTAGCTTTATTCTCATTTATTTATCTACGCCTACATCTACATCTTAATTAACGACTTCTACTAACATGAAACATTAAATTTATGGCATGACCAAATTAACATTTATAACACATAACATTTGATATATCATTACAAGTGTGTGTTCATAAATTACAAGCTATTAGTATAGTAAGCTTTTAAACTATGGTAATATTCAAGTATGAACTATAACTATTTCACTTAACCTTAAAAGTCTTAAACCATGAAAAAAGATATTTTTTTTAAAAAAAAAGCTTATGGGCATCATCATTAATTTCTTTTTAGTGGGTGACTTTCTTGCATTCTTAATTATATAATATTGTCTTTTATTTTAAAATATATATAAAAAAACAAATTATAGCAATATAAAAACAACCTAGTGATCTTGAGTTTTCACTCATAATTTCATTCTTCTATATTAAGGAGGGTCTAGACTTGGCCAAATATATCGAAAATTGAGTATGGTTTAGAATCTCTTATGGGGGACAAAAAGTTGCATAAATTCTACCAATTTGGGACCCTTTGCATTGAAATTTCATGCCTTCTGTTTTTGTTTCAATAGATTTGAAATTAATTAATTCTAGTTTCTTACTTTTCCCTCCTTTTAATTTCTTTGCCAACCGAAAGAGATTCATTCTCTTTTTCTTCTCCAACGGTCGAAAGTATGTCCTACGTGGGTTCACAAATTTCACAATCCAATGGTCATTATTTTACCAAACAATTTTTTTTTGAAATCATAGCCGTTCAAATAATTAAATTCCATGGTTTTGACCATAAAATTAAACCTAATTGAATTGTCCTAAACGGCGGATATTGAAAGATTTTTATTCTTTTTGAATACAATGATTGCTTCACCTAATTTACCTTCCTTTGGGATTCTTGTTGGTTTCTCAATAGGCAGCAAGGAATGCACTTGTTTCTTAAATATTAATTAATTGCTTAATTACACCACTTTGATCTTGATAGCTAATGGATTATTCAGATGTTTACATGTTGCAATTTGAAATTTTGAAGAAAATTTCATTATGATTCCATGTGCTTTTTGGCTTCAATTTGCTAGACTAGACTATTATGGTACTGTTTATTTTTCTAATCATGGTGCCTCTATCATATATAACTTGTTGGGATTGCCGACTTTATAAAGCAACAAATATATTAAAATCATCAAATAAATTTGATATCATAGATTATTTTAAAATGTTGGCTTTAATTAATTCTGTTGATAATTTTTTTTATTATTATTATTTTAAATACAATAAGAAGTTTAGGATTCCAATTCACTTGTTGGTAGGTAAAATAACGATAAAATCTTGGTTGATAAACTTGAAATTAAGTAAACTAGCTATGAGATAAATGTCGTATATATAACTAAGTTTAATATTTCCTGCAGTGCACCGCTTTGATTGAGAATTGAAATTCAATTTAACATTCCTTTCTTTATTTTTTATTATTATTATTATTTTTTTTTTTTTTTGCATATGATAAACTCTTTCAACATTCCTTTTACAGTCAAATATCAAAATTCAACAACTATTTTTTCAATCAAATTTTTCGCATCAATTCATTTTCATATTTTAGTTATTCACTAATTATTTTGCGAGGACAAAATTATAATAAATTCAATTGAATTATACATTCTTTTTCTTTATCCAACTCTTCTATTGTAATGTTTAATTTTTTCGTTGAACTTTTTTGACTCTTTTGTTGTAATTTCTGACTCATAAAAATATAATAAAAACTTATAAATTACAATGAAAAAGTTGAAAACTATAATAATAAAGTTGAAGATTGCAACCAAAGAGTTAGATAAAAATATTCATGGTACACCTAAATGTCCCATAATTTTTTGTAAAATCATTTCATAAAAGATTTTAAAAAATGAATTATTATGATATTGTCAAATAAGATTGCCTTACTAATTAACTTAATACCATTATGAACTTATCAAATCACATTATATGAAAAGGACTTATTAAATTCAATTTTTTACGTTTAGATCAATTTCATGGATATATATTGAAAGACTTTCACAATTTTCAACCTCAAAAGAGGTTATTTTTCTTGGATATAGTGAAGCTTTTAATAAATGTTGTTGAAGCACATTTCATTCACCAACCCATAGTAGACCCCATAATTGACTGAAAAATAATAATTGGTCCCATATGAATTTTTCTCAAAGATCTTGGCATTGAGGAGCTCATTATTATGAGTTAGTTTTGCCACCCACATTTAATTAGCCTTTTGCTTTTAAATTAAATTAATTTTCTTGACTCTCCTCCTTCTTGTGTTTAATTAATTCTCTCCTAGTTTTTACTTTAACTTCTTTGTGGAAATGTGGACTAGTAAAGCATGAGCATGCATGCCCCAAAGTAATTAAAAGTATTTTGTTATATATAAAAAAAAGTTACATTATACATGGCATGGGATGATTGACTTTAATATTAATATTTAATTTTTAAATTAAATATATAGTTTCACTAGTCGTTAATTTTTATTAATTTTAAATCATTTTCAACCAAAAACGCATGTAATATATATGCGGACAAACCATAAGGTTAAAGACGTTATGCAATATTGTGCATAACTTAAATTGTGACATAAATTGTACACCATTAGATTAATATGTTTTAGATGTTCGATATAAATTGTTTTGTACTAAATATTTTTAAGAATATAGATTTTTCTATGTATATATGTATGTACGTAGTGTGTAGTGTGTGTGTGTGTCTGTTTGAATAATAATATATCTGATTGTTAATACATACATTAGTACTATAAATATATATATATAACCTCCAAAAAAATGTGTTTCATCATTCAAACTCTAGATAAGACCAAATCAAATCACGTTGTTCAACGACAAACAATCATGAACTCAAGAAGAAGTTGACATTCAACCAAATATGGAAAAGCTTATCAATTAATTTCTTCTGCTATCAATATTTCACATGCAGCAGCTGAAACAAACGTCAAAAAAAAAACCTACTCACACAACATCGCTCGCAATCGCATTCATGCACTACTTTTAGGAAGATATCATTGATTCATAAAACTCTTGAATTCAATGTTCACATCAAGAGCTTAATTATTTCTAAATCTGCCGACAAAACTGTTTGTTAATTTTGAATATGAAATTAGTTCTTATCCAAAATATACAATATTTCAAATCATACATACATATGTATAGCTGGAAAATTTTGACCAGTCGATGAATTATCACGTTACCTTCTTCCTCTCATACTGCATGCCCACGTTCTTCCTCTTTTCCCAACTCTTGTATTAAAAATTATAAGTACTTAAAACCAGTTATTTTAAAATACAAATTTAAATATATAAAAGTAATTTATTTAATGCTTATTTAGAATTATTTAGTTGTAAATAATTAATTTAAACAATAAATTAAACTATCTAAACAAGTGCATTTAATTACAAAATCTGTATTTAATTAAAATCTTAGAATTGTTTATTAATTTAATAGAATTGTTTATATTTAATTAAAATCTTTTAGGTATGATTAGAGTAATGATTTATATTATTGCAAAAAACATTCAACTCTTCTTCAATCAAGTAATCATATTGATTATTGAATCACGTTAGATTGTGTGGGATTTGCCACCAGTTTGTTGATCTTTATTGTTGGCTAAAGTCAATGCCTTCTATTTCTCAACCAAAGTCAATGGTCATACATAATTCCTTTTGCTTTTCTATGATTTACCATTATTTAGTTTCACAAGGTCTAGTAAATTTTGTTACTATCCATTGTAAATCATTTCCTCCTGAAAATAAATTTGCTCTTTAACACCAAAAAGAATTATAGCCTAACTAATTTAATAATTCAATTGAACTATTATGTTTCGGCTTAATTTTAAAAATATTATAGTTATAAGTATTTTTAATTTTGTAACTTTTAACATTAAAAAGATTATATATTTTTATTAAATAATTATTATTAAATATCTATTTACATTTATTTAAAACTTACAATTTATATTTTATAATAATTGTGAATTAAAAATTAAAATTTCTTCAATCTCAAACAAAGAATATTTTTAATATTATGAAAAAAATAATAATAATGGAAAACATTTTGCTACTTTGTGACGTTGATTGATATAGGCCAAAGTAATTAATTTTTGCAAAAAGAGAAACATTTATGTTCGAAAGTCCTTGGTGTAAGTTGAATTCATGATTTTAAATGCATACTTGAGATGATTGTTGTTCATAATTATTGTGGTTAATTAGTCTAAACCACTTACTTTTGCTAAAACCACTAGGTAATAATAATCATAATCAATACATATATTCACTGAGGATCTTCAAAAATAAATAATATTAATAATAAATAAAAACAAATTGAAAAGATGGCACTATGATTTTTGATGGGGCAGCTGAGTCACTAACTATTGTAGCTTAGCATTGAAGGCACTGAAAATTATCATATTCTTGGCAAGTAAACATACAATTATCCCAAGAAAATTGTATTTCATTTGTTTTTTTAACTAACTAGGTAAAATAGTATAATTAGTTTAAATTAATGAACTAATTAAGATATAATATCATATTGTTATATTGTCATCATTTATTGTCCAATAAGTTACTAGCTTAATCTTTTCTAGTATATATTTACAAATATTAAAAAATAATTTTTTTAGATAATTTTTATTAACTTCTCTTAATACAGATTCGTTAAACTCATTTAAATTTAAATATATCAATTTATTTATCTTTTCAATATATTATTTATTGTAATCAAATTTTCTCATCTTGATTGAACTAGTAAAAAAATAAATTTATTTTTTTTAAGATATAAAGACTACGTATTCTCAAAATATATTATAAAAAAGCCATTCATATAAACAAAACAATAATGTTACATCTTATCAACAATCAAATTATACTAAAATAATTTATTTATATTCATTATCTTGTATTTATCATGAATTAAATAGAAAACTTCATGCTAATGAATTCAAACTTCCTTATCCAAAAAGCACACCGATTTATACTAATTTTGATTAATTAGTAGAGCAACGTCAAACAATCCAAATCACCCTAATTTTTGCATGTAACTTTACTAATTAATTATTAAATTCTAAAAACCAAATTACAAAAATACTCTCATAACTCAATTATTATAATATTTCTGAATTTCAAAAGGGCACGCCATGTATATCTTGTCTAGCTAACTTTCAAACAAAGAGTGTTTGGTATTTACTTTAATATACTTCTTTCTTTCTTTCATTCTCTTTTCTCTTTTCTCTTTTCTCTTTTCTCTTTTCTCTTTTCTCTTTTTTAATTTTTATTTTTATTTTTTGGAATTCTTTTATAGTAATTTGTCCTTTGTTATATTCCTATTTGATTACTTTTAGCCCAAAGGTTCACAACATTTCATATATAGTTTCCATAATCCACGCATCACATGAAAGAATAAAGATAATTCCAAGGGCGTGGAACATAAGGAATGGGGAAGCTTTTTAACCATACATTGGATCATAAATCTATACTTCATCCAATATTTATGGGGTTTGAGATATTTGTGGGTTTGCCTACAATATATTGGATATAAGATATATTCAATTTTTTCAACTCTTATAGTTATCGTTTCAAGTTATACATTTGTATTTTAATTTTTTTTATGTCATGTATTTCAAGTATTATATTAATCGTTTTAATTTTTACGTTTTATATTTATTTTAATTTTTATATTGTCTATTTCAAATTTTACGTTAAATGATATAAAACACATATGATGTATCTTAGTCAAGTTCATATTTATATATATATATATATATATATGTTATAAGGCTTTTTATACTATAGTGTCATCTCTATAATGTTATAATACCAATTTCTTTTTTTATTGCATAAAGTTTTATATTATATTGGTAACATAAAATGTTTTATATTATATTTATGAATATAATTAATAATATCTTTTAAATAATTAGAATTCTCTCTTACAAAAGTCTATATTTTCGCAAAATTAAGTGATTTTTATATATAGAGAGTTGTTAGTTAGATAAAAAAAAATGTAAATATTTATAACTAATTAATGTATTTAATGTTATATATAACATAATATTTTATGAAATAAATGTAATTAATGTATCTTACCAATAAATATATAAATAAATGATATAGTTATTATGATGTTACAATATGTTGTACATAATATGACCCATAGTATTATAATTAGGGTTAGAAAATGGGGGTGTCATGTGTGTCTACATATGTTGCAAAAATGCATACATGTATCATTTTTAACACTATTTAGGAAGAGTAAAAAGGACCCACAAAATGAACCATCATGAACCCATCTTTAATTAACAAAACCCAACAAAATCACACCTTTTTTTTTCTTATATATATTATGGGTATTACTATAATAACATGCATTGATGCATATGCACATAACACATATAATAAATTATCCACAACCCAAAAGAATATAAAATTAATAAACAAAAGTGTAGCAAATAGAAAACTATATTAAAATAAAAATGCTATATAATTGGAGTCATGTCAAAAGAAATGTATTTTGTCGACCAAATCTAAAGGTTCTTTGTGTGGTTCCCACCTCAATTGCTGCCTTTTGTGCTTATAAAATCACCACCACTTCTTCCTTTAAGCCCCCCATTCTTCCTCTTCCCTTTTTGCTCCATTAGTTTTTTTTCTCTCTCTCTTTTGTTTCTCTTCTTCTTCTTCTTCTCCTTCTCTTTGGGTTTTTGCACATAATATTCCCTAGAAGTTCCTTTTCTTCTCTTTAAGGCAAAGTGCCCTATAAATAAGAGGTGGGTTGGTGGGGTTGAGGGGTAGTGTGTACCATAAAAGTGACAGGCGGCAGCTATGAAGGAGAGTGGCAGGAAACAAGGTGCACCCTCACCATGTGCAGCATGCAAACTTCTAAGGAGAAGGTGTGCCCAAGATTGTGTTTTTGCTCCTTATTTTCCTGCAAATGAGCCTCAGAAGTTTGCTAATGTGCACAAGGTTTTTGGTGCTAGCAATGTCAACAAAATGCTACAGGTTCTTAACTTTTACTGCATTTGTCTTTAAAAATACTGTTATAATTAGGTTATCTTTGAAAGTAACTTTACTGGAAGGGAGAAAAATGACCAAATTTTGATAATAACGATATTAAAGGGAATGTTTGGTATCGGGTTGCTTATAATAAAATTATTTAATGTCAATATAAGTAAAAAAATAATAAATAATAAATGATTCTCATCCATTAAAATTAATATTTATCAAATACTTTACTTTATTTTTAAAAGTACAACATAAATACTATAATCTCCATTAAAACTTAAAATTAGAAGATAAAATCTATTAAAATTAACAGACAGGTTAAAATAAACTAACATTTATCTCTATATATATATATATATATATATTTTTTTTTTCTTTTAAAGCTGCTTTCAAATATGTTCTTAAGTTTTTTTTTTTCTTATTTTCATGTTCTCTTGTCTTGTAGTTATTAATTAATTCAATTTTGTTTAAAGAACATAAAAAAAATTATATGAGAAATTTCGTTCACAACAGATCATTCTAATTCAATAACCAAAAGGAAAAAGAAGAAAGTTTAACTTAATATGAAAACAACAAAGCTGGTTATTGGATTGACTTTACAAAGTTGCATAGAGCCAAAAGCTCCCTAGTTATTTTCTTGTTTTATTATTATTATTATTGTTATTGACCCCAAGCAACCTTGACCTTAGTAATTTGCATATTTAAAAGCTGACATATAGTGCTGCCCTATAAAAATTTCAAAGTTTAATGGGTGAGAAAGTAATTTTGTAAATATATATTTTTAAAAATCGAAGTATTATTACGCAAATAAATTTAATTTAAGAGGGGTTATTGATTTGAAGGGGACAAGCAAACGAGCTCAAGCTACTAGCTAGGCAATGATAAGGATATTTTAGACATTTAGAAAACCACTAGAGATTACAGTGGTATCAAAAACAATTATGAAAAAATAAAAAATAAAAAAGCTTAATAATTTTTTCAAAGAGCAATAGACATATGATGCTACTTAATATAATAAATATGATAATTTCACTCATAGTGTTAAACTCTATAATTTTAGATCTATCCGATGGTATAATTGGTTTTGAATACTAATTTATGTAGAAAATGTAGATATACTAATTACAAATGAAAATTACTAATAAAAGAAAATATAATCGAATATTTTTAAAATGTTAAAAGTGAAGTTGTCAATTTCTTTTTTACTTAAAAAGAGTAAATATGTCATTTTCTTTCTTCTCTTTTTTTTTTTTTTTTTTAAGAAGAAGAAATGATGCCAAAAAGATGAAGACATTGAAACAAGCACCAAATAAATTCCAAATTAGAAGTTGGCATCATGTAGACAGATGACTTTATTAAAAAGTAATATATATATTTGACTATATTCACACATTTTATTTTCTACAGTCCAATTTATTTACTTATTTTCAAAGATCATCTAAATGATGTTATACATGAGGTCAAATTAAACAATAATTTTTTTCTGTAATTTTCTTTATAATATAATCTAAAGGAAAGAGATTCAAACTTTAAATTTTTTTGTTCAAAATTATATACAAAGTTGTTAATATATTATTATCGAGATTTAAGACAAGATTTTAATATGAAAAATTGCAGGAATTGTCAGTGCATCAAAGACGAGATGCAGTGAGCAGCATGGTGTATGAAGCAAACGCTAGGGTTCGTGACCCGGTGTACGGCTGCGTTGGAGCCATATCTTCACTACAAAACCAAATAGACTTGCTACAAACTCAGTTGGCTCTAGCTCAAGCCGAGGTGGTGCACCTTCGGTTTCAACAGACTACATCTTTTTCGAACCATGGGTTCCCCCCGGCTAGCCCTAGCAACAGTGGCTCGCCATCGTCCAAGCTCATGGGTTCTCAGAGCAAACCTAATATTTATGATCACACGGACATGGTGGTCGACCAAGCTCATTACGGAGAATCAATGTGGACTCGTTAGCTAGCTAGCTTAATTTCATGAATTTTAAATATTTCTACTATATATGATTAAAATATATATATATATATATATACATATATTTATATTTAGATATATAAATTTTGGTTTTCTATGTTTATTTTTCTTTCTAATTATTGGATCCTTACTATACTTTTAAATGGGTTATGGGTCAATACTTGGTATATAATTTTAACTTTTTATTATAATTATAATGAGGGTTATTGTAATCTTGTAGTGGGATTGTGAACATTGTGCAACTTTTTTGTCTTTATTTTTATTTTCTTTCATTTTTTTGTGGCATGAAAATTAATTTTTGATGTGTTGTTGTACCGACCATTAGCATGTGTCAACTACTAAATCGTATTTTCTTAAATTTCTTTATCAAATTTTCTTTTTTTCTTAATTGATCGTTTATCCAACTTGATTGTATATATTGATGTATTACTCTTTATTTTATTTTTAGATTTTCACATAATCGAACTCCATCTCACTTAATACACAAACACAAATTACTCTTATTTATTAATTTATAACATTAAGCTAAATGATTAATTAAAAATAATATCATAATTAAATTTTTGTATTTAAGCCATTCATCTTGTTTTTATTTTAAATTAAACGATTAATTATTGCAATATTAGAGTTAAAATTTCGTGTTTGAGTCATGTATCTTGTTTACATATCAGTAATTTTTTTAATTTTGTATCAAAGTATGAAAATGTTTTGATCTTAATATATATATTCATATACTTAATGCTCAAATTCTCCAAAGTTGAAGCAGGAAATTGAAATTAGATGTTAAAGTAGGTAAGAAAAGTCTTACCCCGTTTTTGACAAGAACTGCGACGTCATTATCCACCAAAGTAACTCGCGGCCTACAGTAACTTTTGTTGAGCATTTTCAAAGGAATGTTTTACATAGAAAGTCTTTGATGCGTGCTGAAAAATTAACTATTTCAATACAAACATATAATTTAATTATAAATAATAAATATGAAAACAATTTTATATAGCAAATTGAATGAGACATTCAAGTCTATTAAAAAAATAATCGGCTCCATATTTTATAGAATACTCAGTGTCTATAAATCGAGTTTCAATTACATTAATTTTTATTTATTTATTTATTATTTATGTATAAAATAAAATAGTGTAAAATAAAAATAAAAATTAAATTATCCTAAAATTAATTGGATTATTGGATAATAATATGATCTTTTCTTTTATTAGTATCTATATTTTTCTATGTATAACTTTTAAACATGTGCATGCGTGTAGCAAAGAGATTAGGTCGGTCTGTGTCTCTACAATACTCATGCTAAGTTCGACTCGCTTAAAAAAAATATGCAACCTAGTATCGCCCATAAAGTCTATCTCACGTGGGCTATACAGGGTCTAGGTGTCATACCCTAACCTTGGAGTTCACTTGTAACAATTGCCATAAACATTTATGATACACTCTATATACTTATAATGTATCAAGAGAACATATAAGGTTTTCCTATAAATCATAAAATCTTGAAAATAGTTTATAAATATACTTCCCATCCATGAGAGCCTATAACAATCGTGATAGACCCTCATGATACACTTTATACACTCATAATGTATCAAGAGAGCTTATAAGACTTTCTTGTAAATCATAAAATCCTGAAAACACTTTATAAGCATACTTCTCATCCATGAGAGAATTACCAAAGAATATATATCTGTGATCAATTCATCAACAACAATTATCAAATAATAAAACAATATTATGAAAATCATTTTTCATTCGGATTGAACAAACATATTCATTACATAAACATTTAGTTAACAATTTCTTCACAAAATTTAAATGCACTTATCTAGTAGGACATACTACACATGTGATTTAGTAAGAAAGTCTACCATGAGCGTCATAAGCTCTCTACCATTACTATTATTCCAACAAGAACTAACGCTCCCAACCTAAAATTATCAAATAATAAAATAATATTACGAAAATCATTTTTCATTCTAGTTGAACAAACATATTCATTACATAAACATTTAGTTTACAATTTCTTTATAAAATTCAAATGAACTTATCTAATGAAACATACTACACATTTAAGTCAATAAGAAAGCCTACCATGAGCATCGTAAGCTCTTTGTCGCTACTACTAGCACGACAAAAATTAACGCTCCCAACCTGAAAGTTGTAATTGTGAAGGGTGAGTATATAATTATACTCAGTGAGTAAATAAAGAACATACATATAGACATACATGCATACGTATTCTTAAATTTATGATATTGGGATTTTCTCCAATTTGTACTCAAAATATATATTAACATGTTTCTTCAATCAAATACTCATAAAACAATGTAAAGGTAGTCTGTATACAGTTTAATACAACCAAAATCAGGCTGACCATGCTTTCTTGTCTACTACCTTGACCGAAGTAACATTTGAACCATAAAATCATATGCAATGCATTCTTATAAAATAAAAAATCATTTTAGTAAGGTAAAACATGAACTTATAAAACACCGTTCATCTCACTAATGTTGGCCCCGAGTAATCACTTAGTGACAAAGTGATTGTCTTCGTCATGTCTATCAAATTCATAAGATCCATATCAAGTCGCTAGGACTTTCCATAGGGTCTCTATAATAGCACATACGTACACGACACACAGTGGGCTTGCCAAAGCCTTCCCCCTTATATTAACCCCACTGCGACTCTACTCACCTATATGACCTCTCAATAGATTTGTTCATAAGCTACCTCCCTGTATATACAGTAAATAAATAGACCCAAAAACTATACAACTTACCAATTGGTCATATAATCATTATCCGGCCTTGTCAGCTACATCACCAATATACATGTATTAAAACAATTCATTTTCAAAGTAGTGGTGTAATTATACAAATCAAACATGGCCTCCCTGGCCATAACATTTTCGAATAATATTCATAGAACATACAATCCACATTTCGACCTCCTTGGCAATTACATGCATGTATATCAAATAGAATTTTAACAGCAAACCATAATAAATAAATCATCCCAATATCCAAGTAAACCATTTAAAAACACATGCATTTCAAAAATTCTTTAACATGTAAGTTGTTTGTTTAACACACAAACATATATATAACTATATACACAAAAATAAGTATATATATTCATGTATGTATAAATTTACTCACTATAAGAGGAAAGTAACCACTCCCACTAACAATCTTTACGCCTACTAAGTCTTTTTCCCGAATCCTAGTAGTCTAATATCACACATGCATAAATCATGAATTCTACTATTTATAAAATCAAAAGCATTCGCATTAAATGCAATTTATCTTGAAAAACGTAAATAAAATTTCTTATCTCACACAGTCCACCAAACTTAACTAACTGCGGTCATTTATTTGATTTCCAACAATAAAACCCTATAGTTAACGTATTCTAATTCATACTTCCACATCATGTTTCAACTATTATTTCTAAAGATGGAATCCCTATTCAAATCACATATTTGTCTATCAAATATGCCCAATACACTTAGATTAACATATATATAACCATCACAGTACTTAATTTAACACCAATTTAATACTATTAATATTTTCTATGCATAAATCAATAAAATTCCCAAATAAACAGTGACCCTAAAGTCCATCATACTCATAATCTCCAAAATCGAACATCTAATGGGGTTAATACTTATTAGGACCTTGTAGAAATCCTTAAAAACCACAAATCGTTGATAAATCGGTAAAACCTTAATTTTGCTTTGAAACTGAAATTCCTCTCTTATGTCACCTTACTGTTTCTAACTCAGAAACAATATCAAATTGAAGAGGGAAGAGTAAGAAATCAATTGGTGGTGAAATTTGGAAGGAAAAGTAAAAAAAAATAGCCGAAATCTATAAATTTCCAAGAGAGAAAGAGAGAGAAAATATTTTTATAGAGAGAGAGTGAACAAATAAGAAACACTAGAATTGAATTTCCTCTCGTAGGTATTTATATAAATAAGTAAAATGATTGAAATGCCCTTATGAAGTCTCAAAAATTCCAAAATTACTCATCAAATTTTACCCTAATTTGGCAAAAGTGTCAATATTTTCTATTCAAGTATCGACACTTTTGGTGAAAGTGTCAATACTTTTAATGCTTATGTCGATACTTTCATAAGAATCACATTCAAAACACTTTTTGGACCCCGAGTGTCGATATTTTTGGCCAAAGTATCGACACTTTGGGAAAAGTGTCCACACTTTTGGATAAAGTGTTGATACTTCCCAAAGAGTTGATATTTTCAAGTATAGTGTCAACACTTAGCACTTTGTAAACTTCATATCGATATTTTTAAGTAAAATGTCGACACTTTCAAGCAATGTATTAACATTTTTGGGCAAAAATAGGTCAATATTTCTTTTCAAATTTTCAATTGACACCAATCATTCCATAGATCAATTCTGTTTACCTTTCTTATTAATTTCTTTGAATAAATTCTATTAATTAAATATAAATAATTAAATGAAAAAATTTCCTAGGAGCTCCACCCTCTAGACCCTCGCAAGGGAGCTGCCCTTGGACCCTACTCGTTAACTAGTTAGCGAGATCGCCGAATGCATTATCGTAAGGTAATAGACTGAAACCCAATTTAATCAATACATTTATTAACCTTATATCATAAAATTAACTTAATTTTCAACTAAGCCTCATATATGATGTCATCTAACCAACCATGAGTAGCTCATGTATAAAAATCAAGGTCATACAATTACTGTTTTATTCCTTCGTACATATGGTTTCTACATCAAGCTCCTCCGAAATCCTTTCTTAAACAACACAAAATATATTTCACAAAGGTCATAAAATTCATACTTAATTCAATCTCATAAAATAGCATTTAATAATCCAAAGTATTTCTTTAATCTTTCTTAAATCATAAATAATCATAACAATTTATTCAAGGTAGCAATTACACCTTTCATAACCCAAATTTTTAAACATCAATACCATGCTTTTCATCTAAGATATACATTCATATTCTTAAAAGAAGCTTTACTACACTCCCACATCAACAATAATTCATATAATCATTTCTTGGGGTTTACACTAGCCTTAGGCCAACCCATGGGCTGATGTTAATTTCAAATATTTATAAGTTTTTTTTGACAAAATGTATCGATCTTATATTCTCAATATATCGATCTTGTCCAAGTTATAATTTATTTTAAACTATTTAACTTAAAAGTATCTATATATTTTCTTATATCTATTGATCTCTTCTATATGTATCATTCTTCCAAACTCCATGTATTGATCCGTTAATAATAAAAAAAAAAAGTAAAGTAAAATAAAATAAATATTATAATATAAATAATAAAAATATTAAATTAAATGGGCTTATGGGCCACGAATCTAGCCTACACTGTTCACAGGCTGGCCCAGCCCATTTGCTACCTCTAAATGCGTGTATATAATTATAACTTCTAAGATAAATAATATTAGGCCTCATAAACCTCTACTCATACTTTATATTTAAACATAATTAGGTCATTAAATGTGATTTTATAAAGGATAGTTAATATATAAAGATAACTCTTAATGATAAGAATATAACTTTTTATAGAGAATAATTATAAAAAAAAGATCAAATATTTAAATATTATTATCAATATTAGAGGTGACAATTTTTTACACAACCTACTAGACTAACACAAACTCAACACGAATTTGCATATTCAGGTTGACATAAAATGATACAATTATTAAATTGACAAACACTGCACGACACGATTAATAATTGTGTCGAGTTCGGAATTATATTTCTTTATACATGAACCCGTTTATTACACGATTAACTATTTAATTAATTATAATATACTAACTTATTTATGATTTAATAAACTTATTTTATAGTTTCATATTTAAACAAAATTAACTATATTTATAATGTTTTAAAAGGTATTTAGTTATATTTGAAATAAAATTGTTTATAATTTGAGTATATAGTATCATAAGTATTATATAAATATATTACAATATATATATATATATATAATGCTTAACGGGTGATACGATTACAATCCATTTAACCATTTAATAATTATGTTTAGTTAAAATTTTTAATTCTTGATACAATTATTAAACGGTCAAATTCGAATTAGTCTCTATTTGACACAACATGAATATAACATAATAATTTAAATTGTTATCCCTAATCAATATAATGTTTTAATATTTATTATAAACCATACATTAACATTTATATTTTTTTAATGTAACATAATTTTATTACTAATATATTTTGTACGAATGACCTCATGATATTACTTCAATATAACATATAAAATCAATTTTCATAATGTGAAAATAGTAAACTCCATTTATCCAATTACCCTAATGTCTATTAGAAAATGGAAAAGGTAAATTGTAAAAATAAATAAACCCGTTGACCTGCTTTCGCATCTTGTTCATCCTCCACCATTCAAATACAAAATGATGAAGTTTGCTAAAGAATTGGAAACCAAATAGTGACATAGGGTTTGTGGTGGTTAATGTGGCTAATTAAAAAGCACTTCTACTACAATAATAGACTTTGAAAATTTGATGCTTTTTAATCCCATCAATCATCAAATCTACTTGTTGGAGAAATTGAGAATTAGGTCATTGCTTCTTTGAATTTGTTGAAGCATGGGATTCTCCATGAAATCCACCTAAAAAACCAATCATTTCACTACTATATTTAGTCTATTTTTAGACTTCTTCATGAAGAATTTTAGTAGTTTACCCCACATGGTAGGAGAAAGAAACCAACACCATTTGGAATTTTATAACCCATTGAATCATCCATAAAACCATTTGTGATCACAATGGTTTTCAATGTTTTTAGGTCTAAATTTTAGTAGATTTTTGAAGAATAAATTTTTATATTTTACTTTAAAAATATAATATGTGTTTACAATCCATATATATAGCGCTATTCGAAAAAAATTGACCCCATTTATTAAAACAAGAAATATGCTCTTAAAGTTACAGATAAACTGAATCTAAAATTTCACCTTAAAAATGAGTTTATCATCTGACTAGGAGTTTGGTAAGAAAACCAGAAGTTTTTTTTTTAATTTTTTTAAATTTTTATTTTTATTTTTTTTATGAGAACAATGAATAGAGCACGAATTCAATCACGTCAAAGAAATAAAAAGCAAGGAAAGTGATTGCGCCGTTAAAGCAAATGAAAATCTAAATGAGGAATTAGTCGTTGCCTAATGATGCCTATGTATGTAGCAAAGAAACCAAAAGTCAAATGTGTATACCCCATTAAAGAAAGGACGTGCATTTTGCACCACTAATCTTCCTAAGAAAAAGCGTAGAAACAAAGAAAGAAATAATACCACTATAAGTTAATATATGAAAATTATATTTGATTGATATAAATTTTGTGATAATAACACAACATTTATTATTTATTAAATAATTATTTATCTTATCATTTATTATGATTGATATTTTCTAGTACATAATATTTTTTTAAATAATATATCACAAAAAAAATCTAATAATACTCTTGTAACACTGCTGAAACCTTTATGTGCATTTTTTACATAAAATGAGTCCATCCATAAATTATGGAGAAGAAATGAGCAACCCATGAATTGAATCCTAATGACAAATTATCATTAGAAACTGCTAATATTAGTTATCACATTGATTAGAATACAAATTTGTATTGTATTTCAATGTTATAAGTTTGGGATTATTCAATAAAAAAAAAAATTGAGTTGAGCCTGTCTACATATATCTACATATAATTAAAAAAAAAAAAGTGTTTGATAATGACATTATTTATCTAAATCAATTTTAAATATAGCTCAATTTGAATGTTTTTGTCTACAAACAGCCATAAATACAATCAAATAATGAGCTTACTTCAATTGAACATAAAAACACTAAAATCTCCACCCTTAATGTTAATCAAAAATCTTTTGACAAGTTTAACAAATTTATGTTGTTAATTATTTTATTGTACAAAAGATTATTTTGTCATATCTCACATCATATAAAATATGAGTTAGATAAATAATATCACTTAACATACTTTTTTGGGTTAATGATAAACGTTTGGCCCATGACAAGGTATATCAAAACAAACCTAAATTCTCATTCACATGTACCCTCCCAAACATATGTATCTTAGGTCTTAATAAGAGATTGTCAAATAGAATGTAAGTGTAATACCCTAAAATTTAAACTAAATGTATTTTAGTCATTCTACATATCAAGGGTATTTTTGTTATTTTATAAATTTATGTCGAGGTGTTAAAAATTGACTTACTAATTCTGTATTAATATTTAATTAGTTATTAGGAGTAATTTGATAATAATTTGTTAATTTTAGAAAATTTTTCTTTAAAGTTTTATCTACGTACTCGAACTTCAAACGAAAACTGATGTTGATTGAAAAATTCGATTGATAAACGGTTTATTTTTACTGAAAGATGACTCAATAATGATCGATATGAATCAAATTAGAATAAAATCATAGGTCGGATGAGAGAGAATCAAAGCCTAGAACATAATATAGGTATATAAAAATTACAAATGACATATTTACCCTTACTATTAAATTTTATCTTATTTTTTTAGAGGTAAAATAATTATTTTAATAAAACTTAATCTCAATTTAAGCTTAACATGATGCAAACCCAGAGGAGCTACTAACTTCTTCATTTCCAATAGCTTCCTTTTGCTTTGATTTTTTTATTTTTTTTTCAAATCTCTTCAAATTACTCAATTTTCAACGGATTAAAGTTCCATTTCTTACTACAAATCACACATACACGACACGGGCTACACTATAGGAATTTCGTTTAAGTGATTTGGTTGATGATTAGGCTGGGAGGAGAATATTGTCACTATTTACGATTTGAAAATTTTTGCAATTACTCACAAATCGAACGTCTTAGGGTTAAATTGACCCATTGGTATAATTCTAGCAATGTTGTTATAGTATTTTTGCATTTTACCAAAATTACTATTTATGACAGAATCACTGTTCATTGCGAACAATTTTGTCTATTATATTTGTTTAGGTTATAACTAAACTAATTAGCTATTGGATTAGATAAAATTAAATTTTATCGGAAGATATGAATAGTGATAGTAGCATTCGTGCTTGATTTAAATTTCAAAATAATTTGTTATCGTGCGAAATTGGTTAGTAATGGTGAATTATGTAAAATCGACACCCCGATTATTAATTGTTATATTCGGATTCTAGAAAAAAATATAATTCAAAAAGAGGAAAAAAAACTTGTTGTATATCAATATCGTAGTTCAATTTTAAGCATGTTCAATTATTATGTTAATAATTAGTATAAATGTGTTATAGATACGCAGAGGGAACGATCATCTAGCACTTAGTAATCGAGCTTTTGTTCCGTTTTTGGCAACACCGGTGAATGAATTTTTACAAGTTTTTCATTTCTTTAAAACTGTTTTATAAAATTGAATATTTTATGAGATAAAGAATAGTTTATTTATGAATTGATTTACATTTTATTTTAAATGGAAAATGATATTTACTTTGAACTAAATATATATTGTTGTAAAGGAGTTGTTAAGATATTGATTTTGAGGGTAGGAGGCAGCCATTGTGTTTTGAATTTTGTTTTATTTTTAATTTCTGTATTTCTAACAATATGCTAGCCGTTATTTTAATTTTTACTTAACCCTAGCCGGGAGATATAAGAGGGAAAGTTTATGTGCTTTGAAATCACATTCTGATTTATGTTCTATAGAGCTACCATTACATGTAAGAAGTAGGGAGCGAAAGACGGTCTAATATCTTATCCGTAGTCTGTACACATTCTTGCATATTTGTAATACCTCAAAATTTAAATTAAGGGCATTTTAGTCATTTTACACACTATGAGTAATTTGGTCATTTTATAAATTATGTCGGGGTAATAAAAACCGAATAAATAATTTTGTATTAATATTTACTTAGCTATTGGGAGTGATTTGATAACAATTTACTAAGTTTAGAAAAAAAAAAATTTTTAAACTCTATTCGTACACCCGACCTTAAAACGAAAATTGGCGTTGATAAAAAATTTCGATTGATAAACGGTTTATTTCTACGAAAAAAGGACTTGATAAGGATCGATATGAATTAAATTTCAGTTAAATTCGAGGTCAGATAAGAGAGAATTGAAGTTTAGAATATAGAAAATTTTTAAATGACATATTTACCCTTATTATTTTTTTCTTATTATTTTTTTCAAGGATAAAATGGTTATTTTATTAAAATTTAATTTCAATTTAACATGAGGAGGATGCGAACCCAAGGACTCTTCGTTCCAATAGCTTCTTTGCCATCATTTCCTTTAATTTTTACTTTATCAAATCTCTCAAATTACTCGATTTTTGATCGATTAAAGTTTCGTTTCTTGCTACAAATCACATCTACAAGATAAGATCTACTCTCTAGAAGCTTCGTTTGAGTGATTCAGTTAACGATTTAGCTAGATGAAGAATAGTGTTACTATTAACAAATTGAGGATTTTTGAAATTACTTATAATTCGGATGTCTTAGGATTAAATTGACCTCTCGGTATGGTTCCTAACTTCGTTGTTGTCATATTTATGCAGTCTTCGATAATTCACTGTTCATAACAAGGATACTGTTCATGCCGAAAGTTACTATTCATGCCAAAAATTATTATTTATGCAAAAAATTACTATTTATACCAGAAATTACTATTTATGCTAGAAATTACTATTTATCCCAGACAATTTTTATATATTATACTTGTTAGGTTATGATTAAACTAATTAGTTGTTAAATTAGGTGAAATTAAATTTTGTCAAAAAATATGAATAGTGACTGTATTGTTGCGCTGAATTTAGATTTTAAAATAATGTGTAATCATACGAAATTAGTTAATAAGAGTGAATTAAGTATAATCGATAACTCATGTATTAATCGTTAGATTCAGATTGTAGAATAAAAGAGAATTTAGAAAGGGGGAAAAACTTGTTGTATATCAATATCGTAGTTAAATTATAAGTATGTGTACTTAAATTATTATATTAATAATTAGTATAAATGTGTTATAGATACGCCGAGGGAGCGACCATCCTGCCCCTAGTGATCGAGTTTCTGTTCCGTTTTTTGCGACACCTGTGAGTGAATTTTTACATATTTTTCATTCCTTTAAAATTATTTTATAAAACTTAATGTTTTCCGAAATAAGGAATAGTTATATATAAATTGATTTACATTCTATTTTATATGAAAAATGAGATCTACTTTGAGCTATATTTGCATATTGTTGAGCAGGAGTTGTTGAGATATTGTTTGTGAGGCCAAGAGGAGGCCATTGTGTTTTGAATTATATTTTATTTCTGATTTTTATATTTATGACAGTATACTAACCATTACTTTAATTTTAACTTAACCTTAGCCGGGAGACATAAGAGGAGAAGTTTATGTGCTTTGAAAGCACATTCTGATTTGTGTTCTGTGGAGGTACTGGTATATGTGAGAAGTAGGGGATGAAGGGCGGTCTGACATCTGACCTAAAATCTGTACACATCACTGCATATCATTATGTTTTTATTTGACTATTTAAAATTTTAATTCTAGGAATTATTATAATATGTAGTGGATGTCTTGTTAATATGATTTCTGTTTAAAGTTGATTGTAAGTTTAAACATATTTTATGTCAAAACTGAATTTATTTAAAATTTTCATTTCAATTTTCACTCACTGAGTTTTTCCCAAAACTCACACTACCATAGTTTATTGTGAGTGCAAGAATTTTTTCTAAGTGAGGATTTTAGAAGATATTGGCGAAGAGTATTGCGATTCCAAATTCTCCATGCAGTCACCTAGGAGTTAATGTTGTGTCTGTTTTGTACATTGGGCATGATGCCTAATTATGTATACATATTATGAGTGTGTCTTCTGTATATTTCTGTGTATATTGATATGTGTGCATATACTCTTTTATTTATGAGTATCCTGGTTTATGTCTGGAAGTGTATTGATGGGCATGGAGCCCTTAGTATGTGTGTGAGTCATGCATATGATTGGTAGTTCTCTGCATTACAGTTTACATGTACAGGTTTTTGTCTGAGGCTTATAGGAGTAGGATATCCCTACCTTTATGCCATCACGATACCGATTTACCAGTATGTGACAATATTATTCTATTTTTATTTGACTGTTTGAAATGATAATTCAAAAAAGTATTATAATATGCAATGGATGTCTTATTAGTATGATTTATGTCTGAAATTGATTTTAACTTTAATCATATTTTATATCGACACTGAATTTACTTAAACTTTTTATTTCAGTATTCACTCACTGTGTTTTTTCCAAAACTCATCCTACCACAGTTTTTAGTGATTGTAGAATTTTCTTCTAGGTGAGATTCTAGGAGACATTCGTGAAGAACATTGAGATTCCAAATTCTTCATGCAGTCACCTATGAGTTAATGTTTGTAGTCTGTTTTGTATATTGGGCATGACGTCCAATTATGTATACACAGTATGAGTATGTCTTTTGTATATTTCTATGCATATTGATTTGTGTATATACTTTTTTATTTATGAGTATCATGGTTTATGTCTGAAATTGTGTTGATGGACATGGAGCCCTTAGTATATGTGTATGAGTTCACGCATATGATTAGTATTTCTCTACATTACGGTTTACATGTACAGGTCTTATCTGAAGCTTATAGGGGTAGGATATCCCTACCTCTATGCCATCATGATACCGATTTACTAATATGTGACAAAGTAGTATCAGAGCATGGTCAGGTGTCGGTGACTATAAGTAAAGTGTAATGCCTCGCATGTGTAGTATGTCCGAGATACTTTCGCTTGAGGTGTTACCTCTTTGAGTATCTAGATAATCCAATGCATCTTTTTTTGTAGATGTCGTAGGATAAACTGTAATTTATCTGAACTGTGTTTCCTTATTTTGGCAGCTAAATTATGTCTTCTCGAAATCAAAATCCCTCCGATAGAGACCAAATGATTTCTTCTTTAGATCAGGATTCGTCTAGACCTTTAGTGCCACCTGTTAGGGTTCAAGGTCGAGTAGGTAGAGGATGAGGTAGAGGACGAGGTAGAGGTCAAGGTAGAGCTAAAATGCAAGAGCCTGAAGTGTCAAATGAGAGAGTGGATGATAGGCACAATATAGATCTTGCTAAGGGAATGCAAAGAATCCAGCATGCTGTAAAAGTGCTGGTAGACTTGGTTTCTCAACAACATTAGCAACAAGCTTAGGTTCCTCTCATTCAGCCTCGTCTAGAAATTCAGCAACTTGTTCAGGCTTCTGTTGAGCTAGGGTAAAGATTAGTGATGACCTTGCAAGATTTTCAAAAGATACACTCACTTACTTTTACAAGAGTTGAAGCAAGTCCAGATCCCAGTGGGGTTTTAGAGGAGTCATACTGAATATGCACCGCTTTAGGATGCACACCAGCGAAGTCAGTAGAGTTGGTGAGTTTTCAGTTGAGAGATATGGCTTATGCTTGGTAAATGTCTTTTGTATAAAGGAGGAGTATTACAAAACCCCTTAGAGTGGCCAGAGTTCAGTGAAGCTTTCTTCACCTGTTTCATGCCACAGAGTATCAAAGATGCTAAGGCGAGAGAATTTGAGCACTTGGTTCAGATAGAGAATATACCGATAGCAAAGTATGATATAAAATTTACTCGTTTATCTCGTTTTGCTCCACATCTGATAAGTACGGACAGATGAGAGTTAAGAAATTTGTTGATGGGTTGTGAGACTATCTTTTCAGATCAGTGCAAGTCATAGAGATTGCCACACATACCCAGGCTTTAAATTCAGTACTCCGGCTTGAATTGAGAGCTAAAGAGCAGCAGGCTGAAAAGGAGTCTTAGAAAAAGGTTAGGACAGAAAGTTTTGGGAGACCGCGACGGGTGGCCAGGTTAGTTCACGTAGTGAACCTAATCTTAGGGGCTCTATTTTCAGAAAGGAAACTCCAATGTTTAAGGGTTCGAGCAGAAGAGATGATTGAAATTCTCAATAACAAGCTGCATCGTCTGCCTCAATAGCTAAGCCTAATGTACCTGTGTGTTCAAGGTGTGGTTGCCTTCATTCTGGATTATGTAGAAGGGAGATAGGTGCTTGTTTTAGATGTGGTCAGATGGACCATATGATTAGAGATTATCCTGTTCCACCTATTCAACCCTTCTATGCTTAGCAGGTAGCATCATCTCAGCTAGGACCTTTTTAGAAAAAGGTTATATGGGTAAAGGTTAACTTTCCAATAAGAGAGGACAACAACCGGTTGGTAGAGGCCAATCATCTACCGATAGCGGGAAGGCGAGAGTGTTTGCATTGACTCCTCAAAATGCTCAAGCATTAAATACAGTTGTGACAGGTATTCTTTTTATTGAGGCTCTTGATGCCAGAATTCTATTTGACCTGAGGGCAACTCATTCTTTTATTTCTCCATACTTTGCATATTGTCTGGGCAAAGAGATTAGAACCCTAGATTCACCTTTAGTTATATCTACTCCAGTAGGAAATACGATAGTAGCTTGTAAGATTATAGAATCTTATATCATTTCTGTTGGTGAGCATTATATCCTACAAATCTGATCTTGCTAGAAATTTTAGATTTTGATGTGATTTTAGATATAGACTGGTTGTTTAGATATCATGCGACAATGGACTGTAAGAAGAAAACTGTTACTTTTTCTATTCCAAATGATCCATTCTTTGAAGTTTAAGGTGATAGGAGTGAAGTTCTTGGTAACTTAATCCTGGCTATCGATGCTTGTAGACTACTTAGGAAATGATGTATTGGATACTTAACTTTTATTCGGGATGTTGATGACAGTAAAGTGGAAAAATGATCAATTCATATGAATTCTAGTTATTAGAGGTGGCTTTCTTAGGTCACATCATAACGAAGAATGGAATTTGCATTGATCCTAAGAAGATTGAATCTGTGCAGAAATGGCCTCGCACAACTAGTGTGACAAAAATAAGAAGTTTTTTAGGCTTGACGGGGTATTATCGAAGGTTTGTAGAGAATTTTTTCCTGATAGTAGCATCGTTAACTCGACTCACTCAAAAAGGCATAAAGTTTGTATGGTCGGAGGCCTGCAAAAAAGCTTTTTAGAAGCTTAAGAACTATTTGACCTCAGCACCTGTCCTTACACTACCCTCTAATGGTGGTGTATTTACTGTGTATTGTGATGCCTCTAGGGTAGGTCTTGGGTGTGTATTGATGTAGCATGGCTGAGTTATAGCTTACGCATCCAGGCAATTAAAAGAATATGAGCAGAATTATCCTACACACGATCTTGAGTTGGCGACAGTTGTGTTTGCACTGAAGATATAGATTATGATATCATAAGAGAAATTGATGATATCAAACATAAATATATGATATATTTTTTATAAGGACTAAATTAAATATGTCCTAAATTTGTCTCAAAATCTTGAGTGAATATACTTGAATTTATTCCTAACAAATCTCTGTCCAAGTGTATTAAAAAGCAAACATATCGATACTCAGAAAGAAACAAGTTGATATGGGAGGAAACATATCGATACAAGTTCAATAATAAATTAATACATCAAAGAAGATCAATACAAAGAAATAAGGATATCTATATTTGTTGAGACAGTGGCTTCAGATGAAATCACCAATGCAACTAGATCGATACATGGAGATCAACAGATCGATACATAGCCTTCACAGAGAGTTGCAAAATAATTACAGAGGCAACTAGATCGATATATGGAGATCAAAAAATCAATACATGGCCTTCATAGAGAGTTGTAAAATAATTACAAAGACAACCAGATCGATACATAGACATCAACAGATCAATATATGATCTTCACAGAGAGTTAGAAAATAATTACGGAGCAGACCAGATCAATATCCAGCAGAAACAAATCAATATATTGAAATCTAGAAATACTTCAAGTACAAATAGATCAATACTCGAAGAAGTGAAGATTGATAATCGAGATGCAAATCATACTGTTCACTTAAAGAAATTGATACTGTCCCTGAATTTAAAGCTCAACAGAAATTTCTACAACATTAATAGCGAACATTAAATGCACTAAATCAAGCTGTTGGACATGGGTAGCTTCACAAAACGGATAGATATAAATAAAAGATATACAGTGAAGTTTTAGAGAAGAATTACTTGCAAATAATATTAACGAGAAATTATTGAACAGCACTGAGATACGAAAACACTAAACTTTCTCTCTCTATTGTAAATCTTTCAAATCTTATGTGAGAGAAATTTTTAGCTTATTGAAATATTCACTCTAGTGTGAGAGCAAAAAATCAAAAATATATTTGTAATTTAGTTTTGGGTAATTCTTTACTTGTACCAAAGAAGATCTTTGTGGTTACTCTTCATTCGTATAAAAGAATGTAAGGTTTCTCTTCACCTTAGAAGGAGTGTACTGGGCTACTCTTGTTCCATCAAAACAAGAAATTAGTGGAACCTCGGTGAAAGTCTCTTGCATCCGAAAGAGTGGACGTAAGGTAAGATTTGCCAAACCATTATAAAACTGTGTTTGTATTTTTGTCTCTAATTACTGTTTTATTACTGTACTGCATTACATACGATTTTATTTGCTAAATTTTAAAAACTTAATTCACTCCCCACTTGGGTATTGCCAACTAGGCCAACAATGGTGGCATTATCTTTATGAGGAAAACTTTAAGATATACACAATCACAAAAGCTTAAAGTATATATTTGATCAAAGATACCCGAATTTAAGGCAGAGACGATGGTTAGAATTGTTCAAGGATTATGATTGCACGATTCATTATCATTTAGGAAAAGCTAATATGGTAGCCGATGCCTTAAGTAGAAAATCTATTGGTAGCTTAACCCATATCTCAAGAGATAGAATGATATTAGCTAAGGAGCTGCATACGTGCATGATTGATGGTGTTGAAATTCAAATTCTTGAATCTAAAGTACTGGTTGCTTAAGTGCAGGTGAAATCTGTCTTAGTGGAGGAAATTAAGGAAGCTCAGATTTCGGACCCATATATAGACAAAAAGAAGAGGTGTATCGAGCAAAGCAGAGGCGGTAACTTTAGAGTAGGTGACCATGGCATCTTGAGATACCGAGATAGGATAGTAGTACCACTAGTACAAGAACTCAAGAATGGACTTTTGGAAATATCTCACACTTCTTCCTATACAATGCATCTAGGAGGAACAAAGATATATCATGATCTAGGGGATATTTACTGGTAAGAAAGCATGAAGAGAGATATTGCTCAATATGTGGTCAAGTGTTTGACCTGATAGCAAGTAAAAGTAGAGCATTAGAAACCGTCTAACACACTTTAGAGTCTAGATGTACCTAAATGGAAGTGGGATAAAGTGACCATAAACTTTATTGTAGGACTTCTTCACACATCTAAAGAATATGATTCTCTATGGGTCATCGTAGATAGATTAACGAAGTCAGCTCATTTTTTTCCTGTTAAAACCACCTAACTGCTTCTCAATATGCCCAGATTTATCTATATCATATAGTTTCTTTGTATGGTATACCTATTTCTATCATTTCAGATCAGGGTTCTCAATTTACATTGAAGTTCTGGCAGTCCTTCCAAGAAGCTTTAGACACTCAATTGCATTTCAGTACTGCATTCCATCCTCAAACAGATGGACAATTGGAGAGGACAATTCAGACTTTAGAGAACATGTTACAGGCATGCGTGATTGATTTTAAGGGAAGTTGAGATCAACACATACCTTTGATTGAATTTGCTTACAACAATAGCTACCACTCAAGTATATAAATGGCACCATTCGAAGCCTTGTATGGCCGAAAATGTAAATCTCCGATTAGGTGGTTTGATCTTGGAGAACACAAGTTGTTGGGACCAGATTTGATACAAGATGCTATAGAGAAAGTCATGGTGATACAAGAAAGAATCATGATAGCTCAGAGTAGGCAAAAATTATATGCTAATCATCAGAAATGAGATCTCGAGTTCAAGGAGGGGGATTATGTGTTTCTGATGATTTTTCTTTTTAAGGGAGTTATGCAATTTGACAAGAAAGGCAAGTTAAGCCCGAGATATATTAGACCTTTCCAGATTCTCCAACAAGTTGGGGGTAAGACATATGAGTTAGCTTTTTCGCCTAGTATGGATAAGATACATCCAGTCTTCCATATATCAATGTTGAGGAAATATCTCTATGATGAGTCTCACGTACTTGAACCTCAGACAGTAGAATTAGATCGAAACTTGTCATATCAAGAGCAACTCGTGGCTATAGTAGATAGGGAGGTAAGAAAACTTCGATCGAAATGGATTCCTTTAGTGAAAGTCATCTAGCAGCATCACAAGGGTAGTGAGGCGACTTGGGAATTAGAAGATGTCATGAGGAAGAAATTTCCTCACTTATTCACAAAAGAAGATAAATATTTCTAAACTCTACTTGAAATTTTTAAATTCGAGTACAAATTTTCTTAAAGGGGGAGAATGTAATACCCCAAAATTTCAACTAAGGGAATTTTAGTCATTCTACATACTAGGGGTAATTTTATCATTTTATAAATTTATATCAAGGTATTAAAAACTGAGCTACTAAGTCTGTATTAATATTTAATTAGTTATTAGGAGTGATTTGATAACAATTTGTTAAGTTTAGAAAATTTTTCTTTAAAATTTTAACCACGTACCTGAATTTCAAACGAAAACTAAAGTTGATTAAAAAATTCGATTGATAAACAATTTATTTCTGCTGAAAAAGGACTCGATAATGATCAATATGAATCAAATTTAAGTAAGGTTGGATAAGAGAGAATCAAAACTTAAAACATAGTATATGTATATAAAAATTACAAATAGCATATTTACCCTTACTATTAAATTTCTTCTTATTTCTTTAAGGAAAAAAAGTCATTTCATTAAAATTTAATCTCAATTTAAGCTTGGCAGGATGCGAACCCAAAGGAGTCTTCTTCATTTCCAGTAGCTTCCTTTTGCTTTGATTTTTTTATTTTTTTTTCAAATCTCTTCAAATTACTCAATTTTCAATCGATCAAAGTTTCGTTTCTTGCTACAAATCACACATAAATGATACAGACTACACTATAAAAACTTCATTTGAGCGATTTGGTCAATGATTAGGCTGGGAGGAGATATTGTCACTATTTACGATTTGAAAATTTTTGCAATTACTTGAAAATCAGACATTTTAGGGTTAAATTGATCATTCAGTATGATTCTTAGCATTGTTGTTATCATATTTTTGTATTTTACGAAAAATATTGTTCATTATGAAAATCACTGTTCATGACAAAATCATTGTTCATCGCGGACAATTTTGTCTATTATACTTATTTTTGCTAGAATTAAACTAATTAGCTGTTGGATTAGGTGAAATTAAATTTTATTGGAAGATATAAATAGTGATAATAGTGTTCGCACTTGATCTAGATTTCAAAATAATGTGTTATCGTACGAAATTAGTTAGTAATAGTAAATTATGTATAATCGACACCCCGATTATTAATTATTATATTCAAATTGTATAAAAAAAATAGAATTCAAAAAGGGAGAAAAATCTTGTTGTATATTAATATCGTAATTAAATTTTAAGCATGTATGCTTCAATTATTATGTTAATAATTAGTATAAATGTGCTATAGATACACAGAAAGAGTGTTCATCCAGCCCCTAGTGATCGAGTTTCTGTTCCGTTTTTGTCAATAACTGCAAGTGAATTTTTACATGCTTTTCATTTCTTTGAAATTGATTTATAAAATTTAATGTTTTACAAAATAAAGAATAGTTTATTTATGAATTGATTTACATTCTATTTTGTATGAAAAATGATATTTACTTTGAGTTAAATATATATTGTTGTAGAGAAGTTGTTGAGATATTGATTTTGAGGCTAAGAGGCAGCCATTGTGTTTTGAATTGTATTTTATTTCTGATTTCTGTATTTCTAACAGTATGCTAGCCGTTATTTTAAGTTTACTTAACCTTAGTTGGGAGACATAAGGGGGGAAGTATATGTGCTTTGAAAGCACATTCTGATTTGTGTTCTGTAGAAGTACCGATACATGTGAGAAATAGAGGGCAAAGAGCAGTCTGATATCTGATCCGAAATCTATACACATTATTGCATGTTATTTTGTTTTCATTTGTCTATTTGAAATGATAATTCAAAAAATTATTATAAAAAGCAGTAGATGTCTTATTAGTATGATTTATGTCTGAAATTGATTTTAACTTTAAACATATTTTATGTCGAAATTGAATTTACTTAAACTTTTCATTTCAGTATCCACTCATTGAGTTTTTTCCAAAACTCACCCTACCACAGTTTCTAATGATTGCAGGATTTTCTTCTAGGAGATATTCGCAAAGAGTATTGAAATTCCAAACTCTATGCAGTTACCTAGGAGTTAATGTTTGTGGTCTGTTTTGTACATTAAGTATGACTCCCAATTAAGTATACACAGTATGAGTGTGTCTTCTTTATATTTATGTGCATATTGATATGTGTATATATTCTTTTATTTATGAGTATCATGATTTATGTTTGGAATTGTGTTTATGGGCATGAAGCCCTTAGTATATATGTATGAGTTCACGCATATGATTGGTATTTCTCTGTGTTACAGTTTACATATACAAGTCTTATTTGAGGCTTATAGGAGTAGGATATCCCTACCTCTATGCCATCACGATACCTCTATACCAACACCCCACATAGAAGTATCCCGAAAACACTACACATGCGAGGCATTACACTCTACTTACAGTCACCAATCCCTAGACAATACTCTGATACCATTTTATCACATATCAATAAATCGGTATTGTGATGACTTAGAGGTAGGAAAATCCTACCCTTATAAGCCTCAGATAAGACCTATACATGTAAACCGTAATGCAAAGAAATATCAACCATATGCGTGAACTCATACACATATACTAAGGGTTCATGCTTATCAATACAATTCCAGACATAAACCATAATATTCATAAGTAAAATAGTATATACACATATCAATATGCATAGAAATATTCAGAAGACATACTCATACTGTGTATAAATAATTGTGTGTCATGCCCAATGTACAAAACAGACCGCAGACATTAACTCCTAGGTGATTACATAGAGAATCTGGAATCTCAATGCTCTTCATGAATATCTCCTAAAATCCTCACTTAAAAAAAATCCTGCTATCACTGAAAATTGTGGTGGGGTAAATTTTGGAAAAAACTCAGTGAGTGGATACTGAAATAAAAAGTTTAAGTAAATTTAGTTTTGATATAAAATATGTTTAAAATCAAAATCAATTTTAGACAGAAATTGTACTAATAGGACATCCATTGCACATTATAATAATTTTTCGAATTATCATTTGAAATAGTTAAATGAAAACAGAATAACATGCAAGGATGTGTATAGATTTCGGATCAAATATCAGACTGCCTTTCGCCCCCTACTTCTCATATGTACCGGCACCTCCACAAAACACAAATTAGAATGTCCTTTCAAAGCACATAAACTTACCCCCTTATGTCTCCCTGCTAAGATTAAATAAAAATTAAAATAACGGTTAGCATACTGTCAGAAATACATATATCATAAATAAAACACAACTCAAAACACAATAACCGCCTCCTTGCCTTAAAATCTATATTTAAACAACTTCTCCACAACAATATATATTTAGCTCAAAGTAAATATCATTTTTCATATAAAACAGAATGTAAATCAATTCATAAATAAACTATTCTTTATTTTGTAAAATATTAAATTTTATAAAATAGTTTTAAAAAAATGAAAAGCATGTAAAAATCCACTCACAGGTGTCATAAAAAACGGAATAAAAACTCAATCACTGAGGGTTGGATTACCGCTCCTTCTACGTATCTATAACACATTTATACTAATTATTAACATAATAATTGAAGTATACATACTTAAAATGTAACTACAATATTAATATATAACAAAAATTTTCCCGCTTTTTGAATTTTATTTTTTTTCTATAATCCGAATCAAACAATTAATAATTAGGGTGTCGAGTATACATAATTCATCATTACTAACCAATTTCGCACGATGACACATTATTTTGAAATTTAAATCAAGCGCGAACGCTACTATCACTATTTATATCTTCCGATAAAATTTAATTTTACCTAATCCAACAGCTAATTAGTTTAATTCTAGCCTAAACAAATATAATAGACAAAATTATCCGCTATAAATAGTGATTCCGTCATGAACGATAATTTTTTAAAATGAAAAAATATGATAACAATAATGCTAAAAATTATACCGAAAGGCCAATTTAACCCTAAAACGTCCGATTTGCGAGTAATTACAAAAATTTTCAAATCGTAAATAGTGATTATTCTCCTCCTAGCCTAATCATTGACCAAATCACTTAAACAAAATTCTTATAATATAGCTCGTGTAGTATATGTGTAATTTGTAGTAAGAAACTGAACTTTGATCAGTTGAAAATTGAGTAATTTGAAGAGATTTGAAAAAAAATAAAAAAAATCAAAGAAAAAAAAGCTACTAGAAATGAAAAAGACTCTCGTGGATTCGCATCCTGCCAAGCTTAAATTAAGATTAAATTTTAATGAAATGACTATTTTTCCCTTAAAAAAAAATAAGAAGAAATTTAATAATAAGGGTAAATGTATTATTTGTAATTTTTATATACATATACTATGCTCTTTGCTTTGATTCTCTTTCATCCGATCTCGAATTTTACTCCAATTTATTCATATAGATTATTATCGAGTCCTCTTTTAGTAAAAATAAACCGTTTATCAATCAAATTTTTCAATCAATATTGGTTTTCGTTTGAAGGTCGCGTGCGTGGATAAAGCTTTAAAGAAAAATTTTATAAATTTAACAAATTGTTATCATATTAGTCTTAATAACTAATTAAACATTTATAAAAAGTTAGTATCTTAGTATTTAACACCTTGATATAAATTTATAAAATAACAAAATTACCCTTAGTATGTAAAATAACTAAAATACTCTTAGTTTAAATTTTAGAGTATTACAGTAGGTTATTTAAAGAATGTAGAGATGGACAATACGAGTCATATGTGCCTATAATGGATGGGCTTAGAGTGATAAGAATGTCACATGATTAAGTAGAATATCATGTTACACTAAAAGGTGATAATTCAAGTTTTCGTGTCACATTATATTTGTATCGTGTCAAATAGAGATCAATTCGAACCTGGCCCATTTAATAATTATATCAAAAATAAAAATTCTAACTCAATACGATTATTAAACGATTAAACTTATTATAATTGTGTTACCCACTTAACATTTTTTATATATATTTTTATAATATCTATGGTATTACCTATTGAAATATTATTTAATTTTATTTTAAATATAATTACATACCTTTTAAAACGTGATAAATATAACTAAAAAATTTTAAAATAAAAAATTAATTATTAAATTATAAATAAATTAGTATAATATAATTATTTGAGTAGTTAAATGTGTCATAAATATGTTCATATATCAAGAATTTTAAATTTAAATTTGACGCAATTAATAATTATATTGTATTTTATCATCTATTTAATAATCATATCATTTTATAATAACTCGAATCATAAATTTTGTATCTGATTGATAGGTCCTGTTAAAAATTATTATCCTACATTCTATGATAAATAAAATATAAGTTACTTTTAAGTTTATAAGAATGTAGGTAGAGTGCTAGGAGCGATTATTCCTTCTTGCTACTCTTTGAGCTTGGTCATAAATCTAGTCTGTAGGTTTGGGCATCACGTTGCCTTCTGTTTTGGGCTATGTACCGGCTTCATTAGCAAAGCTGTGACTATTGGGCCATGTGCCGCCCAACACTTGGAATTATGGGCGGCTTCATACTTTTGGGTTACTAATTGGGCTAATTATCACAATAAATTTGAATGTAAAACTGCTTGCTTTTCATAAGCCGAGTGTTCAGATGAAGACTCGAATTTTGTTTTCTTAATTCTACGGCAATTTTAGTTTTTCTTTTCTGACGAGGATTATGATTACCTTAAACTTTTATAAGGAAATTGCCTACTAACAATTTAAAGGTTAACTATTGCATTTGAATATATATATATATATATAAGAGATGAAAGATTCTATTTTTACATAATTTTTTTCGTTATATATATCATTTTATACAATTTTTTATATTATTTATATATCATTAGACATAATAATTTATGTGTATTAATATAATATATTAATTAGACATATTAAATTTAATCTTTAACTATTAAGAATACATTAATATAATAGTTGAGAAATTAAAATTAGTATAAAAAATTATATATAGTTAAGGTAGTTTATCTTACCATCTCTCTCTCTCTCTCTCTCTCTCTCTCTCTCTCTCTCTCTCTCTCTCTATATATATATATATATGTATTATTTGTTTTGGTAATTTAATTTAGTTAAGTAGTAAATACATGTTAATTACCATCTTCCCTCAATTTAATTATCATTATCTGCCCCGCCAATTTCTACCAAAAAATAAAAGCAATTTAGACCCTAGGAATAGGAATAGAACACTCATAAGAATTTCATACATATTTATAACAACGGCAAGCAGGCAAATATGAATATATAGCAAATTAAACGTTGCCTTTGATTAGTATCAACATCAGAATTACAAGTTTACAATTTCGACACAAAAAAAAAAGCCAAATTTCCACTCCTCAGCCAGTTCCCAACTTGAACAATAATCAATTTTCCTCCTCTTGATCTTCCCATCCTGGCCGTCCAAATTAACTCCTCTGTAACATCAATATCATACATGTATCAAGTTACGAAAAAAATCATATTTCATACCACTCTTTATCACAATTTTCATCAAATTAAATTCATATCAATTTTATAATTCACATAAATAATAAACAAGCCTAATTGATTATTGATCACACAAGAAAATTATTCATTTTGCATGAGTTTGCATGCATTTTTTTCATATGAAGAAGAAAGAGACTAACCAGAGATGGATTACATTACACATCCTTGACAACAAGTTCGCCATTAACGAACTCTCTGTAAGCAGCAACGGGCCAGATAAATCCTCTAAACACCAGACTCGAAGCCAAAGGCACATCAATGATGATCTCTTTCATGGCCGGTTTCTTCTCATCACTAATTGCAATCAGATAGCTTCTGCCAACCCACCCGATCCAACCGGCGATGTACAAGAACAGAAGTCCCGGAGTGATAAACTCACCCCAATGCCTCTGGTCACCGCTCACAATCAAATGCGGAAGCCCATCTGATCCGCAGAGCAAACCGTACTTACCATAGTTATCAAACCTACGTTTTGTCTTCTCCATGGTTGCTTGAATAGCAAGAGCTGGCGCACTGTCGGGAGCGTACAGCTTCAGAGAAGATTCAAGCTTCTTCAGTTGCTGTTTTTCACGTTTAGCAAATTGTTTGGATTCCTTGCATGGAGTCAGGCCAGAGATATCAGCAACGGCAGGTTGTGGGGCTGATAAAAGGATAGAAGAGAGAGCAAGAGCAGCAGAGAAAGCCTGGAGCGGTGAAGCAGAAGAAGTTTTCTCAGGGGTTTGAGAAGCTGAGCAAAAGATCATAGGTTTGGCTGATTTTGGGCTCAAATGAGAGCTCGATTTTGGCTTCAAAAGGGGTTTTGAAAGATTTGTGGGAATTGTGAGAGACATTTTTATCTCCCTTCCAAAGCTTCTTCTTTTTTTTTTCTTTCTAGGGTTTGCGTGAGTTGGCAAGAAGAGGAGGAAGAAGAAGAGAGAATTTGAGCGGAGAGTGTGGAGAGAAGGTTTTTAGATTATGGGCAAGAGAGAGTGGTGGTCGGAATGTGTAAAGGAAGATGGATAAGGTGAGGAGTAGAGAAGCTGAGATGGAAGGTTGTGATTGGTTGAGATGTATTTGGGTTGGGGCTTTTAGATAGTGTATCTATTATCTATCTACGAAAATTTTAGATAAGAGATCTGCTCACTTGGCCAATACGTTCGTGTGCTGTACATGAACTTCAAAGTTTTGATATCTAAATTTACGATGAGGTATTTCCATATCACAAATAATTATTCAAAAATGAAAAAAGTAAATGAGATAAAACAAATCTATTATATATTTTTTTTTTTACTCTAAAGTAACACTACTCTTTTTCTTAATTTTTCTTTTCCTTCTAAATAATGTGTTCCTCATTAATCAAATAAAAATAATTACTTTCTTAATAAATTCCAAGTCAAATCAAAGTCAATGGAAAATTGTTTAATAAATAAACAATTAATAATAATAATAATAATAATAATAATTTTTAAATAAGAAAATCATAAGAAAGACAAATGTTAAGTAGACATGCTTATGTTAAGTAGCATGCTTCTTTTGGTTTGGTCACCCTCTACCTAAGCGGTTTTTAATTAAAAAAATAAAAACCTCATTTAAATTTTAATTAAAAAAATAAAAACCCTTATTGAAATTGATTTCAAAGAGAAAATGCCAAGTAAAGCAAACCCTGCCCGTTAGTAAACAAACCAAAATCAATAGCAATATTTACTCAGCAGCTTACACTAACACACACGGTATACTCTTTTCTCATAAAACAAATAAATAAAGAAGCAGGTACACACACACGTCCATTGGAAAAAAACATTATCCCGTAGGAGAATATGTATACACACAGACACACACACACACACACACATGTTTTACAAATGAAACGTACACGCACACACACATGTTTTACAAAAGAAACGTGGGTCTAGGCCAGAATCTTAACGTTGAAAAAGAAAAAAAAAATGAAACGTTGGTCTAGGCCAGACTCTTAATGTTGAAAAAGAAAAAAAAACACACATGTTTTACAAATGAAACGTGGGTCTAGGCCAGAATCTTAATGTTGAAAAAGAAAAAAAAATCCCTTACATTTTAGGGCCATTTCATTAATCATTAAGGAGATTGAAGCATCCTCATTCATCATGTTTTACAATAAAGATTTGTGCCATTAACAGGCAGACCAAAATCAAACTAATTGTAATACAATCAGCAAAGTTTTTGAGTACCCAAAGATGAGACTGACCAGTTAAATAATCGGGGGCCAGATTATCGTACCAAAGGTCAGTCACCAGTGACCAAATAATATAGTGACCATGTAATGCCAATTACAGCTATTATTTTGCCTCAAAGATGGTTTTCTTGTGCATGCCTTCTGTACTCCCTATCAGTATAGCTAGACCGACCCATCCTGTGTCCGTCTTCTATGTTATCGTGATTGTAACTATACTCATGATGCTTCTTTCCTTCCGACTGCCTATCCACTGGGCTCCCAGCTTTTCTTTTCCGACTGTTTAACATAGGCGAAGCATCGTCAACCATTTCCCCTTCTTCGGCGTTCTCAGCTTCCAATCCCCTTGATGACTGTGCTTTAGTGCTCAAGAGGTTCCCATCTCCAACTTCCCCACAGTCTTTATCATGATCCGAACTCTCATGTGGTTTTGAACAGCTCTGCCTTTGCTCCCGCTTGTTTTTCTCACCCTCAGCCGGTACTTCAATATCTTCCAGCTCCCTCTCAATAAGATCATCCTCATCCATTAGATCCTTTTTCCTTGTTGGTTCTCCACGAGACTTCCTCCTTTTCTCGCGTATTGCCTTCACCTTATCCTCATCAATCATCTTAATAGCATCTTTGGGAGACTGACCCACAGGGCCTTCCCGAATATCCAGATTTCGACTGCTAATGCTACTAGATTTACGTGATGCACCATCATCTCTCCAGTCTCCTGCTTCTATAATGCTATTCCTTCCTCCAGCCCTTCCTTGGTCTTCACCAATTCGCTCCAACCCGGACTTGGGTTTATTTGGAACTTCTCTCGAGTTCTCCTCATGAGACAACTGCTCGGGATGTTGATTATCTTTAGTTTCTGCATCTGCCTTATGATCGGTAATAACACTACCCATCTCCCCACTTCCATCATCATTACTTGGATTATTTTGGGCAATTTTTGATGATGCTCCATTGTTTTCTGGATGCGAGTGTTCAGTTGCTGAACGAGAAGAAAGTTGCTTCAAAGCCTGCTCCTCTGTTGCTGCTGGAGTTTTTGAGACCCGATGGCTTGACACGCCACCTGCACTTCCTTCTACTTCACTACCCTGAGACTGAGGCACTCTATTTTGCTCGTAGAGTTCCAGCATTTGATTGCTAACCTCTGCAAGACAAAATGACCGTCATGATTTAAACATTATCCAAACAGTCACATAATAAAGGACACAAAAGGACAGCCCACAGAAAACAGTCAGCACCCATGGCACATCATTTCGCATATCTACATGTTGCTATTTTTTCGACAAAATCAGATGACTGCATTATCCATTATTATATTGTATTTTACACATGGACATAATGTCCTTCCCTACACTCCATCAAGTTATTGATAAAGAATGTAACTACAATCATCTGGTTGGGGTAATCTTTAACAAAATCTCATGGGTCAGATGCTGAAAGTAAATAACCTTATGCAGCATTAGTGCCATGGGGGCTGTTTGAAGTCTGTCCCATTGAGTCCATTAATATTTACTATGAAAAATAGGGACGATACCAACCCTCCAATTGGCGTGGGGTGACATCAAATTCTTGCCACCAGACCTTATCACCATCAGATGGAAGCTTCACTTTGAGGAACTTGGCAGCAAGGAAAATGGCACCTGCCGCAATATGATGAGGCTTAAATTGCAGGCAGAGCGAAGTCCTCAGCCTGCAAGCCGCTTTCCAGTGTGTGAAGATGAGAAAGAGGAGAATAGCAAAATATTAATGACTCAACGAAAACAGCATCTTAAACATACCCATCATTTACAAAGTTCCATGCAACTTGAGCAAGGGCATTTTGTGCAACCTTGAATTTCTTAATTGCTTCAACAAGAGGTTTATAAGGATGATGAACATTCAGGTCAAATCCCAGAGTAGCAAGTACAACTCTCTCACCAAGTAAAATAAGCTCTTTTTGTTGTTCATATACTTCCTGAACATTAAATGAGGCATTAAATGAGGATAAACGAGTAAGCTACAAGAATACCAATTACACACCAAACAAACTATAGAGAAAAAAAAAAGTTAAAGAACTAAATAAATAAACAGAGGTAACAGGGAGATAATTTACCAATGGTACAGCCGTTGGAGATTAAAAAGTGTGAATTCTAAGTAAGAGTATTGAATCAAGAGGGCCGGTGAAAATTTTCTGAAGATGAATTTAATAAAAAATGAAAAACAAAATATCGGCCATAGCACAGAACCAGGCCTAGATTTCAGCAGAGTTATTAAGAACTCCCGGAGCACAATCATGATTTATTTTTTAAAGAAAAACGAAACATTTTTCACAAGAACTGTAATCGAAGGGTACCATCCTCCTGCTCATTTTATATTTAATTAGCGGAATGAAAATTTATGTTCCCGTTGAATAGAAGGAGCGGCAGAAAGGAATTCTAAGTAGAAGAGAGACAGAGAGAGAGGACAATATGGTGCTAAGTGAAAGAAACAACTCAAGCCACTAAACATCAGAATTGGAAACTACAGAAAATATTCACGAAAGCATCATTAGTATGAAGAACACCTTCTGTTGTCTAATCCTCTGGGGTGCAGTGGAATCCTTTTTGTGAATAATCTCATAAGAAACAATAATAACATCCTTTAGTGGACGAGGAGTCTCTTCGACTTTCCCAGCAAGGAACATACACACAGTTGCAATGGTCTGCAAATAAATAAAAGAAGTCAGACAACAGATAAATGTTCACATCAATTTCGTCCTTTCTGTGTTCAACCTATCACACTAATCTCTCTCTTTGATAGAAAAATAAATCTACAGCTATTTCAAACTATACCTCATAACTAAATCTTCATCGGCATTCAAATCATCAGACTAAAAATTAAGGCTTTGTTTCGGATTGAGTTGCTCTGACTTTTAAGCTATAGCTACTGTGGGATGGAATCATTACATGTCAAATATAAGTGTGAATTGAGTGTTTCCCACAAAAAGTTGGTGTTACCAAACACTTTAACCATGTCTTACAAAATTAAATAGAAGCACAACAGTACCAAATATAGCCTAAGTTTGTTGGATGAAAACGAGAGAAGATAAACATAATCAAACTATATAGATTATAGAGATTCTAGAAGAAAAACAAATTCACGTTATATATGAAAGGAGGTGAACTAAATTATTTGTGCAAGTTTACCGGACTCAAACGTTGGTTACTATTATTTTTTTTAAAGAATAAACTAAAAAATATAATTGAAGAAAGAATGTAGGAACAAAAGTGGACCAGGTGTCCACAAAGAAAAGCAAAAAATAAAATCAGGGGAAGGGAAATAATCTACAAATTCTATCCAACCATCCCTAACCAAAAAGCTATACAAGATTAACCCAAAACCCTTTCCCAATTAATATATGAAGAAAAAAGAACAATCTTTAAAGATGTTTGAAACCGAAGACTAAAAAGAGTAGCAAAAAAGCCACACTCTATTAACAAGCCATCTATGCTTTCTTCCCCTTTCTCTCCAAAAATATGTTTGTTTCTCTGTTGCCATAACTCCCATAAAAGAACCAAAACAACAACTCCACAAAATTTTGGCTTTCTTCCCTTTCCGATAAGCAGAAATATTTTCTTAGTAAGGATACAAGAACCCAAAATAGCCCTAGAAACCTTGGCTTCTTTACTCTCCAGCCTACTATCATGATGCCACATGATAATGATTTTTAAGACACATCAACACACCAAGAAAGGGAAAAACACAGCATTGGAAACTTTCTTTGGATCACTTCTCCCATGTTGATTTTGCCTCGAACACTTACGAATAAGATATCAATAACTACTAGAGAAATCAATGGAAAATTGAATAAGATTATCCAATGAATCATTATAGCATCCCAGCACTGGATGGTCAGAAGAACACATGATTAAGCTAGAAAAGGCCATAGTAAAATTAAAACAACCATATTTGCTACTCCAGCAAGAAGGCCAACTTTCCTTGGTCTATATACTCAAAAAACACATCCAACCTTTTGAGAGTACGGCAAACCATCAGCCAGAGATAAAGATTAATGATTAGCTTTTATAAGGCTTACAAAGACAAATTTACCCAACCCTTCTCCTTTGCTAGTTGGCCTCTTCACAGCAAAACAAAAAATATTATCCTTATACACTGGTGTAGGTTTTGATCACATGTTACTAAGATTGAATTGAAACCCATAATAAAATCAATGGGCATGCGGCATCACTCAACAATCAAAGCCTCTAAACAAAACATATACACATACATGGACAGAATGTCTAACAATAAAAATGGAAAATATAGAAGTTTTACCAATGAATAAAACCTGAAGGAACACAGAGAAGCCATCTCAAATTGCATTTACATGAGAAACAATGCAAAGAATAATTTCATCAGAACAAAACAATGCACAATTTCCCTGAAGTTTTATAAAGAAGTTTGAAACAAGTAAGCTTTTTATATCTTTCTATTTAATCTATATTTATGCAACACTTTTTTAAAATTTACTAAGTATAAAGATTGCAGCAGAAATAATGAAACATTTTATTATAAAGATGAATTCACCAGGTTCTATGTCAATTGTCTCAACTGATTGTAGTAGCAAAAAATAAATTTCAACTACTAAATGATTTATCTTAGGTTTTTAAATGAGAAACTACTTTTAATTCCACATTCAAAGAGTAAACCTGAACATATTAATATTTCAAAAAGATTAATAACCACAGTTCTATTCTTCAAAAAAATTAGCGTTTTGCTTGTGTATTGCAGAAAGTTGGGGGTATTTTCAGATGAGGAAATTTTATTTGGTTAAGCATTATACAAAAGCAAAAGACTTAAAAGGTATGCATAAAATAAAGCAAGAATCACATATACGAAGCACAGTTCGAATAAATTTGTAATTTTTTCTCTAACAACACTAGTATATATTGTAATTGAGAACAGAAAGTGTATGCAGTAAATAAATCAAATTAAAAAAAAAATTATTAGCCACCATAGATCAACACAACCTGCAGAAGCTGACCAAAGACATCACATGTAGTAGTCAAATTACAAGTACACGAAAAGAGAAAATTCCACCATTGTTCCGTCTCACTCTGAAATACTACAAAATTGGCCTGTCTTTTCCTTCTAATAAGTTTCATTTGGACAACATTATTTTCATTTTCACAACAGTCATTCCCAAAGTGTATGTTAGAAGACCAACATACATGTTTGCCAGGTCTTTTCAACATTTCTCAATACAAACAAAATATTTGTCAAATAAGTATTTAAAGAATATTTGCGAAGAGTCAATGACTAAAACACAACTCCTTTCAAAAAACCACTTTCAATCTCACTAAAATGAAATTCCCAAACTCAACTACATATCAAAAGCATAACATGATCTGTTCTTGGACTGATGTATTGTTTAAGCTTCCAATTTCTAGAATTTCACACTAACCATAAACAAATGCACTCTTCTGGAGAGGCATTATCTACTACAAACCATGCAAGTTCCCAAAAAATTAAGGATTTGGATGATGTAAATGACAAAGCAGCATTGATGTGAAATGAGAGTAAAACTCACCCTTCGGTCATTCTTTGCATGTGATTGACGAATGAAGAACCGGTGACAGAAAATTATTGCTGTAGCTATAGTTACCTGGGGTCTGCATTAGAAGATACTTCAGTCAATTATTTTCAATTCATAATCCAAATCTAGAGTCATGCATACTTAAGGAAACAAAAAATCAATATACTAAAACTAGTGAACTCAAAAACATATACCTATTTATGTGTGCATATGCTGCAATGTAACCTTTGAATCATCATTATCAAAAATAATAAAGCAAATGAATTTTCTCTTGCAAATTACAGGCAAGAAAAAAAAAATTCTTAAGGTAGAACATTTTTTAATCTTTTCATTTTGGACTCTACTTTTTATATTTTTGGCTACTTCTCTTGTACTTTAGCCTTGCACTTCCATTCCACCCCCACCTCTTTGATGTTTTCTACCACATGTCATTCAAAAATAATAACACAAGGAGAAAAAAATTAAACACCTTCACATTTTCAAGGTGACCAACTATCCACAAAACAAATGAGACAGAACACAACCATTTGTCATATTTCCACTAGAAATATAAGCATATATTGCAGCCAGATGAAGGTGAAGAATGACCTATAGTACTCTTAAGTTTCTTCTCTTTTTAATTTTATTCCTCTTTGTGGTGGCACACAAATACAAACACAAAGGAGCAAAATAGATGAAGATTCAATTAGTAACAGAAGGAACACACATTCCCCCACAAAACGAATAGTTGGATGTTTCAATCCACCGAGTTAGCAGTTGATGCATGCTTACTGTTCTCAACAAAATGAAAGCAATACACACAATTGTCACATGCATTACTGAATTTTCTGACATATATACAGCAAATTTCTTTCACCATCACCAACTCACAGAGACCTAGAATGATTTCACCAAATTCATCCTTACAAAACTAAGTCAAGGTATCTAAAGCAGCCATTATGCCACAGTGAAAGCAGTCACAAGGATTAATTTGCCAGGAATGCAAAATTATTGGGTATTTAGCAACTACTTTCTATTTCTATTTGAAATAATATACATAATAATGCCAAGATTAAGTGTCTTCACCATTATCAATGATGAGCTTATATTGTTAGGACAACATACATATTTATATATCTATGTATCATACTTATTAATATAACCTCCAAATACTTATAGGAGAAAGCAAAAGAGATAGAGATCTAGAATGCACATTGAAACTTCATTCAGGCTACTAGATTCTAAATGCACCAATATCTAGTACCAAACTATCATACAGCATCACGAAAAGCTACAACGTGAAACTAACACAAAGGATGTTCAATTATATATCAAGCAAGTTCCGTACACACAAACATATTTACATATATAACAATATAAATTAATGAGTCGATTAATGTTACCACTCCAATTGCAAATGATGATAAAAGTAAGGATAATAGTAGAAATCTAATGCAACCAGTGAAGCAGTGCGTAAGGATATGAAAGTTAATTTCTTTAAAGGCATGAACATACACTTTCAGCCTCATGCCCAAATCCTGCAAAAATGTACAGTATGATTTGCGCAAATACGTCTCCTTCTTCAAGTCAATGCCATCTCTTCTTGATGGAGAATTTTCTTCTATTTCTCTCCTTGAAAAATACCATCGAGCCACTTCCTCGGGCTTTTCTTCGGAATTTCTACTAGATGGACCACTCTCAGATGTTACATGATGTGAGGACTCCCCAGGTAACAACCCTGCCATATTTACCTTCCAAAACAACGATACAGCACCCAATATACAAATACTATATCGACAGCAGGTCCTTATCAGTTCATCGCCAGTTTACACTAGATTATTCTGCTAAAAAAAATATGAGTAAAAAAGGATTGTCAGTATCACAACGAAATACTTGAAACTTTAAAACAAAATAAGATAAATTACAGCTATCAAGTAATAGATCATATTTTACTCCCAGCCCAAAAGAAAATCCCCGATAGCTATATGTCTGAATAGTTAACCCCCGCATTCATGAAGTATAGACATTAAATACAAAATAACAGTTTTCCAATAAGCATTATAAATAATTGCTCCCACCATCATTCAAAATGCCAGAAACGAAGCAGTTATGAGTTCCAAATTCACTTTCCCAAAACATCTGTGCCCTAATTTTCTTTCATGAGCCCTAGCCACAAATGTTTTAATTCACCAACAAATGTTTTAATTCACCAACGATTATCTATAGAAAATTAAAAAAAATTCTCTTGAAAATCCATAATACATAATATATACTTAATTATAACTTACTTCGAATTACTCAATAACTCTTAGAAAACACTAATTTAAAAGTAAATTCACGAGAATTAAAAAAAAAAAATCGAATAGAGTTTAATCCACTCGAAAGTTCACATCCATAACCTTTTAACCCAAAAGAATCATAAATTATAACAGATTTATCTGAAAATGTATCCATAATTTTTTCGAGAAACAAACGGTTAAAAAGAGAAATTTTTGAAGAGAGAGAAGAACGTCAAGAGAGTAAGAGAAGTAAACGTACCTTTAGCTTGGCGGCGAAGATCTCTGAAGACAGTCAAAAATCTCTTCAGGGCTTCGAGAGAGAATAAATCGCTTGACAGAAAGAGAAAAGAGAAAAATTGCTCGCTGCGTACAACGATATTTTAACCTTCACGAGACGGCGTCGTTTCTAGTTTTGAAGTATTTAAATTTTTTTTTTTTTATTTCTTTAAAAAAATAAAGGAGGTGTTTTTTTTTTTTTTTTTTGGTTATTTCACTCAAGATTTTTAACTTATACTATTATAATAAATAATAATATGGATCATAACATTATTCTTTTTTTTTTTTTATAATTTTGATCAATATCATATTAAATTAATCTCTTGAGTTTAGTAGTGCTTCAACACAAATTTCTTGTACTACTAAATTTTTTCTTTATAAATTGACAATCTATTTTATATAATTCGTTTTATTGATGGAGTTTAAAAAATATATATTAAAGTGAATGAAACCAAAGAAAAAATTAATAATAATAATATAAATTATGTAAATTTTAATGGAGTTGATATTTAAAAAACTCTCTTTAATTGTTATACCTTTAAATTTATATTCAACTTTTAACCTATAACTACTATGGCATAAAGTTTTTAATTATCACGTGTAACTACAAGAACGAATTATAAATATTAATTGTTAAGTGAAAGCCAATATTTACCAAACGTTTCACCATGGAAAATGTTTTACTATTGTACTTTCAAAATTAGTAAGCACTTTGCACAACAATTTCTGCTGTAACAATTACAAACAAATCTTCAAGTACACTATAAGTTTTCTTCATGCATTTTTAATTTCAGATAACACCTTTAAGAAAATTCTTTCGGTGATATAAGTAAACAGTGAACACCATGTGAAAATCAAGTTTGGCTATGACAACATAAAAGTCTGTTAAGTTCTTTAATGAATTCAAAAGATAAAGTTAAAAATTACTCAAACCCAATAAAACTTAGAAAAGCACTCATTTACTGAAAATTTGGAAGCCATGGCTACAGACAGACAGACTTGCATCAAAATGCCTCACTGTATGGTATCCCTTAATTTAAGTAATGTACAAAAGCACCTGACTACAAGCGTTGATCAGAACTAAATTACATAATACATTTCAAGTAACCTGTAAATTCATTAGCAACTTCAATTTGCAAAAGTTATTCAAGTATGCGCGAAGGTAGAAAACGGGGGCAAGGACTAGCAAACTCGCACTGAACTACTTTTGATAAACAGTTTATCTACCTTACCGTGTCACAAGCCAACCCAGTTTGATTAAAACATCTTGCTTGAAGTCACGACCAGTTACAGAAGTGGATTCACCTTGTCGACGATAACACTGCAAAGAGCAAAAAAAATGTAGCTTTCAGACAATCAATTTTTTTCTCAACATTTTTCATGAATAGAAATGTACCAGCCCCACAACCAAGGAAGTAAGGGAATTGGCTTATGACAGACATTCGTTGCCTGAGGACTAAATGAGATACTGGAGACTGGCAAAACATAGGTAAGCATCTTTCCCGCTAATGTCACAGTCTACCAATACAGTTACAAAATGGTTTGCTTCCATTTCCCCTATCCATAAGACAATGCGCTATTTGTTTTCATGAATAGAGGCAAGAATATCTGAATCCTACAGTTATTTGGGTTTCAAATAATTAGTGAAAGGTTCCAAAATGCATTTCTTTCCTTACAGTCACTTGAGCAAACTGATTGGTGTCAGAAACAACCAAAACCCCATTTCTGATGCAAATTTGAAAAAAGACAACAATCAAAAAAGGACATATAAAACAGTGACAACAAACCTTATAACAGACAATAGTATCATCTGGGTACATTGCAAATAGTTTAGTTCCAAGGCGGGCATGACACGAATCACAGAGACTCTCATCATTGATTTGAACATGTCGTGATCTTTCCTCCAATCTTGCCAACCTTGCATCAGTGTCTACAGCTCGGGATAGATTATGCACAATCTGAAAAAAAAAAATTAATGTCATTCAATTATAGGCAATATAACAGGAAAGGTCAAAGAGAATATGGCCATACTGCTTTGATATCAATTAAAACCTATATGCTACTAAATCAAACCATGTTAAAATGTGAAGATTTGTTTAGATGAATGGATGACAAGTATTTTCGAGTCAGCATCATCAGCACTGAGGCTTACCAAGAAGGGAGAGATCATAAAAGCTATCCAAGAAGCTCAGGCTATGTGTTATATTGGATATGTTTATAGAAAGTGATGCAATAAAAATATTGTAATGCACTAGGAGATTTCGAAAAGACGAAAGGCAAATCTCAAAGGAGAGATAAAACCAATGGAGAACATTAATGTCAAGAAAGAAATTGTTTGTGAAATTAAATCAGTACAATATGCATATAGATAAGCTAAATGACTTCAAGGAAAAAGAGTGGAAGTGAAAAGCAAAATTATATTTATGTTCTTTCTGTTTTTGATGAGGACACTGTAAAATAACATAAGCCAAAGGAACCTAGAAGGGCGAGGGAGACAGAAAAGGATTTATGTGTTTTGAGTTTTGTGATGCAATCAACAATACAAGAAGTTAACAGTGTACGACATTCACTGAGAAAATTTCTGATTTAGAGAACAGAAGATTCATATAGGAAGAAATTGCTAGAGAAGGCTTACTTGTCCTTGACGATGATGGTGAAGTCGAGCCCTCAGCATTCTCAGTATCGTATCCGATGCAAGTTGAAGGGGCATGTCAGGGGACAATGTCTGCAACATAAAATCACCGATAACCCAACAAGAATATTGGAGTAAGCAAAAGCAGTACAATAACAAAAGAATCAACTCAACATCCCTGAATAATATATAGCAGTCCTTCTAGCCAAACCTAGGAATCTTGAGGTCCTTCTAGTCAAACCTACGAATCTTGAATTTCTATACATTGGTGAAAAAATCTATTACAGTCCTCAGATTTATTCGTTTACTGATTTATCATTCTCATTGTGCTCTCTATAGTGAGAATTATGTTATAACAATATGCAGCACAAACGAAACAATTATGATCTATGATGCAAGTAAATCAGCTGCCAGATTCAATTACTTTTGTTTTTTTCCAGACACAAGATATTGATACACTATAGGACAAGCTGTTAAGAAGAAGCTCATTTAAGAAATTGATTACAAAATATTCATCTCTCACTTTGCTCAAGTAAAATGTATGCACATAAGTTTAAACACTAAGGACAAAGTCTTAAAATTTAAAGTACGCCCATCTTTCATTAGAAGAAAAATCTCTCTTACATAATTAAAAGGGCCTTTAATATAATTAGTCTTGCCAACTTGTATCAAGCTAAGCATAAGTTTCACAAAATCAAATCAAAACATAAATTTCTTCGTAGCATCAGAAGCGAATGGGGATTTTGATATACCTCTAAAACTTGCAAGGGATCCAGTGACTCTCCATGATTGTGTAAAAGGCGAACAGCAGCCTTGAACATAGGCTCCTTACCATCTTGTGGATCTAAATACATATCAAGTAACCTGAAGTGATGACATCAAATTGGGTCAAAAACCAGAGGAAAAAGGTATATTAAAGAAGCGTCACATTAATAGTTCAAAGACAAAAGAGGAAGAGGAAAATGAAAATCTTAAGTAAAAGCAAACAACAAAAAAGAGAAGTAGAAGAAACTAACTGCATATAGGCATCTGGTCTTCCAATCTCAGCACAATATTGTTCTGCAGCTTCACTGTCCTCCAACTTCCTGAGAGGCCATTGTACACCATTATTTAATATCAAAAGATTTGTTTTTCATCAAGCATGCTTTGCATACGGACTTCCTTTCTAATATTTCAGATTGAAACTGAATCATGCATTACTCTCACGAATCCTAAGAGGCCAGAGAGATTCAATGAAAAGTTAAGGCTATCACCTGGGGTGAGCAGAGATTCAATGAAAATTTTTCATTTTCTTTTCCTTTTGGGGTGGTGGGTGGGGTTTGGGTATTGATTCAATGAAAATGAGGGTCTATAGATGATTCTTTTCTTTTTCTCGTAATTATATTGTTGTGCTTCAGCTTCGCGTAAGCTTACGATGGGATAAGATCTCTTACATAATTGCATGCATGTATAAATTATTAAATTCGGGCAGTATCTACCCTTACATATTCATATAATAAAAAACATAATTACGGATACTCAAAGAGAAAGGCACCAAACAAGCAAGTAATAGACGAGGCGAAACGACTGTATGTTACAAGTTTTGATCTTCCCAGAGTTCAAGGTACAAAAAAGTATATGCACATCATATTATGAAATCAGCTTCTAATACAAAGTAGGTCACTAATAAATTAAAATAATAAATAATATATATCAACAACAGGAGTTTTAGAGAAAAATATAAATAATTACTTATTTTAATTAGGAATGAATTAAACAGTAGCATATAGTACTTAATATTAAATTTTTGTATCCCCTCATGAATCATTTCCAACTGAGCTCCAAGCACATCATCAAGTCTAGCTTTCGCAGTTTCGATGCTGTTCTAATATGTTGGTGACTAATTTCATTATTATTAAAGAAATGATTAGAAGCTTACAATGCCAAAATTTGGAGGACCAACGTCTCTTGGCCTAATTTTCTGTATAGAATAGCCTGTGCAATAAGACCAAAAATTACATCAGCAGTATGCAGACTGTAAAAAATATTACATTGACAAAATAGTCACTGACAGGCAAAGGACATACATAACTAAGTATGCTCGAAGAGCGGAATCCTTGACTTGAAAAATAATTATAAAACTAATAAATGACCGAACCTTTTCCAACCATAACTCTGATCCTTCAATTAAGTCAAGGACCTCTTCAGGATCATACAAGTCTGAGGACTGTAAAAATATCTGCAATCTTTCTCTTACAGGACTATCAAAGATTGAGTTCCTCCCAAAATCAAAACCTTTAGTTTCTTCCATTCCAGTACCAAAGGTTTCTGAGCAACTTTCTGCTTCAAATGTTTCAATCGTCGACTTTGCAAGTGAGAGAGCATATAGGGTATGGAACTGCGTGTCGTTAGAGTCTTGATCTTCAATCAACCACTGCAGGTACCTGCAGACATTAGAAAGCTTAATGCAAGATCCACAGCGAAGTCCACCTCAAATGAGGAGGAAAAGAACTGTCCGAAAGGAACTATGATAAAACAAAAGATTTTTGGCTGATCGGTACAATAAGAAATTGAGACAATAATTGTAAGGTAAGGAGCATAAAAAGTGGCTCAGCATATAACCCATAATCTAATGCAGTGGAGAGCTCTCTGACAAAAGTTGTGCACATGTAAATCAATCAATAGATTAGTTTTTCTAAATCCCTCGAGCTCCTGCACCAAGTTCATGCATGCTTTGGGAACTTTTGATTATCAAAAAGAAGAAAAAAGTTATCCAATATCCAATAGATTTCCAGGTTTACATCAAACACATGCTGGGATATACAATGTGGCTGGAAAGGAGCTGAAGAATTTAGGAATTTTCAACAGCTGATCTAGAGTTTTGGCCTCTGTGCAAAACAATGGTAACCAAATGAACAAAACAGATGTGATTGTAATTTAGTGAGTTCAGACAAAGAATCCAGTGATCCAAGTACCTCTATGAAATTCAAATAGACACATTTCTGCAACTATTCTCAAATTTCTATAAAAGGAAAAAAGAAGTCCGTAACTTTATTTTAAGTAAAGTAATGCAAAGCAGTAATGCAGAAAAATGGTAATGTCGATGATACCTTTGGAGAATTTCAACCTTTTTTGAATCAACTGCTGCAATCACTTTATCTGCAGCAAGAAACTGAATAATAAATTGGTGATCACCATATAAGAGCAATAGAGGCAGATAAAGTAAAATCCAGAGACAATATAGTAATTACAACCCACAGACTTTAGCTTAACATTGTCATGCAAATAGGCAAAACATCATGTTAATCCAAATTGACATAGTAAGAATTACATCTCCCGATTTAGAAATTGGTCCAATATCAATCTATCTTACAATGTAATCTATTTTTTTTTTTTCCTAAATGCAGATCCTAGGTGATTGAAATACCTGGTTTTGGAAAATTCATCACTGACTACCCTTTTTCTTTACCAGGATCACTGAATACCAATACGAAATTCTAAATCAAACTTTGCAGTTTTTTTTTTTTAATAAGAAACTACAAATAACTTACCTTATAAATATAAGAAAAGTATTATAAGTGTGTATGAGCCAGGTATCCAAAAAAAATCATAAACTATAGAGGAAGGAAGCAAAGATATACAAAAACAGACAATAGCATCCAAAAATCTGTTTGGAGCCCCAAAAAACCACCCATCCCTGCACACAATGGAGCAAATCTTTCAATTATATCCCAAAATAATAAAAATTTGCAGTTATCCAAGTTATGCATAATTTTTGTCATCTATTATAATTTAACTACTTTAGCTCAACATACCGCATCATATACTGACATAAATACTTTTAAAGTCACTAAGACTACTACAAAAAAGACTCAAAATTTTTTGCCACAAGCATGCTTGATACACCCCATAAGAATTGAAACCCCAAAACTATACAGCTATCAAAAATGGGCTAAATCTGATAGAAACAAGCATTATATAAAACAAAAGGTCTACCTGGCGATAGCTGATTCTCTCTTTTCTCTGATGTCAAAACTTTAACTGCCAGTACTGGATTTATATCTGAAATCTAGTAAGATATCACAAATGTATTAATTAAATAAACATACAATTAAAATCTCCACCGAGAAATGTCAAAGCAAATATTAACTTTAAAGATTTGTCATAGCATTTTTATTCTCCTCTTCCGTAAGTTTTCTGTATAAAGCAGTATTGGAACTCAATGCATTCAAAGTGAATGTGCAGGCAATAGAGATAAGTTCCCTTAAAAAGTGGAAATTACAAAGGTAGACCAGAAGATGGGGATATAACTACAATAAAAGTTTTTATCTAAAACACAATTTTTACAAGAAATAGCACATACCCATCCAAGATGTTGCAGGACTAAATCCTCATCAGATGAGTCGTCAAGAATCTTCGAAGCCTCAGTTGCAGCAACCTCTTTACCAGACATAACATCTGTACTGCTATCATGCAAGTCATTCTCCACAGCAGGGTCTTTCCACAGGCCAGACGAATAATTTCTGGCTAACACACACCAAATGGCAAGAGCCTTTGAGCTCATTCCTTTACTAGCATATAGGAAGGCAAGCGTCCGAAGATGCCCAGAGTCGTCTAACAAAGTTTCTAACTCCTCCTGCACCGCCCATAGTTGTACGGTCATCCTTCAAGCAAGTCCCTGGAAATGACCTCTCTGTTTTCAATGCATTGGAATACTAAGATTCCACATTTTACCAACATTAACACAGTGTGCTTTGACTTGGGGCCTATAAAACTAATTTATCTTGACTCTACACTCTTAAGGGTACAATGTTTTCAAACCCAAAACAAGTTGGACGCTTCCAGCTGTCCATACCAGTCTATGTCCACTTCCAAGTTAAGAATTTTGACAGGACTGTCATTAAGTGAAATACTTCTCTCTTCAATGCAACCATCAACATCAATTAGTTAAACTGCTAAGCAGAGTCCTTTGACTCCAACTTGAGACCAGAATCAGTTAATTTTTGTCCAACTAAATCTTTGTTCTTCTAATTTTTTTTATTAATAAAAAAAATTAGTCAAAATACAGCCCAAGGAATCTAGAGACTTAATAAAAAAAATTAGTCAAAATACAGCCCAAGGAATCTAGAGACTTAATGGAAGATCTAGCACAGCATTACAATTAGTTAGCTTATGAATTGTACTTTGCAGCTTATTCTGAAGAGGCAAAGAGCATGAACTACTCAGTTGTGTGTTTCCTTTCCATATACTATCAAAACAAAGAAACTTGGAGCTCTACAAATGTGTTCTCATTTAACCAACTGAAAAAAATTTATTTTTCATTCCAAAATTGTTAATTAATTTTCATTTTGTGCATCTATCAGTCATCAATGACATTAATTAATCACTCTCACAGGATGACCAATGGTCCAGGCTTGAAAAATTGGCAAAACATATATGCAATAGCACTAAACATAACAGAATTAGCTCAAATAAGCAAAAGAGGAAAGTAGTACATACCACAATACAACTATTTTCAGAAGATGCTAACTTCTCCATATCATGCACACGATTTAAGGCTCTATAGAGATACATTAAAAGTGTGTCAACTCCCTCCTCCACCAAAATGGTTAACTCTTTCTCACGAGAAACCTCTAGATACCTGTAGGGGATAGGGAGAAATAGAGAGAGTAATATTCAAGCACAATACCAGTCACAAGCCACTACTACACAAATACAACTTAAAACAATAAAAAAAAAATATAGTTGCTAAAATATGGATCACTTCATTCAAAATCATAGCGAGCTATCAATTAGAAAGGTTACATTATTTAATATTTCATATACTTACCACCCCATAAAAAGGAAAAATAAAAAATTAAAACAAAACAAATGGGCAACATCTATCAAAGGCTAACAGATACATAACCACAAGAAATTTGTAGAGACCTGGTGATGTTTTTAATTGCTAACTCCAGCAACACAGCTCTACTTGGAGGATTTGACAGAAAATCATCATCTACTGCAGTTTCTACGCCTGCTTTTCTGAGGAAAATAGCTCTTTGGATAGCCATAAGCCCATTATCAACAACATCCTCAAGTGGCGCAGGGGGTGGATGCAAGCCCCAATAGCGATTTCTAGGAACCTGCAACAATGAGTCCAAGTGCTATGACCATAAATTCTCAGAAGAAAAAAAATACCCCAAGCAGTTTAACATGTGTTGTGCAAGGAAGTGAATAGAAGGAGTGGCAATGCAGAATCAATAAGACCACACAGAACTGGTTCTAGTTTAATACAGGATATGCATTCCGGAGTGCAGTAGTGATTAAAAAGAAAATTCTTTGTTCATATTTGGGAATATAGCAACCATAAATTTTAGTTAACAAACTATGGGACACGGCAATGTTGAATCTTTTGTAGAACATAGCTGTTAAGCTGGGAATCTTCACAGAGAGATCAATGTGTAATGCTTAAGAAAATATCAGCCAAAGATAACTTGTTAGTAAGACTCCTACGAACAATAGGAAAGGGAAACATATGAGCAGAAACCCAATAGTAATGCTGGAGACGTAAATTCCCATCAAGAACATCTTGCAAAAACTAAAAGCCAATAAGAATTGTTCGAATTTCCACTTCTACTACTAAAATCACAGTTCATAGTTACAGGAATACAAAAACATACCAGCAGTGACCAGCGATTAGGGTCTCGCATTATAAAAGGAAATACTTCAGAAGGCTCCATTGTTTCTGACTGCAGAAAGTGATTTACTGCTTCCTCAAAATGCAGGTCAAAAAGCAAGAGGAACCCCACTTGAGCATGAACAAAGGAAAGCATTTCCTTTGCCATTTCACCTTCACACTCAAGCTCCTCTGCCAAGGAAATGGCTTCATTAAAGTCCTTCTTTCTCAATAGATCTTTGATTTGTTCTTCAGATGGTACTTTCCGATAGCATATCACCTGAAAATATTCAATATGAAACCAGGAAGGTTTAATCACAAAATATTTCAACTTAAAAGTTGGTAGACAGGATAGCCAAAATAATAATACCCGAGCTTTAGCTACGTGACTAGTACAAACATACCTTGGTGGGTGTTGCCACAACAAGAAGTTTTCCACCACTATATTCCTCATCTGCAGAAATACACTGCCCAACTCCTTCCCCACCAAAAGTAACCGCTTGAACACAAGTACCCGATTTCTTATGATACAACTCCATCTTCCCATCCTTCAAAACCACCACATACATTGATAATTCCCCTACAGAATCAGGACTCTTCCTAAAAACCAAGCTCCCACCAACTGGCTGGCCGTGCATATCAGCAACAACCCCTACATTGTCCACCAACAACAACACTTTCTGCTCTTTTGATAACAATTTAAGCATTGGCGAGCAAGATGCATCTGGTAACGTAAAGATCACACCACTTTGACCCGTAACACAAGAAAACAAACTATACCCATTAACAGTACCGACAATTATAGAATCATTAATCCACACCATAGTCTTAACTCCATCAATACACTGAATCTCTTTCAAAATTACAAACGACCCATTAACAAGCTCGATTAATATCAATCTTTTACCAACAACAACGGCAAAAACATTATTACCTTGACGGTGCTGCTCCTGTTCTTTCACTTTGATTCCATTTGCTTTTATCCCACTTCCAAATTTCTGCAACAAACGCTGACCTGAACTCGTACTGGAATTATGTAAAGTGTTGACAGAATTAATTTCCGATAAGTTAGTACTTTCCGCTTCACTAGTTCTTATTCTCTTAGCAATAACAATAATTCCTTTCAAGAAACTAAGTTTCTTCACAGGCTGCATTAAAAGAGAATCAATTAAAAACAAACACTCATCACATAGCAGCAAAGCCTTCTCAATGTCGTTCAGCACAATTATGGACTCCACAGACGAGTCAGCCACGAAAACGCTTTTCAGAAACGAAATATTTTGTTCAAACGACACAGTTTTCGGAACATCGAGAGTGGCAGTGGAGGTGGCGGCGGAGTTGGGAGGTGTTGGGTCTAAAGATAGAAGAATGAGCGATCCAGATAGAGTGCCAATGTAAATTAGGGTTTGGGAATCGGAGAATGAAGAGATGGAAAGAGACCGGATCGGTGAAGTGCGTGACTGGCGAGAGAGATCGAATTGAACCAGTGGTTCGACCACAGTTCGCGATTTGAGTTCGGGCTTAGCCATCGAAGGAATAGCTAATGGCTAGGGATTGCAAGACAACGCATGGATTTAGACGAAGCTGCTTATTCTTCTTCACCTACCAGTAAACAAGAGATTCCCTTGCGTTAGAAACAAGGCTTGCAGGAAATTTTGAGCGGATGACACGAAACGCAAATGGAAAATGAAAAATTAACACAAAGGTCCATTAAGCTTTTGAAATCTGACTCAAATTACCAATAGAAAATGACCCTATATTCTTCTGCTTTACATGAGACGTAGGTTATTTATATTTTTAAAAAAAAAAACTTAAATTTTATTAATCTTTTTAATTATAAAAATATTCTTAATTAATTTTTTAGAAAAAATTAAAAAAATTATTTTATTTTATAGATCATTTATGTAAATGATCAACCTTAAAATTTTTTTTTTATCAAACTAATCGATTTAACTAATTTTAGATAAATTTATTCTCACTTATCATTTTATACTTAAACAACATTAAATAATAAATATATATTATTTTTAATTATTTCAAATAACAAATTTTATACTTAAACAACATTAAATATTAAATATATATTATTTTTAATTATTTCAAATAAAAAATTTTATTATAGTTCATTAGTGAGTATGTCCGCTCCCGTCCTAGTGATTCAAGTTCAATATTCAATAAATAATATTATTTATTAATTATTTATTTTAAATATGCATAATATACAATAAGTGATAAAATTAAATTTATTTATAATAAAATTATTATAAAATTGTTAATAAAAAAATATTAAAAATATTTTATTTATTTTAAATATACAATGTTAATATATTATTTTTCAACAATTTCTTTTAAATATAGATAATAAACAACAAATAATGAAATTGAATTTATTTATAATAAAAATTTATAAAATTGTTAATGAAAAAATATTAAAAAATAAAAATGTAGCATGAACATTATAGCGCACTGTAGTATGAACATTGTTGCGATATGAGCACCCTATAAATAACGATCATGTGGATGGCACAAACAAATATAGTGATATAAACGCACTATAGTTAACACATTTATATATTAAGTGATTATAAGGTTAAATTTATTCAAATTTTGTTAAATTAATTTATTTGGTAAGAACTTATTAGGGTTGATCATAAACATAAAATGAGTTTAAAATATAATTATTTTAAATTTTTTTCCTTTTTTTTTAATATTTAATGTTATATTGTAGCTACTAATTTAATGATAGTCCATGATAAAAAATTTTATTTTTAATACTATTAAATTTAGATTTATAAAATTATTCCAAAAGAATTGAGTAGAGTAAAATAGTAAATTTTTTAATTTTAATTTAATATTAAGAGAAAGTAATACGGTTATATAAAATATCAATATTTGTTAATTTTCTAATTTGAACTACATTCAAGGGCTGTTATACTGTTGTGTGTTGGCTTGGCTACATGGAGTAAAAGAAATTAAAATAAAATATGAGGGTAATTGTTGATATTTTGATGATTAATTTGTAAATATATATTCATAGCATTATTTTAGTGTAAATAATTTTATTTAAAAGTGATAATTTAATAAAGGTGCCGTCTTAAAAAGAATATTGTGTTTAAATTATAAAATTGAAGATGAGATAATTATTAAATAAATAATATAAAAATAATATGATTATTAAATGAATAACATAAATACAATGTGAATATAAGTTAATTTAAATCCTTTAATTTGATATGAGTTTATATTAATTTGATGAGTTGTGTCGCAAATTAGATTTTCACTTGAGGTTTAATTGTTATATCACACCTAAATTTATATATTTTTTAGAGAAAGTAATTTAAATGTTAAAATTATTGAAATCTAACACAAATCCTACTTGGAGTGTGTATGGAATTGTTATACTTCTCCCATATGATAAACCCACCATATACCTTTTTTTATTTATATAAATATATATATATAATTTTTATTTTTTAAAAAATAAATTCAAAACCATTTTAGTGAAATGAAAGTGATTAATTCTAATTTGAAATAATATATATATATATATAAATGATATACGTAATTTGTGAATGTATAAATGAATTTTTTTTCTTATTTTTATGATTTTATTGATAATTATCAATATTTAAGGCATTTGTTGAGAATTTATCGAATCCAAACTGGTTATTTTTCTTAAAATACTCAAAACTGTTGTGATATGTGATAAATTATAATTGGTAAATCTTGTCACCTCTTCTCATTGGTAGCTTCCGCCACCTTAATTGATGGATGTTTAAGGATTTAATATGTATTCTGCATTTATGTCACAATTCAAGCATGGTCTTACAAATATTTGAAAGGGGCAATAATAGGATAAGAACTAATCAAGGCAGGTTTGGACAATTTTTTTGACTAATGACAATAATTCGTAAACATACCAAAAAAAAAAAAAAAAGGTATAACAATTAAAGAAAGGCAGCAATTATCTTCCCAGAAAACACAGAAAGTATAAAGATTAATCAGCATAATTTGTAACTACTACGTATCCACCAAGTGATATATGTTACAATTTAAGTTTTACAGGGAGCTTAAGGGCACCTATACAATGCTTGAAAGTCTATTATTGAGATTGTACTCTTTCTAAATATTTTCATCCAACAATACTGGCGAAATTTCATAACTGTCAGCTGATACAAAGATTATCATCATCTTCATTGTTATTATTTTTTTTATTATTTCATATATACAGCAAAAGTTAACAACTCTCCGTAGTGTGTAGTAGCCTACCACTCTGCTCCACATATTCAATCTAATGCCACAAAATATTAAAGTTCAAATGAATAGAACTACAAATCTAAAAAGCAAAAGAGAAATTAATCATTGTGAATAGCGTATTGCACCTCCGAAAAATGTGCTTGAATGGTTTGTTGTTATGCTAGAGTTGCCCTCTTGCCTTTCGCATCCCTTGACTGCAAAAAGTTTATTTTTTCAGTAATAAGCAGCAATATAGCGAATGATAATACATGTTTGCACAAACTAAACACGCTTTTTAAGGAGGCGAGGGGAAGGGGGCCAAAGAGAGAGAGAGTGACATACCTGAGCAGCAGCGGATTTCTTTGAATCAAGAAACTGGCTGTAAATGTTATATAGTCTCTGCTTCTCAGTTTCTGAAACTGATGGTCTTGCCTTGGAAGCAACAGACTTCAGAAGAGCATCAGTTATGACTGGCATTTTTCCAGGTTCACTGTTATCTGTGTTACTTAAAAGTTCATGAACAGCAGCAAGCTGTGCATCTGAGAGAAGTGCTTGGAGATCAGCTCCGCTGAACCCTTCAGTCATATGAGCTATGGCATCTAAATCCACATCAGCAGCAAACGGTAGCTGCATTTATTTACAAAGAGCAAAACATAAATATCATTTCACAATAAACTTGACACCAACACATGAAGAAAAAGTACCAAAGCTTACAGATTGGTAATTAATCAGAGGATTAAATAAATCTTTAATTATCTTCTTGATATCGCTTATCAAGCGGAGGATAAATCATATTTAGAGTTCCATGAGTTTACAAAGTATTTGCTGAAATGGGAAATAATGAGACAGAATGAAGCCAGTTGGGAACGTGGTTGGATCTTTTTGGCAGTTCAAAAATCAAGTTGCACGAGTCAAGGAAGAAAAGGTTAAAGGAGCCTACTTGCTAAATTTAGGAAAGAATATTGCGTCTACTTGCTCAACCAATTTGAAAACTAAGAATAGGAGGTAAGAATGTAGTGGATCCTAATCGTTTATCTAGTTAAGAAAAAGATCTGAAATAGCTAATATTCCACATATTATTATCGACTGAACTATATATAACCATAGTGCTGCCCAGACTTCAATCCAATCAGAAAACAGTTTACACTTATCACAGAATAAATATGAAGATAAAAGTAGCATGTACAGGTCAACAAAAGATTGAAACAAAAGAAATAAATAAACAAATGTAGATTTGACAAGATACTATCACAAACCTTTCTGGAAAGAACTTTAACAATATCCAACCTCTCACGTGGAGATGGAAAATCACAGAAAAGAAGGCGATCAAGCCTGCCAGGTCTCAAAAGGGCCGCATCAAGTAGATCTGGTCTACTGCTTGATTAGGAAACTCGAAGTCAATTTCAACAAAAGAAATATAAGTAACCAGAAAATGAAAATTCTACAATGAAGAGAAGAAAGTTAGCCAAGTATGATGACCGACAATGATAGGAAGTAATAGTTAAGCAATCATTTGGCCTCAAAGCTTAATTTAATAGGTAAAGCCCAACAACAATATTTAAACTCTAGCAATAATAGTGCATAAATAGATTTGAAGGTCAACTTAGGCTTGGATATCACGTTATGAAATCCAACCCATAAATTTAAGCTTGATAGAGCAACTAAAACATAAAGCAATCTCCAATACTATCCCAATGGAAGTGAGACCCTAATTTTCATAAGTTGCTACCTTATCAATTTCTCATGTCTTTTTATTCTTTCTTTTTCTTTTTCAATGAGCACAATCATCTTCTAAAAGACAAAACGCAAAGAGAACATTACGTAGGTTTCATAATTCTCATTGCTGCCATCTTAGTTCATATAAAAACCTGCCTTATTTGTTTATATCAATTTTATTTTCTCATTTCGATAATGTTGTATACATTTTTATATGAATATCCTATATTAAAATAAAAAAATAAATATGCATACAACATCAATATAGATGTCCACATTCTAATGATGTCTTAATGATCTTAATAATTTATCCCTGCTCTACCCTGTTCCCCTTAATTAAGGTACAACAGGTTCCTGTTTCAGGCAACAGCAGTCCATGTGAACCAAGTGTTGTGCACACAAGGCTATGTTTACTTGCTTGCTTAAAAACGGTTGGCAGCTTTGAGTTCAATCTTCTAAGAAGCTGATTTTTGAATGGCTGTTTGATGAAGCAATTCAGAATGACACTAATGTCAAACATGGAACAACTACACTATTCTGGATCATCAGATAGCAGTTTACCTGTCGCAGCTTCCTAAGCTTCCAAAAAACCTCCACCCCACACCCCCTCCCTCCCAATTCAATTTCGCTCTTTACTAGTAGTAATGAGTCACTGACATGAGAAGACCGCCCCATTTGCCAATATGCCTATTGGCCAGACTGCCCTATTTACCAATATGCCTATCGGCCAGTCTCTACATTTTGAAGCTGATGCCAACTCAGCTCAGTAATTGTGCAGTTTTAGTAATTTTACTTCAATCCATCCATCTTAAAAGTATCTGGGAAGGACCTACATATGTTTACAGTTCTAAACAATCAGGATATTAGTTACTAGCCTTCCAAACTTTCATAGATGATTGTGCATATTTTTTATCCATATAAAGTGGGGGAATGGAAAATAAAATCCGAAACAAGTGATAGGGTGTCTACATGATGGCTGCACAAAAAGGTCATTTCTATATATTAAGAGTCCATTTGGTACGCAGGATAGGATAGAATAAGATAAAATAAAATTAATAATTTAGGATATGATATGATAGGATAAGATAGAATAAGATTATTTGTAATATTATATTGTGTTTGACATATGACAAGATATGATAAGATTATATATAAAATTTTATTTTTAGAATTATTAAAAACTAAAAAAAAAAATTAATTATTTAAAATAAAATAAAATAATATTACAACTCTTAAGTAAATATTTTAAAATATTAATTTGACTTATTTATAAATTATTTTTTGACTTCAAATACTTATACTATATTATCCCAAGAGTTTCCATGGAATAAAATTTTTTATCATTATCTTATTAACATGTTGGCCTAAGATAATTTGTGTGGTCCCATATAATTTATCCCAAACTTTTTTTGTAATCACTAAACACATGATTGGCCTAAAATTAAATAAAATAATCCTATCATATCTCTTATCCCATGTACCAAACGGGCCCTAAGGATATAAAAGTGGAATATCTAGTCATCTCCAGTGGACTATGTTGAAGTAGACAAACGAGTTGGCTTCCAGCAGACCTTTATAAAGGGATGATTCAAAATTATCATAAATTAGGTTGTAAAGTCAATAAAAGAATGTACTTTAAGTACTTAGTAGTGAAACTCTACTGCTTCGATGTGATACTAGCATCTGCCTCCTCCTTACACCCCTCTCCCTTCCCTCTCCACAGATGCACCAGAACTATCCATCCTCCCTTGCTGAAATTTTTATCCATTTTCTTATCATTCTTTAAGAAATCTATGCATAAAACATGGTTCTGTCTTCCGCTTTAAACTAAAAGTTGTAATTCTTTTCCTTGGCAATTAATTTCAACTTATGACCGCCTTGCTAGGAAGCCAGCACTAAATCTCACACAGTCTAAGGCTATCCCGCATCAATAAGTAGAAAGCCAAAGATGTATTTTACAACAAAAAATAATGAATCAAAATAAGGAAAGAAGGAGAAAAAAAGAAACAAAACCAATATGCATGGACACACAAGGAGAGCTCAATCTGCTAATGATGTTCCAGACCAACTACTCCATACATTTTCTTTGAGAAATTGCATGACTATGCAAAATTCAAATAACGAAACCAATCTGCCTATGTATATAATTAAAAAGCAGAAAATTTAACTTTAATGTGGGTAAAAAGAATTCAGTATCAAGCTAATTCTGACCTTGTTGCAGCAAACACAAATACACCAGTCAAAACTTCTACGCCATCTAATTCAGTAAGAAACTGTCAAAACACAGAAGGCAAATATGAGTAAATCAATGAGGATGTGGATGTGGATGTGAGATGGGACAAGTAAAAAAAGATACTGACCTGATTAACAACACGATCAGTCACTCCAGTATTATCATGTCCTCTCTTTGGGGCAATAGAATCAAATTCATCGAAAAAGAGGAGGCATGGTGCTGCAGCAGCTGCTTTTGAGAATATATCCCGAACCTGAAACCAACAAAAGTCCAAAGATTATGATAAATTATACAAGTCAAACACCTTATTGGCTGTTAAATGCCATTGAAAAATCAAAAACCAAAATACATTTCCAAATTAATTTCATATCATATAGCAAAAAAGAAAAGGAAAAATGCCTCCTTACGGCTTGCTCAGAAGCACCAATGTATTTGTTCAACAGCTCAGGCCCTTTCACTGATATAAATCGTAATGAACAAGCAGCAGCAGTAGCACCAACAATGTGAGTCTTGCCACAACCAGGAGGACCATATAAGAGAACATTAGACCGCAACCTTAAAGGAGCTTGGGCAAAGATGTTTGGAAACTTTGAAGGAAATTCGATCATCTAAAAGGAAAACACAGAATTAGCATCAGATAAATATAAATCACCACTAGAAATAACAAAAAGTATAGTAGTAGTCGAAAGGCTTACTAAATCAAAACCCTTTCAAACAATGCACTGGCTATATTTGACATAGAAAATCAACAGAGAAAAAGGTCTCACTCAGAAAATGAGACTTGAGAAACTGAAAGGAAAAGCAAAGCACAGGCCAAGAAAAAATAATTAGAACGCAATTTTCAAACTTTTAGTTCTTGTAAAGAACAATAACACTGTTGAATTACCATTTGACCTAAAAAGCTTAAGATAATGACTAAGGGTCCAATAGTATTTAAGCTCTAACAAACACCTAGACCAAAATGTATTGCCCTAATTACTCACTCATCTTGTGTGCCGAAAGCACCTAGCTTGCAGCATTTGTCAATTGCACAGAACATACCTTAAATTTAACATCAAAGATAGGAACTTCTATGAGTTCAATTGGATGTTAAGAAATATGCATATAATGTTCATCACTGATGATCTTTCAATGAAGTATTTTAATTTTGGTGATATTATAATTCTAGTTTAAAATTTTATGGAAAACCAAAATGTATATAGGCACACCCATACGTAGGATTATAACTTCAAAAGGCCCAAAAAGGCGTTAACTAAAAGAAGCAAGCTGGGAACTTGATTAGCTTAGCAGTTCTCGGAAGGTTAAAAGTAAACTATACCTCTTTGATAGCACTCTGAATGTCAGTAAGACCACCAACATCATCCCACCCAGAGCGACCACCATCTGGAGAAGTCTTAGTAATGTCACGCATGGCAACAGGAAGAAACTCATGCATAGCTTGAGAAAAGTCGTCTCTAACTAAAGTGGGCTTTCCGTGCATTTCAAAACCAGAATCAGAATGCAGAAAACGGCCAACAGCAGCATGAACAGTTCTATCAACCAATATTTCCTGGAACAATGAAAATTGTATCAATAATATGAATTTTTAAAAAATCATAACAAAGACAACATTTACATGTAATCACTTCCTCCTCAAAATATTTCCTGATCACATCTAATTTTACATGGGGGGTGAAATAATCATCAAGAATTCAACAGAAGACAATTTTTAAATTTATCAACAAAAACTTAAACCAGCAAATACCAGATCATATGCATCATATCCATCACATTTGGAAGCCACATCTAACAAAATTTCATCAGAACATTGCAAGGAACGCCTCCAAATTTCATGCCCTAAAATAGCCTTACGTTCTGCAGCAGCAGGAGCTGGCAGTTGCACATGAAAGTCGAACCTTCCTAATCAAATTCACAAATGCAACATCAACAATACAAGAAGTAGAGAAGAAAAACCTCATATCTCAATTTCTTTCAATCCTAGTGTAGCCACAAGTGATGATAGTCATTGGTGAAAGGGGAGACAAACCTGAAGATGTCAATGACTGCGGTATATTCTCTAGAGACTGTGCTGAAGCAACAAAAGCAATAGGACCAATTCCACACGAGCAATTCCTCTTTTCCTGATCAGTGAACCAATGAAATTTATTAGCTGACTAGAGGATTAAATAACATTGACCTATTAGATACAACAGAAACTAGAAAAAGATTGACAGAAACCAAATCTGCAAGAACATATATTAAATTTCCAAATAGTGAGGTCTTTAAATTCAATCCACAAGAGCGTCTTATTTTTTCTACTTTAATGTTTCCTAAAATGCTTTTCCCTCAGTTAAAGTCAGAGCATTGATTTTCTTACCTTCCCCGCTATAAAAGCCAAAAAGAATGTATTTGTTTAGTCAACATCATAAGTATGCGGGAAATTTTGGAAGTGAAAGACTGAAGATGTGAGTTCTTTAAGCATTAATCACTTTATCCATACTTTATGACTCTTTTCAAAAGGAAACTTCTTGCAGCACAAAGGGATTAATATTAGAAGAGGAAATAACTACAGACTTCAGAGTTCAAATTTGATTTATTGAGATCAAGTGTTTACAACCAGCTCTGCCAAATTTTTGCTTCATCCAAATAATATAAAAATTCAGCTAATATATGTCCATCTACCAACTCTATTGCAAACTGACATCACAGACTAGCATAGAAGCAGACATAAGAAATTTCTGTAGACTGATAGTTCCAGGTTTGAAAGAAATGATAATCAAAATCTTGTACAAGGTAGAGTGCAGGAAACAATATACAAGAGAGAGAAGATAATGTAGCTGTTAGAAAGCTTCTGATGGAGAAAGTATAAGACACGGGATGATTAAACCTCAAGCCCAATGGACATACAGTCAAAAGAAGCTGCTTTTATGAGCTGATTGGGTCTAGGGTTTAACGCAGAAAAAAAAAAAAGATTTTTATCTCAGTACAGTCTTCAAATATCAAAATTTATTCTCCCCTATATTTCTTCTATCTTTCAAATTCGACACCTAGTCAGGTGATAAATCTGAAACCACCAAACCAATAAGATATTAATGTGTATAAAAGTAAAAAGTGGACAAGATGTCCCCTAGAGAGCGAAACAAAATGATACTTCAACTACTACTAGAAACCAAACTTCTAATTATAGATAAGCTAAAAATATTTAAGGAGTTGATATCCTGTGGGATGAAATTCACTTTTTTTGGCTGAAGTTGATTTCATCTCAATCTACAATAATTTATTTTAATGTTAAATCAATCAAACAATACGAATAAGGGAAAAAAAAAATTAAAACAAGAAAAAAAAAAGAACTAACAAAAGCTTCAGTACAACCATTGTAGGAAATGATTATCATCACTAAATTATTACCCCATATTCATCAATAATGTCCACAAGAAATTTAGTAAGCGCCACGACAGATGTTGGAGTTTGAGATCCTTCTGAGTCAGAAGGGGATGAAATAATGCTATCAAGATCATCAAATATGACAATGGAAGGTGCATGATCCAATGCTTCAGATATGGAATTAGAAAGTGCTTGACGAATGGTCGGGCCCTTTTCTAAAGAAAGTCCAGAACAGCATACAAAAACTCTGCATACACAGACCTTAGTCAGTAGAATACGTACATGTTTCAATCTCAGGACCCCACATGATAATAAAATAAAACATGAGACACCATGAAGATTTAATTTAGAGATTCATAACATTTCAGAATCTCTATCTGCCTTAAATATTAGCATTCCAAAATGTTAATTACCAATTAACAAGTAAAGAAAAGAGAAGGAAGAGGTATGAGCACATTAAAATAACTTCATACATGTGCGCTAGGAGGTCTTCATGTTCTTCCAGAGATTTTGCAACAGCTTTTGCTAATACTGTCTTTCCAGAGCCCTAATGACAAAAAATATACCAATTTTTACAGTTGACTAAAACAGTATCATTTGAAAGAATGTAAACAAATGAAATAAAGCATAGACAAGAATCAGAAACAATTGCATTAAGCCATGAGAATTTATTTTCTTAGATTTTATCTTATTAATAAAAAAAGTTCAACTCTGTCTTTTGATCTGACACCCACAACTAAAGGAAAAACTTTACTACCAAAACATTCCCAACACATATATATAGACATAGTCATATTCTTTGAAAGATAAGTATTTTTTTAGTTCTATTTTTATGCTCGTGTCACTTAGCGCCCACACAGACAGCTGTCGCACAAAAAGCTAAATTTTCACATTATGATACATATTCAGTAAGCTTGAACCAAATCCATTACACATGAAAGCAAGAAATACAAAACGTAAATGTAAAATTTGCAAAATTGCTGGCTAACTAATGAAAAGTAAAATGATCTTATTAATCTATGCTTGTGACGTTAAATGTACAGTTAGCTCCTTAGCCAATAAAACAACAATATCAAGTGAAAATATAGAGATAAACTCACAGGAGGTCCATATATTAGAACATGCCCAGGGAGAGGAAGATTGTAAGTACTGAACCACAACCCAGAAGCGGGAGATAACAACATCTCAATTCCTGCATTAAAGCAAATTCTATAGCAGGTGAATCCAAAGATTTTGTTGGAAAAGGAATAAAAATTATTTGCATCTCATAGTAAGATATAATCATGTCAGTAGTCCGCCATTTAAGAAGATAGTAACTTTCTCAAATGAAAATGTCAGTGAGATTTAATCCATGTTCAATAACTCAATCCAGTGCCGAAAATTAATATTTCAGCAAATTTTCACTGTTTAAACAAGTGAATCCTTACACTAAAAATGTGATAATTGCTGGAACAAACACTGGAATTTGTCAGCTCCAGGATATAACACATTGATGCATGTGCAAGTGAGAGCAGGTATATACACACAGGAAAAAGAGAGAGAGAGAGAGAGAGAGAGAGAGAGAGAGAGAGAGGACAGAGATCACTATGCCCTATGCTCAAGATATAGAAGTTTCAAATGAAAAAAGAGTTAATGCAACAACTAAGCACATTGAGGAGACAAATATTTTTGGAGAAAGTACCTACTATTTATAACATCTGAAGCAGTTGACCCCATCCAGCTCAAAGACGACAGATTTGAATTAAAGCCTTGGGTAAGGCCTCTCTCTTTGACAGTGTAGAAGGATACAGGGTCGCCAAAGTTCAGCTTTCCAAACAACTGGCACAGAGCTTCCCCATTATTGTTCTGCCGGTCCCTTGCCTCAAAGGTTAGCTCATATGCTTTACATTTTTCATCATGCAAAGATTCCTCAGAGATAGTCAGTACATAAAAAATTTCTGCACGCAGTTCTCTAGCCTTAGTTTTGTTCTCTGAGCCGTTACATGATGCCTGTACCTTTCCACAAGTCCTAGATTTGAATCCTTTCACTTCAAAGTGAAGCAAAGTTTCATTTGATAAAACCAATGTATTAACTTCTGATCCCGCATTAGAAGTAATGGCATTGAGTTGTGCAAGCAACCATGTTTGAAGTAGACATTCTAATCCCTTCTTATCTTCAAACTGATAAACAGTCTCTTCATCTTCTTTACGAGAAGGGTCAGAAGAAAGAGCTGCGATGACTTCATCTTGGGCTGACCAATCTACAGTATCCATGTAGGTGCCCGAGAGAGTTTTCTCGAGCATGTTCTTTGTCTTATGAATTTTCTTACCAAGTTCCAGGCCAATCCCAAGAGCCTTATCCTTCCCAAACAGCTTAAAGTGGCAAGGAGAAAGAGAAAGCACAGGAATTTCTTTCTTCAAGTCAACATTACATCGCTTTAAATAAACCCCTGCATGACAGATTTCTCAATTCCGCAAACGAAATGGTACAAATAGACTGTTGAACTATTAAAAATTTTAACAAAAGGATATAATATGCAAAATGTCACTCCTCTCATCATATAAGAAGCAAGTTTGTCATTACCCTTTCAGCTAAGTAAAAAAGGGAAAACAATGAGAACCCATGGAAAGTCGTGTGTTCATGCAGATGCTAAATTTATTTAAGTCAAAATAAACAGAGATCACAGTTTCAAAGAATTTTAAACAGTAAATAGGCATCTAAAATTCATCATGACAAAATCAAACTTAGAACTTGTTTATACATTTACCAGCTGCGTTACTAAATGCATAAGTATCATAAGATCTGACAGTTGTAGCAAGTGACTTGGCTTCTAAATGATATGATTAGAATATTAAATTTTCAAAACAAACGAGCGTAAAGAAATTTGACACCTAGAGAAATAATCAGCACCTGAAAACAAAATGAAAGAACAATGACACAACAGAATACATGTATTGACAGATGCTATGAATACTGAATTCCAAGTTTAAAAATGGACAGAAACTGTACAGGATAAAGCGTGGACTATCATAATGAAACAGCTTCTGATGCAACCACTCACTTAAGTATAGTATATATCTAATAGTTATTACTTACAGCACTTGAATATTTAGAAATAATGGAGAACTCACTTGTATTAAAAAAATTATCATAAAAATAATCCACCATTCATATAAGACCATAAGGAAACATTTTAAAAGGAAGTAATACTGAATACTATGACTTAATAGATGCTTGAAAGAAATAGCATACATGAGTGCAGGCCTGCATTCAAATAAAGACGAAGCGATTGAGCGATTATCACATGCCCTTTAGCCACTGAATCTGAAATTAAAATATGAACAATTGCTTGACGACATTCTTTCTTGTCAGTCGAAGTTCCACTTTCTTTTGATGTTGAATTGCTTTTCATTCTCAAGGCACTGTTTTCAGGATTCTTCAAGTTCTCTTTAGATGATAATCTAGGCACTATAGCAACCAACTGAAGAGAACCTAATGAAATATTTTTAGCTGTTTCAGGATTGACAAAAGCAACAGAAGTGAGTGCTACTCCCAGCTCAACACCTTTAACATGACATTTGTGGAACAATACTCTGTCTGAATCTTGAACACGCAAAAGTGCCTTTGCAGTACTATTTCTATCATTAGAAGATTGCATATAAGAATCTTCATGTTTCTTCACATTGTTCTTGCGTCTCTTCGGAGCAACTGCAACTTCAGTTCCTGGAACAAGTTGCACTGCAAAAAAAATCGTAAGACACAACTCCACCACTTACAGACAAAATTATCAGTATCATAATTGACTACCCATATGCAACATATCAGCTTACCCACTGGTTTCTTGGGAAAGGTTGAAACCACAAGGAATGTTATGATAGCATGGCCATGCAGCCACAAAGGAAATCTCATAGCTTCATGGACAATCCTGACCTATATTCAGAGAAAAGGGATGTTTCAGAGTTTCATTTATGGGCCTTATTTGGAAAACTTGCACAACAATAATTGAAAATGAGGTTCTATTTCAATTAACCTAATAGGATATGGCTGCTTTTATTGAACAATCAATATAAGGCAAAAAACAGAAAAATAGACATTTTAAAACTGTTGCATGGGCAGTTGTAAAGAGTGAAAATCAAGGTGCACCTGGTTCAATATAGCGGCTTCAGCATGCTCCGCATTAAGCTCTAAGACTTCCCAGTCATCCTCAGTCAGAGGTTCTATGGTAACTAGAGTAGCCTTTGGCACATCAGGTACTACTCTCACTTGAACACTTGTATGATCAGCCAACGATATGCATTCTGCAAATTGTTGAGCAATCTAAAAGGCAGAATTACAAGCAGTTAATTGAAAATAAATGAAAAACTAAAGGTACATTGGTAGCTCCAAAAGTACTTTCATGTAGTCAAAAGCATTCCCTTGTCTCCATTTTGCAGTTTTTGATACAAATAGACAAAACCACTCTTTGGAATCAAAAAAACAATCGAAACACTTTTTGGAGTAAGAATTGACAAGTGCTCTTCTTGAATACTTCAAAATCACTTTCAAATAGTCAAAACCACTTCTGCATATACATAGTAGTTTCTCATGAAAATTGTGAAATGTATATATATTTTTTTTAATAAAAAATACTAGAACTTGAAAGGTGTTTTCTGGAATGCGCTTTTTGGATTTAAAAAAGAAAAACAATTGAGTTAGTAGCTGATTTTGCAGAAAGTGCTTAAAGATGCTTTTACAGAAAGCACTTTTACTCGAATTACAGTATTTGAAAAAAAAATAAACAACAAAAATACTTGGAAGTGTGAATAAAATCACTCAATACATAGTCTTAAAAAAGAGCTTTTAGGGATCAGAAAAGCACTCGAGTCTCGAAATATTATCTGGAGAATCCCTATGACGTGTTTTTACAGGCAGCACTTCTACTTAAAAGTGTTTTTACAGGAAGCACCTCTACGTTAACGTGCTTCCCTCAAAAAAGCAATTCCAAATGCATCACGACAAATTAGAGAAAATAGAACAGTAGGGTGCCGCGTACCTCAATGGAGGAAGAAGAAGAAGTGGCGCCAGACCAGGGAACGACCCAGCGTTCATTGGTACGGGAGCGAAGCTCGAGCGAGAGAACTTCAGGGAGAAGGCCGGAGCTCGTGGACTGAAGAGTATCGATTAAGTGAAGAGGAAGTGATACGAAGCAATTCTCTATGCCGCCGACTTCTCTCACCTCCAACTCCATTAACAAAGACAGAATTACACACACACACAATCGCAACCTTCAATTATGTCTGCACTCAAAGAGATTGAAATGGAGACTGTCGAATTGTGTGCGAGAGGAAGAAGAAGAAGATAGAATCTCCGCTGCTCCAAATCCAAACTGATTATTTCGTCTTTCCCGAGGTGCTTTCGTAAGATTTCAATATTCTTATTATGACAGTAAAAAAATATTACAAAATATTTATAAAAAAAAAAAATGTTAAAGCATTGTTCTTCTTCCGCTTCAGTCTCGATGTTTTTTAGTTTTTATTATAAATAGTCCATTTTACAGGTCGAACTTAATTTTAGCCCAATCAAAAGATAAACTTAATTTTGACAAAAACAATTAAATTCTAGACTAAAATACCCCTCTTTTACAATTTTATTATGTTTCAATTTGTAAAGTTCTATCACGTGCATATTTTGTCGAGATTCTTGATAAAATATTAAGAATTTTAACGTATTGTTAAAAATTTTAATAAAATATAAAATATAATAATAATTTCAATGTTTTGTCGTATACTTTAACAAAACGTTGAAATTTTCAATAACTAATGTAAAATTTAGTCTATTCACACATAAGCATTTATTAGATACTAGAACATTTGGAAAATTTTTTCATGAAAAATTTAAAAAAAAAATAGACTGAATTTCAAATTGGTTATTAAAAATATCACGTTTTGTTAAAGTATATAATAAAACGTTGAAATTCTCGATATTTTGTCTGCAAATGTTAGAATATTACAAATTGAAATAAGACAAAATTGTAAAAGATGAATATTTTAATCTATAATTATACCTTTTTGTTAAAATTAAGTTTAGTTTTTAGACTAGACCAAAATTAAGTTTGGATTTGTAAATAAATAAATAAACTAAGTTTTTCTTTATATTTTTGACTTTTTTTCTAGTCTTAAGGTCAAAATTGGGTTTTTATTTATTTATCAAATTGTCCCATTTTTTTTTATCCAAATATAATCTTAACCCTACTTTAAAATGTTAATTTTAATTAAAAAATAATAATTTGAACCAAAATATTTTATCATTAAAAATTTAAAAATAGATATGCCACATCCAACATTGTTAACATGTGAGTTTGAGCTATATGTTATATGACTTGAGTCCTCCTAACTTAGTATATGTGTTTTGCGTTATAAAATCAAAGAATAAATCTGTTATAGGCTGTGTGCCCAAAACAAAAAATATATACTCGGTTGTTGGGTTTAAGTTGTTACATTTAGTATCAGAGTCAACCTGCGACCCGATGTGTGAATACTTTGTGATATGTCTTATGTTCTGTAAAATATTTGTTATGGCCCCCTTACGAGAATGTAAAGTCCAAAAGAGAGGAAAATATTACATCCCACATCACTAGCAGGTGAGTATAGATTATAGGTTATATATCTTAGGTTATCCTAACCTTATAAACTTGATTTGGGTTACAAAGTCCAAGAACAAATCCGTGACAGGTTATGTATTCAAAACGAACAATATCTACTCTGTTATTAGTTCTGAACTATTTCAAGATCAATCATTGAGATTTTTTATTCTAAAAATTTTGATAATTGTAGGAGCTTATTTTTAACTTTTCATTATTATCCTATAAGTAAGTTGGGACATGCAATAAAAAAAATTATAAATTACAACAAGAAGAATTATAAATCATGACAATAAAATGAAATAAAATGTACTGTAAAGTTCTAAAAACTTCTTAATTTTTTTATTATTTAAATTAGTTTAAGTACAACACTTAATTAATATTGTTCTCTTCGTTGATCTCGATCATTTTTGTTGGTAATTTATATCATATTTTTTAAAACAAAAACTTATTAAAATATATAACATAAAATAAACCTTGTTAAAAAAAAACATTTTTTTTTATGTTTTTTGATTGATAAAAGAGAAGAACTTTTCAAAAAATCAAAAATTTATTTTGCTCTTACTAGCATAAGTCCAAATTTTGAATTTTAAGAGTATAGGTTTCTTATTATTATTATTTTTTTTTTTTGCATATTAAATTATCTTAAATATTTTTTATTTTAAAAGTTTTACTTCATTTATCTTATAACACAATTTTAAAAAATTTATCCATTAAACTAATTATACAATTTTTGTAACAACCAAATAACTCATAAATTTTTGTTAAAAACTTTCTTTAAGAAGCTTAACTGTAAAATGTCAATTCTAAGAAATTATATTCGAAAAGTTATACCAAACGGACCCTAAATTATTTTAAAATTTGTAGAAAATTATCATCTACCAATATTACAATTTGAGATAAAAATTATATAGTTGTATGTGTAGTAGTATTATTATTATTTTTTAAAAATTTAGATATTGGTTAAGTATTGCAAGTAGAAAGTATTAGGGGTAGGCAAAAAAATTCCTAACTCATGATCCAAATCGAACCTAAACTAATCCGATTGGTTTGCATTAAGTTTAAGATTTATTTGGGCTGTGTTGTAATTTTTTAACCAAATTTATTATGGGTTGATGGGGTTAAGGTTCTTTAACCTAAATAATGTAGCCCTAATTGAATATATATCATTGTTATAATTTTATTATAAGACTCTTGTTTATAATCCAACTAGTAATCAGAAAGATTTGAAGGTTATAATCCAACTAGTATAAGTCCAAATTTCGAATTTTAAGAGTAGAGGTTTCTGAATTTTTTTTTTGACATATTAAATTATCTTAAATATTTTTTATTTTAAAAGTTTTACTTCATTTATTTTATAACACAATTTTAAAAAATTTGTCCATTAAACTAATTATACAATTTTTGTAACAACCAAATAACTCATAATTTTTTGTTAAAAACTTTCTTTAAAATGCTCAACTGTAAAAAGTCAATTCTAAGAAACTATATTTGAAAAGTTATACCAAATGGACCCTAAATTATTTTAAAATTTGTAGAAAATTATCGTCTACCAATATTACAATTTTAGATAAAATTTATATAGTTTTATGTGTAGTGTTATTATTATTTTTTAAAAATTTAGATGTTGGTTAAGTATTGCAAGTAGAAAGTATTAGGAGTACACAAAAAAATTCCTAACTCATGATCCAAATCGAACCTAACTAAACCGAATGGTTTGCATTAAGTTTAAGATTTATTTGGGTTGTGTTCTAAATTTTTAACCAAATTTATTATGGGTTGATGGGGTTAAATTTCTTTAACCTCAATAATGTAGTCCTAATTGAATATATATCATTGTTATAATTTTATTATAATACTCATGTTTATAATCCAACTAGTAATCGGAAAGATTTGAAGTTTATGTAGCACATTAAAATTATTATTTAACTTAAAATTTTATTTGAACTCTCAAGAACATATTAGAAATTTGGGAAATTTCCAAAACTAATCACTTTTGAAAATTATTTTACTAAATTAACCCCTTTAATAATTCATTTACCAAACATACCAAAATATATTTAATTGAACCAAACTACCCTCCTAGCCAAAACAAAACTTATATTCTCTCATTTCTCTTTCATTTTTCTTCCTTCTCAAAAGTCATCCAATCTTCTTGAAAGTGAACTGTTCTTCTCTGTTTTCGGCGAGTTTTTGACTGGTTTTAGATCCAATACTATAAAGATTAAATAAGTTTGTTTAATTTTTTTTTTTTTTAATGATTTTTGTTGTTTTTAGTTGTGCTTTTCTAATTTATGATTTATAGAATTTGGGATTTTTATGTAAATGAGATGTATTGGGGGATTTATGTTGTGGGGATGTACATTTATTTTGACGAAAAACCAAAAAAAAAAATATATCAATTTTTGCTTGGAAGTGGGGTTTTCTTCACTTTGGAGGAGGACATGCATGGCCAGAATTAGCAAATCCGGCCGCATGTTTTCGGAAGTGAGAACCCCCACTTTCAGCAATGCTCGAAAGTGATGTCTCCTTCACTTTAGTGCATTGCTCGAAATTGGGACCCCACACTTTCGAGAGTAAATTTTTGCTCGAAAGTGCGGTACTTTTTCTCGAAAGTTGTCCACAATATTCTCTGTAGGTACCTAATTGCAACGGATTAAAAAGTTAGGGACATATTTGTCAAGTTTTTGAAGTTTATGTAATGTTTTAAAATTTTAAAAATAGTTGGAGTTAATTTAAGAAAGTGGTTATATAATAAAAATTATTAATTTTAGTCCCGAATTGTAATAATGTTGCATTTGTCCCTGTTAGTATAATTTGAGAAACATTTAAGATTAATTTTAAAATATTTATGATTAATTTAAAATTGAATTGTTAGGGACCTATTTGTCAAGTTTTTAAAGTTTATGTAATGTTTTATAATTTTAAAAATAGTTGGGATTAATTTAAGAAAGTGGTTAAACTACAAAAATTATGCATTTTAGTGTTGAATTGTAATAATGTCGCATTTGTCCCTGTTTGTGTAATTTGAGAAATATTTTAGATTAATTTTAAAAAATTTATGGTTAATTTAAAAATTCAGTATTTAGGGACCTATTTGTTAAGGTTTTTAAGTTTATGTAATGTTTTATAATTTTAAAAATAGTTGTTAATTTAAGAAAGTGGTTAAACTATAAAAATTATGCATTTTAGTATCAAATTGTAATAATGTTGTAAATCTTTGTAATTTGTATCGTATTGAGACGTTTTGCAATTTAATTCCCTTTTATGACTTGATGTTGGACATTTTAAGGGGGAAAAATGGTGAAACCAACAAAAATATTGAAAATTCTCAAGAATAATCACTTCTAGGGATATCCGACTTCGTTATAGTATTTGTGGGTCATTAGTTCAATTAAACAAAAATTGACTCCACCATAAAAAATGTTGTTTCGACAAACTTGCTTTGGTCATTTCCTTGATATTATTCATCTCCATTTCTAGGGCAACCTTGTGTATTGGATGTTATTGCAAGAGAACATTAAGACCGATAACGATGATAATGTCTTATAATTTATCATTGGAGACATCACCATTCGACTTTCTTAGTGGGAGTTTGCATTGTTGATAAGAATGAACATTGGTCATTATCCATATCAGGTACATGAGAGTCATCGACTTAGGGACAAAGATTTTAAAGGTAAGCTGATTAAGCTTGGTAAGTTAGATAATGAGTACAATGCCTTCGATTTTATTATGATATACGATAATGGCGCAATTAGGTTGCCACTCTTTTACTTGCTTGAATGATTTTTGTTCGGCAAGAGCTTTCGCAACAAAGTAGAGGGCTAGTTGTTATAAATGCTAGATGATCTCAACCAATTTAATCTGTATCCATAGGGATTCGTGGTCTACCAGTATTTATACAATAGCTTGAGTCGTGCAATGGAAGGAAAAAGAGCTAGACATAACAAAAAAGTTGTTATTGCCGAGGCAAAAGGCAAGACTTACATTACAAAGTACAACTTGCACGATTTTGTTATTGCATTTCATGTATGCACTTAGTTTTTTTTTTTTTTTTTTTGTGCATTAATTTATTTTTCATGTTATAGTTCTTAAGGTAACGTACTTGACAATTTTCATGTTGTTTTTTGAACAGTTGTGGATGTACTAAGCCATTAATTATGTGGGTAATGCGTATGCAATGTGTGTAAGTGATGTATTACCGCGGATGCTTCGCTAAACTTCCTCAAAAGCTAACATCAAAGCATTGGACTTTACACAAAGAAATTTTGAAAATAAGAATGTATGTGTTAAGTAACATTATCTTTCGTAAAAATTGTATACTTTTTGATAATGTAATATAAACATTCATATTTTGTGCATGACCAATACTACATTCTAGCATATGTTTCCACAATCATTCTGTGTGCATGACCAATATTACATTACGGACCAGCAAACGCCTCACATACGTTTGGTAAGTACAACTAATATGAACACAGTGCTCCAAAATATCTTATATAGGAATTCCATATTAAGTTTGATGTTCTTCGTGGAATAACTTAACTTAATGGTGCACTCAAAGCTCATTGTATGGAATTTCACGAGCATCAAGATAGGTTCGGTGCTTTTCGGTATAAAGTGAATGCAAAAATAGATCAATTAGTGTAGTTGATGTAGGAACAACATTTTCATATATTGGCGTCCAACAGTGACACACTCGGGTGTTCAATTAACATCAATGTCGCAGCATAGGTAATTGATTTTGACATTTGGATTCCAATGTCTTGTTTTGCTTTTATGACAGCTTTTAATATGTTTCTTTGTTGGTGTAAATTTTGTTGCAGAAATGTAACGAGACCAATACAACCATGCATCCACCACTAGAAACAACCAATCAGGATGCCCATAAGAAATTAGACGTCGTACATAATAGATTTGGCAGAGTTTATAGAAAAAGACCTCATAATAGAACACCTTGGACTAATCTAATTAAGAGGTAGCATGGAAGGATGCAAAACAAATCTTTATATATATATATATATATATATATGATCTGCATTTGTTGAACCTCAATCCAATGACACATATCTTTAATGAGCTTTATGTTGCGCTCATGCAGTGGATGGATTGTTCAAATGTTTATAAAGATGGAATAATAGTTCGGATCACACCTGAGTGGATTCACTGTATTCTTGACGACGAACATTGGTTAAAGGATTCGGTAAGCGTTTAATTGTTATGTCCATTGGCAACTTTTTACTTTTATGTCAATTAATATGTTCTTTATGTTAGCACATTGATGAATATTTAGGCATATTGGCTCATTGGTTAATGTCCTCTCCACATTTGATCTCTCAGTGTTGGGCAGTTGTCTCGTCACATTAATACATTTGTGCTTAAACTTTTAAACAGGTTGTTTTATGGATCTTTTTTGTTGTAAATTGTTGTTAAGGGTGTCAGCAGTAGGGATTAAATATTGACAAGTAAATAAATAATTTATTTTGGAGTTTAAATATTGGGTGGAATGATAAACATTTATTGAAAGTGTGTATTATTGTTTATTTGCAGAATATAACTTTAGAATATATTTACATTTAGGGAAGACTCTGTCAAAAGTTTTACCAAATATTACATAACATTGTTCAAAACATTTTCACCACGTTTTCATGTCAGATTTTGTATTAACTAACGTATTATATATTTACATTGCAGTCAATGCTATATATTTCATGGCAAGGTGCATAGAAGAGTTTTATCCCACATAGAGCATTGTTCCTAAATTTTAACATAGAGCATTATGTGCTGGGGACCAACAATGAGCTTCATAAGGCATGGTCAAAGGTGGGCATGGTGTACATCCCCACCAGAGTGTGTAATGACCATTAGGTTGCATGTACGTTGGCTTTAGCTAAATGACACATCACAATTTATGATTCTTCGCCACAATCACATTCAAAGTCTAAGTTCAGCATAGCGATGATTCCGCTATGTTGTTGCATTGTCTTATGCGACAAGTGGGGTTGTACAGGGAGAGGCTAGATTTAGAGGATACTAGTACACCTATGACATATGAGCATATCGTTGACAGGATACCTCGTCAATTGTTAGAGAGTGGTGATTGTGGTGTGTTTATGTGTAAATATATTAGGTATGTAGGACTTGACAGACCATTTGACTTTACACACAAGCATGACTCATTTTTTAGGAAGAAAATGTCAATTGATTTATGGATTGAATATATGATGTAGTAATACATATAAAAATTTATTGCCTTTGATGTTATTTATATATATTACCGCATTGAAACAAATAATTATTCATTTATATGCGACGTGGATTTGGTAGTTAAATAATTATTATAAGTCAATTTATTTTCAATTCAACATTTACAAATTAGACGTTATAACGCAAAACTTTAATGTTAATTTCTAAATTTTGAAATCCCTTACAAATAAGTGACAACATTTAGTAGCATGCATGAACATTCGTAACATTTCACAATTGGGACGTAATAAATATATAACCATGATATCATCTGTAAAAAGATGTAAATCATAACATTTAACATTTGTCATTTTACAACGTATATCTTATAATATCATTAAACAAATTAATAACAAATTAATATTTATTTTCGGTTACATGAAACATATTACACGTTAGGAGGAGCAATTATATTCCTACATGTCTTCCGATTGTGGCCAACTTGCTTACAATAAGAACATATCCTTCGAACAACATCTTCTCCAGTCGACGACATTCATTATTTTCTTGGTTGATCGACACGAACATGTCATGTTGAGGGCTTATCTACAATGGAATGTACTTCATTTAGAATCGCCCAAACACATTCATCACGAATAGGATAAATAAAATTCGAGTACACCGAAACAAGTGCATTGTTTGTGTAATAATGAGAACAAAGGGAGTTGTGATTACCTCGAATATATCTCGTTACTACTAGCACATGTACACGTGGTAGTTATTGTAGATCAAACAGTTGACAACTATATGTCTTTTCCAATAAGTGTATGATCGAGTGACTGTCATCGTCTTTAACTTCGAACTCAACACAGGATACAAGATAGATTGTCATTGTATGAGACAAGACTTCATGTTCGTTAACCTTTTTTGTGTCACGTTAGTTAGATAAGAACAATGTGAATGCGGCATGTACAAAACCTTCATGTAAAAACAATATAAAATCGTGAAAATGAAAAGAAACATGAAGATTCTTCTATGTGAATGCGGTATGTACAAAATCTTCATGTAAAAATAATATAAAATCATGAAAATGAAAAGAAACATGAAGATTCTTCTATATGAATGTGGTATGTACAAAATCTTCATGTAAAAACAATATAAAATCGTGAAAATGAAAAGAAACATGAAGATTCTTTTATGAAGAATCTTCATGTTTCTTCACATTGTTCTTGGTTCTCTTCGCAGAATCTTCATGTTTCTTCACATTGTTCTTGGTTCTCTTCGCCTTCACATTACTGTGAATGTGTTATGTACAAAATTCATACTACACTTCAGGAAATATTGTACGTATCCCTTTCTCCATACTATTATATCGATATGATAGAAACACCAAATCGAGTATCAAGCTAACTGTATCTCTAAGTTTGCAGAAAAAACATTCCCACGATACATCGTTCTTAGAATTTCCAACCTCAAAAGCTAAGAGATAAATATGATCATTTTCATCAAAAGCGGCTACGACAAACATAGTTCTCCTGTATGTCCTCTTCAAGAAGATGCCATCAATGATAATAATCGGTCGAATAGATGAGCTAAAACTCGAATTGACGCACCAATAGCTAGAACGAAGTACAAAAAATTATCGTAGACATCCCTTTCAATGTTAGTGATTGTACTTGGGTAAAAGATAGAAAACATGTTAATTTAAATTTTAACCTAAATTTATGAAACAGATAAGTTAAAACAAGTTAATAAAGTTGTACTTGGATTTCTATCTTTCAACTCATGAAAGTGCAATGACAATTTAGCAAACATTATGTTGGATCTCTGACAGCCATTGTACGTGCTACTTCTTTAACAAGTCAAGCCTTCCGATATGACATTTGCACTTCGTATTCCTTCTATATGTCATCCCGTATGTTCACTAGAGTATAAATCCTATTAAGGTCTGCTAACTTATCCTTTACAGCTTCATCAATTAGTCAGCTGCTTACTTGATGATGTCTATCTTCCATGAGGTTGGTTCAACAATTGTGAACTGTGTCAATACGTGTAATGCAGAAATATACATTAATATAGGTCTTAATTGTCCGCACTTACCAGTTACAATCATTAATTGTGCATTTTGCCTCAAACTGATTTGTTGTAGACCTAAAAATTTTGAACTGAAAATGTACCTCCAACTAATGGTGTCTATCAGGTTGAGTTGGCATGTGGACCAACCCCGAATTGGCTCAGGGTACTATTCATTTCATGCTGACCTCTCAGTTGCATAATAAATATTGTATCTTTAATTTGGTTACTTCTACTAGAAGAGGCAAATAAGGGTAAATTACCACTTTTATTACCGACTTCCGTGGTATGTTCATGAATTTGATTTTCAGGAAATATATTGTCCAAGTTTATCAACATTGAAATATAACCCTTCACACCAACAAGATGATTATTATTTGTGCTTAAGAATGCTTCAAGCTCAAAATCATTTGTAATATCTATTGGCGCTGAAGATCCAAAGCTCGAAAATGTACACTCTCTGAACAACACTTTCATTCTAATTTTGTAGTGTGCTGGATTTATATGTAAGGTGTTGTAAACCAACCTAAAAGAATCTTCATACTTGATATTTTCAAGTACACGCATGAGTTGGATGTTAACTTTGCCAGTATATTTCTCTTCTCCGTATGGTAAAAATTCTCAATACTCGCCGTAACCAATAATGATGGTAACAATAGCAATCATATCTTTGACACTAAATCACAAAATGTGATTAGGTTTAATATGGACTAAAATGTAAAATATTCAAAAAGCGACACTTTATGGACTAAAGTGAAATATTTTTAAAGTTTGATAAAAAAGGAATAAAACTTCTAAAATATTACAAGACATAATAAATTGTAGCTACACTAGCAACATAACGACAAAATAAACAAACAATTTATTTCAAAGTTTGCACTTTTTTTAAATTAATCTCAATAATTTATAAAATTATAAAATTTAACTAAAACTTTTAAAATATGACAAATAGGTATCCAAAATTTTAAAATTATAATAAAAACATACTCACGGGATCACTTTGAGCAATGCTCGAAAGTGATCCGTGAGTATGTTATTTAATCACTTTTGAGCAATGTTCGAAGGTAGAAACATGCTCTATAGCCCACTTTCTATTACTCTAATCTAAAAAAATTTTTGATTTATTTTACGTTAAATCTTACAATTTCTAGTAATAATTTTTAAAATTTCATGCACCAAAAATAACATAAATCACATGTAACAAAGCAAATTGATATAAAATACAATAACCGTTCTTTTAGTAAAAATTTCTCATTTTTTCAACTATTTTTCACTCATTTTCACTTACTTTAGGTATATATAATATGTAAAATGTAAACTAATGTTCTGCGTGTAGATATCCAGTTTATGCTAGAAATTAGTTCCGTGAAGACTGGATGACTTTCAAGAAGGAAGAAAAAAGAAAGAGAAATGAGAGATTTATTTTGGTTAGGAAGGTAATTTGGTCCAATTAAATATTTTTTTGGCAGTTTAGTAAATGAATTATTAAAGTGGTTAATTTAGTTAAACAATTTTAAAAAATGATTTGTTTTAAAAATTTCCCTGAAAATTACTTTTAAAGATATTACAACTTTTATATTCATTATGGGTTTTTATTTATTCATCTTGAATTATTATGTTTATGGGTAGTTGATGTTTAATTTATAAATAATAAATTAATTTAGGTAGTTAATATTTTATATAATTATTATAATAATAATAACAATAATAATAATAATAATAATGATAATAATGATGATGATGATGAAACCTATTTTAATTAATTTAGTTTGGTTTGGGTTGAAAAATAGTCACCAATTATTATTTATTTAGATTAATCCTAGCCAGATACAAACCGAACCTGCTCTAAAGCTATCTTCTTTCTCATTTTATGATAATAAAAATAATCTTAAATTAAGAAGAAATTATATGACAATCAATTACGTACAGAAATTAATTACTACGTTATAGAACAAATATTTGGCATAACTCTGCACCAAGTAAATCCAGTGTTGAAGAGCTGATGGCAACAAACACTTGTTGAAAATAATAATAATAATAATGAAGTGCCCCTTATTAGAAGATTAAGAAGCATACATTTTGAAAAAAAAAAAAAAATCTATTAATTGACTGGAAAATTTTATGTACACTTATCTCACTTAATCCGTCCAATCCATACCGAGAGAAACAAATTCAAAACAGTCAAACAATCAGGCTAATAATAGAGATTAAAAAATTAAAAAAAAAAAAAAACTATTAAGACAATCCTTTTAACTTTTGGGTAGTTAACCTTTCCCTGTGAATATTACTTAACAATTTATTATTATTTTCTAGGAAAATATTTTCTTACCCACATGGCCAGAAATATCATGAGTTGCATTTACTTGTTTAGCTGCTGCCGCTGTTGCTACCCCGTAACAAAGTTCTGAGTCTGTGATCTTGAATCCAAGTTCAGCCGCTGTTGTTCCATTGAAGCAAAGTTAAGAGTCTGTGATCTTGAAACCATGTTGTACATTGAAGGAGTTTCATAGCTTCTTGTTTCTGTTCTGCTTGAATGTCCACCATTTGTATTTATGGCTAAACTATGTGTTGTAGAATCACCTCTGGTGGTTGCTCTCTGCCATGAGTGTGAGCTTAAACCTGAGAGAATATATGCCCGTCCTGTCCGCTCGTATAAATCCAAGCTGGCCATTCTTTCCCTGATTTCTCTCAGCTCAGCTTCAAGCCAATTGCAGAGACTATCTCCTGCTTGTGCTGATGCAGAAGATAATAGATATGCTCTTCGCTCTGCAAGCAATGCCTGTGCTCCCTCTAGATCTCTGATTTCGGCCATTCTTTGAGCATCTGCAATGGTTTCGGCAACCAATAGACGGTTTCTTTGTCTATCAACCTCCAGGCTTACGTTCTTGTCAGCAGTAGACACAACTTCAGGTCTTCGTATCTCAACCTTCTCGCCTCCAACTTGGCGAATCTCCATTGAAGCTGAATCTTTGTAAGTGCATGAGATATCCAACAATGGAGTGATATCTGTAGTTTCCTCACCTTCAGCAGCAGCAGCAGACGCAGGAATTGAGAGGCATACCAGGAACTCCTTCTCCTCATCAGCATATAAATTTCCCATATCTATTACAGCTTGCTGCCCTTGATCAAGAATTTCATTCTTATATCTCCCAGAAGGTATTGATCCAATTCTCACCCCAGTTGAAATTGACCTGATTGTGAGCCTGACGTCCTGAGACACGACACTGAGAAGCCCACCAATACATCTGGCAAACGCATCTTGTAGAGCGCCTATGGTCTCAATGAAGGAAAATGTGCCACCTGATATATCAGCTATGGTGTGCATAGCCGTTGAATCGTGCTCCAATCCAAAACCAAAGGTGTGGACTGGGATTGTTGATTGTTGGGACTCACCTCCAGATACACAGTTGCTGGGACATATCAAAGCAGGCAATAGGTTCAAATATACCAATTCATTCCCTAGATTTGAGGAGGCTTCATTCTGCACAGACTGGTTGTGTCTGCGAACATTGTGCGTGTCCTGGCCATCAGATAGGAGAATAATGCTTGCAACTGGATTACACTCACAGCGTTCTTCAAGAACCCGAACCCCTTTCTTAAGTCCCTCAACAATGTTTGTCCCACCATTAGAGTGGAGAGAATTAATAGCACGGATTGCAACTTCACGGCCACTGTCAGACATCCTTTGAAGCGGTAGAATTCTTCGAGCTACTGATGAGAAAACAACAATAGATAACCGATCTCCAGGTCCTAAGTTCTGTATAATAAAGTTAACAGCACGCTTTAGAAGAGGAAGCTTGCTTGACATGCTGCCGCTTACATCAAGCACTGTGACAAGGTCAATGGGGGCACGGTCAAGATGATTAGCCTCGTTAGGAAGAGATGGTGCACGAATGCGAACAAGAACTGAAAACTTGGGCGGAGAATCTGCAGCAGCAACAGCAGTAAACTCAGGAATTGCCTTGACAGTTAATGCTTGAGCACAGGACGGTGAGGTAGAGGCAATTGAGTTGACTGGGAGCGGTTCATCATCCGTGAATTGTTCAGGCTCCGGTGGAAGTTGTGATGCTGTTGGGAAATTATGTCGGTCTGCTGCAGCATTAGCATCTTCAGGAGCGGCATTGTAGGGAGAAACTCGAGTTCGAGGTATGTTGTTACGTGGAGCATCAATGACGTTGGCCGGGGCTCGGAAAGGGATGTCTTTCCATTCGTAACGGCAAATGGGACATATTCGATTCCCATGCTGAACATTGGCAGCTATGCAACTGAAGTGAAAAGAATGAGAACACTCTGCTGTGAAGATGGCTAGGCCTTGTCCTCTTCTCAAACTTCCCAAGCAGATGGCACAAGTTTTCTGCAATGGATTAATATTGCTTTTCTCAAATATCAGTGATAAAATAACTGCAGCAATATGAATATACCAAGTTTAATACGTATCAAAACTTGCAGATAATTCACTTTTTAATCTTTTTACCATGTCAAGTTCAGCAAAATAACTACAAACAAAGTGCTGAGCCAATTGATTTCTTCATTCAACAAATTCTTCACCAATTAAAGATTCAGCAATAAAAATAGTTACAGGGCAGCACTAATTTACTTAAAATTATCAAATCTGAACTACTAAATTTTTTTTGAAGTTTTGCCAACCGATACATCAGCCATATTTTGAGCAAAGATTCCAAAATCATAAATGAATGCAAACTAAAAATACATAACTGGAAAAAGTAAGAGAGAAAATTACAGATTTTGGCATATACAACCGACACTCATAATTTTCAATGGAAAGAGATATGGAAATTTCAAAGGATATAAAGCTGTCATTCAACAGCATTATAAATACGCAACCAATAATAGGTGTAATCCACAATAACTAGCATTTTTCTTGATTACACAATTGAGAAAGTAGTAGACAATTACATATCAGTAAAGTCAAGCTATCCCCCAGACCTACATGAGTGGAAAAAGATAATGTCCTAATCTTTCACATTTCACCATAAACTCAGTAAGAAAGAGTTCAACCGAACAATAATTAATACACCAGAAAACTACAAAATGTGACATACTTTAAATATTTTTAAGTAAATTGAGCTAAATTCTTTGTATTTCGTAAATAACACATTTATTTAAAAATAAATTTTATAAAATATTTCTAAATACAAACATATTAGCCTACAACCTATATCTTTTATAACCCAGTCAAAAAAGGAGTGCCAGTTCATTTCCCACTAGTTAGATACAAAAATATACATATACTATAGAATAATTAAATATGAATCTCATATAACTAACATGAATTAGAAAAAGAATGTCATTAAAAAACATATTTTTCAGTGAAATTTTCTGTCAAAGGTGGATTTATGCATCAAATGCAATACTTTTAATCAAATTTATGATTTTTTTTCATACTATCAGCCACAATAATATATTGTCAGAAATTATTGATCTTGATTTTATTCCATGTGATATTTCATTGTGTATTAAAGGTCAAAGTTACTGAAATAAAAAGGGGATCTGTGATTCTCCATTACCGAAAGCAGATTCATCTTCCTAAACAATCGATCAGATCATCCTATTCGCAGGCAATGGCAGTTTCCGTAATTTTCATCGACAAAAATCAAAATATTATTATCTTATTGACGGTTAAAGAAACGTGATCGAACAAGGAACCTCAATTTACCAATATACCCTTACCAACAACCATATAAACAGAACATGGCAAGGGTAAATCGGTCATTATGCAGAAAATCAAACGGAGAAGCAAAGGCGGTTTCATGGAAGGAAAAAAAAAATAACAACCACCGGCGTTGTTAATAAATTACGAAAACAATAAAATAAAATATAAAATATAAAATAATAATAATAAGATCCGAAAATGTTGATTAAACAAAACGAGAACTGACCTTGGAGGATTTGGAAGGTTGGAAGCTGAGGCTACGAGCGAGACGGGAGGAGGAAGAGGCGGAATGCGTACGATCGGAACCCCCGCAAGGACGTGGATGGTTGGAACCGGACTGAAACAAGAGCTTTAGCGAGAGAGATTTCTTAAGCTTTTTCAACGTGTCCACCATTTTTTTTAATTTAAGAGAGAATTACGGTGTTAATTAACTCTAAAAAATTTGTGATTCCGTTTCGAATGGCCGCCATAAACGAACGAGTAGAAAAAGAAGGAAACAAGAGATACAGAGATCCGTATATATATAGAGAGGGAAGATAAAGGAAATGTTAATTATTATTATTGGGTAAATTTTCACGTGTTGGTTTTAAAAAATAACCCATAAATATATTTTTCTAAAACTAATAAAAAATATCCTTTAATAATAAAATTATTATATTTAAAGATTAATTGATTAACAAAAATAAAAAATGAGTAAAATAACCTATTTTCAAATTCCTCCTCATTTGAAAAAATCATACATAAATATACATTTTATAAAATCTAAGAGAAAGTGTCCTTCAACAATTTTGACTACTAATTGACTAATTAAAATAGTAAAATAACTAAAATAATAATATTATTTTATAGTTAGTAAATACAAACAAAATATTATAATTAAAACTTAATATAAAATACATCAAATATAAAGTATAATCAAAATTTAAATATAAAATATATCAAATACAAAAATATAATAAAAAAATATATAAAACATTAAAATTTATTTATAACATATCGAAATTTTGCTCATAAAATATAATAAATTTAGCTTTATTTATATAAAAATAATAATGTTGTATGAATTATGATTTTATCCCTTAATTATTGGTTAGAATTAGATACCTTTCAAGAAATAATTGGTTTATAAATATTGTCAAAATTATATTTTGATTTTTATTGAATAAAAAATAAATAACAAAATATCACTATATTAATAGTTATTTAGGCACGAGGAATTGTGACGTTATCACATCATATTATATGGTAATAATAAAATTAATAAAAGTAAATTAAAAAAAAAGTTAAATTCAAGAGGTTAAATTTAAAATTTTAAAATTAAATATTCATTTTATAAAGTTGAAAAAACTATAAAATATATATCTTATAAATATTTTGTATAACTAATCTTTTTTATTTTGGTGAAGTTGGGTCAATGCCTTGAGCCCGTAGCTCTACGATTGTGGAGGTAATCTATAATGTCTCGATGAAAATGTTTAATGTGTAAATTTACGGAATAACATTACGTGATAGTATTATTATCATGTGACAATATTATTTGTTATTTTATTATTTTAAACGGTCAAAAATAATAATTTTATTGTTAAATCTTATTTTCTGTTAATTTTTAAAAAATAAAAACAGAACCTAGAGTTTGAGGAAAAGTTTGCATTATGAAAGTCAACATTGATAAAGCTTTCTAATTTTGAATAACTTTATACGTTTGAGAGGTTAATTTTTCTTGCTTTCAGCCCCTTATATTGGACTTACATTAACAGTAATTATTGCTTCTTCTAAATTCTACAATGATATTGTTTGACAATTGAGGGTTTACAAATTTGCAAAGAAATTTTATTAAGAGATCAAAAATTACAAATACTATGATAAAATTAAAAAATCGAGATCATTTCATTACTTTTTCTATTCTTGATTCTAACGGATGTTGATAAGTTGCATAATTAATAATTAACAATTTAGATTATATCTTAGTATTTTTAATTTATATCATAAAATATAAAATTAATTTATAAAATTTATTAAAATATAATTTAAACCGTTAATTATTAATTATACATTAATTATATCTCATATCAATATCTACTTAAAAGTCAAGGATAAAAAGGCTAAGAGAAAATTCTATTCCAAAATTAAAATGAGTTCTCTCTAATTTTCTAATTTTATTATTTGCCTTCTTTACATTTTTCTTACTCTATTTATAATTGCATGGGATTATAATTAGCTCATTCTAATCCAATCTTACAGATTTTTCCTATAACTACAACTCACCTAATCATCTCCTTATTTTATTATCTTATCATTTCATCTCATAAAGTTTTTCAATAACTATACTTCACTCAATCATCTCTTTATTTTACCATCATTCATCTTTTATTTTTTAAAATTGACTAATATACGTATTATATATCTTATATTTTTTAATATAAAATTTAAAATATAAAACGTAAATGTAATACTCTAAAATTTAAATTAATGACATTTTAGTTATTTTACATACCAGAGGTAATTTGGTCATTTTATAAATTACGTCGGGGTAATGAAAACCGAGTAAATAACTTTGTATTAATGTTTACTTAGTTATTGGGAGTGATTTAATAACAATTTACTAAGTTTAAAAAAATTTCTTAAAATTCTATTCGTGCATCCGATCTTAAAACGAAAATTGATGTTGATAAAAAATTTCGATTGATAAACAGTTTGATTTTATAGAAAGAAGACTTGATAAGGATTGATATGAATTAAATTTGAGTTAAATCCGAGGTCAGACGAGAGAGAATTGAAGCCTAGAATATAGAAAATTTTTAAATAACATATTTGTCCTTATTATTTAATTTCTTTTTAAATTTTTTTAAGGGTAAAATGATAATTTTATGAAATTTTATTTCAAATTTAAGCTGATGAAGAAGCAAACCCAAGTATTCTAAGTGCCATTTCTAGTACCTTCGTTTTCTTTATTTTTTTTTTATTTTTTTTTAAATTTCTTCAAATTACTCCATTTTCAACTGATTAAACTTCCATTTCTTGCCACAAATCATACGTACACGACACGGGCTACACTCTAAAAGCTTCGTTTGAGCGATTCAGTTAACGATTGAGTCGGAAAAAGAATAGTGTTATTATTTACAAATTTAAAAATTTTGAAATTACTTGCAATCGGGACGTCTTAGGGTTAAATTGACCCCTCGGTATGATTCCTAGCTTCGTTATTGTTGTATTTATGCATTTTTCGATAATTCATTATTCATAACAGAGGTACTGTTCATACCGGAAAATACTGTTCTGGAAAACACTGTTTACGCCCGAAAATACTGTTCATCACAGATAATTTTTGTAGATTATACTTGTTTTAGGCTAGAATTAAACCAATTAATTGTTAGATCAGATAAAATTAAATTTTGTTGAAAAATATGAAGGGTGACAATATGGTTGCACTTATTTAGATTTCAAAATAATATATTATAGATACGTCGAGGGAGCGACCATTCAGTCCTCAGTGTTCGAGGTTCTATTCCGTTTCTGGCGACACCTGTAAGTGAATTTTTACATGTTTTTCATTCTTTTAAATTTTTTTATATATAAAACTTAATGTTTTTCGAAATAAAAAATAATTTATATATAAATTGATTTACATTCTGTTTTATATGGAAAATGAGATATGCTTTGAGTTATATTTGCATATTGTTGAAGAAGAGTTGTTGAGATATTGTTTTGAAGCCAGGAGGAGGCCATTGTATTTTGAATTGTATTTTATAGCTGTTTTCGGTACTTATGACAGTATATTAGTCATTACTTTAATTTTTACTCAACCCTAGTCGGGAGACATAAGGGGGGAGTTTATGTGCTTTGAAAGCACATTCTGATTTGTGTTATATGAGGGTACCGATACATGTGAGAAGTAAGAGGCGAAAGGCGGTATGATATTTGACCCGAAATTTGTACGCATTACTGCATATTATTCTATTTTCATTTGAATATTTAAAATTTTAATTCTAAAAATTATTATAATATGCAGTGGATGTCCTGTTAATGTGATTTCTGTCTGTAATTGATTTTAAGTTTAAACATATTTTATGTCAAAACTAAATTTATTTAAAATTTTTATTTCAATATCTACTCACTGAGTTTTTTCCAAAACTCACCCCACTACAATTTCCGTGAGTGCAGAATTTTCTGCTAAGTGAGAATTTTAGGAGATATTCGTGAAAAACATTTGAGATTCTAGATTTTCCATGCAGTCACCTAGGAGTTCATGTTATAGTCTGTTTTGTATATTAGGCACGACGCCTAATTATGTATACACATTATGAGTGTGTCTTCTGTATATTTCTGTGTATATTGATATATATGCATATACTCTTATATTTATGAATATCTTAATTTATGTCTGAAATTTTATTGATAGGCATGGAGCCCTTAGTATGTGTGTGAGTCATGCATATGGTTGGTAGTTCTCTGCATTATAGTTTACATATACAAGTTTTTATCTGAGGCTTATGAGGTAGGACTATGCCATCACGATACCGATTTACCTGTATGTGACAGTAAAACTTAAACAGACAATATAAAAAAATATAAAATAAAAAAGGTAAAACTTAAAATAGGTAGAATAAAAAATATAAAATAAAAAACATTAAAATTAAAATGACATTAACGTAAAATTTTTAAAAAAAATTAAATATATCTTACCACCAATATATTTTAGCCAACCCTTAATTTTTTTTCAGTTAGAATCAAATACATATTAGCTCAGTCACTCGTGCTTCTGTAATACACTGGATAAATTGTTTTTTAGATATCTGGCTTACAGCTTACTGGCCCTCGTCTGCTGATTCTCCAATGTTAGATGGCTTATGCGAAATAATAAAAAAGATTACTATTTATATCCGTATTATGCGAAATAACGTTCAAACGCATAGTTTAGGAGAAACAAGAAGCGTACTCTGTTCACGTCGTATCGCATGCATTGCCATAGCCATGCACCTACTTGGTCGATCAATTTTTCTCTTAATTACAAATTTATCCCTGAAATTATCTTTTATTTATCCAAAAAGCACTTTTTGATTATTTAAAACAATGATTTATAAATCAACAATAGCTAAACACTTATAAAAAAAAAAATTAATATTTGTAAGCTTGCAAGAATTAAATAGTCAATGTCATAAATTAAAGGATGCTTGGACACATTTGATGTCAGCTTGAGTGAATTTTAAATAAGAGTGGTGGATTAGTGGGGTAATCTTCTTAGGAGGCATGTGACAAGATTGCTTTGCTTCAACCACTAAATATGTCTCAAAATATAACATGTCCCCTGGGCTAAAGATGGTTTGTAATCAATTTTGTTTTCCACTTTTGCCCATTTTTTGTGGTTTTGTTTTTATTTGTCAATTTTTTTTTTATGGTGCTGAAACCTTAATCAAAGATTTATTGTAATCCCCTAAAATTTAGATTAATTGAAGTTTAAACTAAAATTAAGTCCAACTAAAACTCAGCCCAATTCTCTAAAATAAAATTTATTCAAATTGTTCAAATTCAAACCCAATTAAAACTTAGTTTAAAATTTTATTTTCATATAAAAAGAAATCAGTTCTAATTAAAATATACGGGAAAAAATATACTTCTACGACGGAATAGTCCAAAATCAAACCCAACTGAAATTCTAACTTTCATAAATGAGAAGGGATTAACTCTAAATATATATAATAATAATAAAAAATGAAAAATTGGAACCTAATCTCAAAGTTAAGATCTAAAAATAAGTACTATTAGACCAAATGATGGTTTTAAGCTTACCACAAGAACCTTGACAAGAATTTAACTCTTAATATTTTTAAACATTGCTTGCAACCAATTCTAACCATGAAAATTTGGACCAACTCAAATTCTGAGTTGATCAATCTATTCATTGATATAAATTCTAGAATTATAATTAATGCACTGAAATGCATAACAACAAATAATTTTATTTTATTTTATTGTTAGTTTCTCGTCAATTATACTGGTGATTTAGAAGTTTATAATAATTTGTGTTGGCTAATTTTTGTCAAGATCAATACTTAATTAAATAATGTAGTTTGCATTCGTAACTTTGAATAACTTCAGATGTTCAGAGTTGTTTTTTTTTTCTTACTTTAATTCAATTATTATATTAGAGGTACATTGCAAGTAATTATTGGTCCTCAAGCATTTTCTTCGATGACGTTTTTGTTTAATCCAATATTAACAAACATATTGAAATATGCATATATTTTGTCTTTATTTTATATTCAGTAATATTATACTAGCAAAATTATATAATAATAATAAAAAAAAATTATATTCCTAATTCTCAACTAATATATAATGAAATAGTGTCTATCAATAAGTATTATATTTGTCGCATCAATTGAGACCGGGTATGGAGGTAGATTTAAAGTTTATTCCATGTATGCTTTAAAGATTAATTAATCCTCGCGATTATTAAAAGTAATTAATATTAATTATTTTATATTATCTTAATCGATTTAAATTAGTTGAATATTATTACGCTGGCATGCGTGGTTTAGATTTTGACCAAAAGAGAAAGGAAATTAACAAAATATTATATTATCTTTACCTAATTAAGTTAGAATATTATATTATCTTTACCTAATTAAGTTTACTCTAATGTATAATTTCAATCTCTTTCCGCACATCATTAGTATTAAATTTATTGATCACAATCGTTAAGCATTTTAATTTTTATTAATTACCTTTTAGTCTATGATCATAATTGATAAAGAAGTATTTATTATTATTATGTTAACAAGTAAAAAATCGTAGTATGGATTATGGATTAGTGCATTCTCAAAAGAAGAGTTAGGGAGAGCCATGATAATTTATTGTTGATAATCTTTTAATTATTATTTTAAAATATCATATAATTAAATTAATTAATAAATATTCAGTTTTATTAAATAAATTATATCATCTCTTCATTCATATATTTATATTTGATTTGTTATATTTTATCTCACTCTATTAATATTTTAACCCCAATTTCAAACATGAATATCGTGTAATTAATCGAACTTTTTTAACATAAAAAATGGTCATGACTTGATGGAAATTAATTTTTTTAAATAATAATAATAATAATTATTATTATTATTAAATTTGATTAATTATATGTTTATAATTTATTATATTTTTATGTATTCTTAAAAATATAACTAAAATATTTAATAAATATTCACCTTTACTAGACGATTAATTTTTATCAACCATTCAATCCATTGGTCTAAAAATTAATATTTTATCCTACATTAGTTCAAGATTAAAAAACACAAACACTTTAATACTCAACATACCATAAATGTGATATATAACATATTGTAAAATTATAAAAAAAAGTGATACATTGAGCTTTGTAAATATTCAATCTCATGCTTCGATAAGAATCAAACTTCAAACTATACAAGTTAAAAGGATTCAAAGACTTTTAAACATCCAAATTACCACTTCTAGAAACTAATGATAATTATAATAATAATGTGACATGGGCATATACTCACAAAATAAAATTTTTCTTTAAGAAAAATAATAAACCAAGTTGAAGATATTGTTAAAAATAGGTAATGAGATCCGTAGCTTACTTCTTTGAGTTGTTTTTATTTTTAAATTCAGTTATAACTATTATGTAAAAGAGAGATGGAGATTGATTTAATTAAATAAAATGTTAAAATAATTTCGTGTTTCTTCTAACATAACATTGTCAATATTTGCTCCCTGCAAGCATATACTTTCTTGTTTTGATATTCTAATTTTGATTACTTCATGAATTTGACAATCTTGGTCACTCATTTTTCTATGCTTAGGTATATGAAAATGATAGAGTGATCTGTTGGGTATAGTTCAGTATACATAAAGTTTAGAAGAATAAAAATTCAAAATTATCCTACAGAAAGAGACGGATGGTGTTCTAAGGCCAACTGCTAGTTAAGGAGAGTTATTCAAGTAATAGGGAGCCTAGGTCTTGTCTGCCAAAAGAAGAAAAAAGGTCTCGGATTGACATAATAATAAAGGGTATGACGAAGACTTTGAGAAAGATAGGAGCCGAGACCTGTCAAAATCACCAGGAGGCTCGGATCAAGTTTTATCTCAGGGATATACCATAAAAGTCTCAATCACATCTCATTAAAGTCTCAGTCACAGCTTACAAAAGTCTCGAGTAGGTAGCGTTAAAGCTTATATAAAGATAATAACGATCCCTAAATAAAGATTTCTGAAATCTCGCTACAGTTACGTATTAATGAATGATTTATCTCTTTTCTATAGATTCCTAGATTTTTTCATAACAAGAATTTTTTTCAAATTAAACTTCTTACATAATAAGAATCCTAAATATACGATGCCACCAAATCCGAAAACCAATGCTTAACCTATGAAATCTCTGTGATTCTCGCACAGTGGAATTCTGGTTATTAGGTTTCATAGTATCCTGCCATATTAAGGAGATAATAACATCTATAAAAAGAGATCAGCTATAACCAGATATGACTACTGAAACTTTGGTAAAAAATACTATAATGCTCCTTCAACTTTCTCTTTTTAATAACTCAAGTAAAACCCTAACATAAGCATTAGAGGGTTTTCGCTGGACAACCGCCTTTTCACCCCCATAGCTCTCAATTGTGGTCGTAGGTATTACGAGTTTGTATTAGAAAAAAAAAAAAGAGATCGTTGCTGGTGCACGGAATTCACAAAAAAGATTTTTTGCTGCATCAACATCTAGCGTCGTCTGTGGGAATCTGAACAAAAAGTCAGAAACAACCACAAGAAGAAAAATATGGCAACTTTATGAACATATGTGATAAGAAATAGAGTAACGGTGATGGGGAATCCTCATGACAATGTTGTGAATGGGCATACGGCTGTTAATCAGAATATTGGTGATCAGCTGCTGCCATTGGAGAATGTGAACGGTAATTCAGAAGCTTCGTCGTGCACCAACTCCTCCCTTGTCCGGAGATGGCAGAAATAGGTTGGTTGACCAAAAGGTTAGCAGAGAATGAAAAGTAACACGCGGAAAAGGATAGGCAGATTCAAGCCTTGGTTGAGGAAGTAGCACGAATGAGAAAGATGTTTCAAGCTAGTTCCCTAAAGTTAAAGATGCCCAAACCAGTCAAAGCTGTTGAGAGTAGTGTGCTAGATGCAACGCACACAAATCGTCTGACAGAGCATGACTTTACCAGGAGAAAATACATTGTCATAGAGAAGGGAAAAGGGAAGATTTCTGAATATCCCTTCAAAGAACTTCAAGACGATGATGATGTTGATAGGTTCTATGATGAGCCGCCGCAGATGTTTGAATATTTTCCTGACAATTCGATGATAATTCGTAAAAGGGGATTGGGTCACGGTCCCGGCTAGGAGGATATGAGAGTGTTTCTAGATCAAAAATGACAAAGGGAAGGCTCTGTACAAAGCCCGTCCCGAAGGAGGAGATTTAGGAAAAATAGTGATCGAGTTGAAAACTTAAAGGTTCATGTTCGAAAATTGGTTGAGGAGTTGGAAAATCAAAAGAAGAGGGAGAGGCAAAGAGGGGGCGATGTTTCGCTAAAGACAGATTTTTACTCAAAATCCCTATTTTTTTTAAAAAATACTGAACCTTGTTCTTCCCCGAAAATTTAAGATGTCCAAAATCAACCATTTCGCAAGCAAAACCGACCAATCGCTGCACATAGATCTATTCAAAGAAATGATGGTAATCCAAGAGTTAGATGAATCCTAGATATGCTGCTTGTTTCCGCTGACTTTGGAGGGACAAGCGAGAAAATAGTTCACCAGTCTGACACTCGGCAACATCAACAACTTTAAACAATTGTATAGAGTTTTTGTCGATGAGTTCAGAGGTGCTACCATCAACCTTAATACTCCGAGTTCATTGCTACTCATGAAGCAAGGAGAGAGTGAAAGCCTTAGGAGCTTCGTCAAAAGATATCATGATGAAGTGATGGAATTGGGGCTTATCATCACTTTTTAGCTCTGAAAGGTTTCAGGAAAGATCTACGAGTAGAATGAGGACGGTATGCTGTGAAGAAGCCCTCTGTTACCACTTATGAAACAACTAAAAGAAAGCTGTTGAATGAGGTCGAGATTAAAGATCAAATCGCTCTTAAGATGAGGGAAGAAAAATTTTTCGAACCACGTTCTCTTGAAGGGCTAGGAATCCCAGGATTGATTCGAGAAGAAAATGCAATAACAGTAGAAGCTTCCGTGATCTTGACAGAAAAAGTAGAAGAGGTCAGAATCGAAATAAGACAATCAGTTGAAGAGAGAATTTTCGTTCACAAGGGTACCATTCATCTGCGAGAGATGACATAAGGGAGTAGCTCATGTTCAAAGAGATCAAACTTTCACTCTTTTAAAAGCCTTACTCTTACAGGTTTGGAAAAAAATCACAAGACGAGAAATTATACTGGTGGAACCCAGCCCATTGAGGGCCAAACCAGTAGAAGAGGCCAAGAATAAGTTTTACACCAGAGTGCTGGACATCTGACGGATGAATATTTTGACCTCAAAAGTCAGGTGAAAATATTGATCCGGAATAATTACCTGTAAGACTTGATAACTAGAAAGGAAGATGAAGCTAAAGTCTCGGATTAGAAAATTGAGTGTGGACCAAGGCAAGAAGAAAGGACTATGGTGTCTTAGGTCGAGCAACATTGGTTGAGAATCCAAATAGATCTTGAAAGAATTACTCTAGATACTCTTTACTCAACACCTCGTCGGATATCTATATAATGAATGTTTGAGCCGAGAAGAAGCAAAAACTCACCTCAGTACCTATTATCCATGTGATGATGCCTTGGTAGTAACCTTGACGGTGGGAACATCTCGAGTCAATCGAATCTTGATAGACACAGAAAGTTCAGCTGATATTATCTTTAAAGAAACTTTAGATTATTTAGGAATATAATATCTGAGACTCCAACCTGTAAAGACTACCCTCTATAGATTTAGGGAATCGTGCGTTTACCCCTTAAAAATAGTACATCTATCTATCATTATGGAAGAATGGCCTTATTAGAAAACTACAATGGTAAAGTTTCAAGTGATCGACCTCAAAATACTCTATACCAAACTCTCGGAAGAACTTTTTTTTTATTACATTAGTAATTAATGTTAAATAGTATAAATTGGTGGTAGAACTAAACTATTAAATCGTGAGAGTAAATCTAATTTATTTAAAAAAATTATTTATTCTTTCGCGCGCGTGTGTTAATACAAACTGACGCAACATAATAATTTATTAATTTTGTATTTTATTCACCTAAAACTATCATTTTATGTCAACTAGTATATAATAACATTGTATAAAAATTATTTATTTCTAACGTTATTCTAAAAATGTTATAAAAAAACTAACGAGTTGGATTTGATTTTGATTCAAATTAAATATATTACAGATATCTAAATCATCATTTAGCAATAAATTATTTTTTTATTTAATTAACTGATCAAAGTAAAAATTGTTACAACATATATAAATTCTAATAGAGTGAACTAAATTTCAAAATTTTTGATTTTTGATTACAAATTTCATGTTATTACAGTAAGAATCTCAAAATAATACATATAAATTTGATATTTTTTTATTATCATATCAATTACATTCTGTTCTATTTTAAATTAACAATTATTTCAATAATATTAATAATACAAACTTTAATTAAAAAAATTAACATAAAAATATTATATTGTTATCACATAATTTATTTAATTTATTTTATTTTATTCTAATAAAATTTAAGAGACATGGCACTATTTATATCAATTTATATATAAAAAAATATATCTGTCTAGTGTACAGTTCCAAAAGGTAATATCAATACGATGCTTTCAAAGGCATCCATTTCCAACATCACCTTTAAAGTACTCTTTACAATTGTGGGTATGACTACTTAATAATTAAATGAATCAATTTGTATTTATTAGTTAATTTATTCTTTAATTTGGTTTTAAAAAAGTTGACATAAATAAAAAAACAATCCAAGTTTTACTTCTTTTTTTTTTTTTTTCAATAATACTCAATTTTGATGTTTCTTAAAAATGAAGTAATCTTATGTACTTGTTGTGGTTTCAATTACTAAATTGAATTACAAAATATGTATATCATATATATAATATGATATGACACACGTACAATAATAAAAGTTATTATTTATTAATACTTATTTATTAGTGTCACATTAATTAAATTTTATATTCTAATTTTGTCTATATAATATTTATATGTGTTGATATAAAAAATTTAAATCGAAATCTTGAACATAATACATTGAGAAAAAAGAAAATTATATACTATTTTAAAATATATTTATTACTTGCCAAATAATTAAAATCAATGATAGGATGGATTTCTTTTTTCTAAATTGAAATTCATATTAGATTGACTTTCGACTTTTTAATTTTCAAAAATATTATGTTCATTAAAATTTTGATACCAAATTTATATTTATTATCACTTTTCTATTTAATAAATTAAAATACATAATTAATAGAAAAATAAAAAATAAAAAATTAAAATGGTGAACAATGGATAGGTCACTAAAATTTTAAAAAAAATAAATAAGAATATACTTTAATAGTTTATAAAAAATAAGTTTATAATGTTAATAACTTTTGTGTAGGGACTTATTCGTTTTACAAGACTATGATATGTTGTTTTTTGTTATTTCAATAAATATTAGGGATCTTTCCGTTAATATCTCATAGAAAAAGCGAAGCGTTTTCGGCGCATTTTAATAAAAATCTTGTGCGTTGACTAAAGTTGCATCTCTCTGTATAAATCAAGTGACTCGTATCTTTTACTTTCTAGAAAGTACAACTCGAGTAGCACTAAAATCACACTTTCCTTCGCCCTCTTATTTTTCGGAGAACTACTCCTTTCTCTTCTCATTAAATGCCCATTTCCATTTCAGATATCTTCAATCAATTTCCTGATTTCACTTTCGCTTTAATTCCAATCATCCATCTCAATTGCTTGATCAGTTTTCATATACTGTGTAATGGATCCTGAATCGGGGTTGGCCACTCGGGACTCTCGCCTGGTAATCTTTGTATTTTTTTTAGATATGATATTATTCGCTGATAGTTTGTTGTGAATTGAAGTGATGTGAACGTTTTTCTTTTTCTTGCTTTCGTTTTCATTTTTGGCTTATTTTCACAAAATGGGGTCGTGATTTATGTTGATTTTCTTTCCGGGTTTTGCTGTTTGTCACTGGAATTGAATTATTGATGTGCTTTCTGTATTGTTTGTGGGTAGGGTTAGGTTATTTTGTTTTTCTAGTGATTTTGTAGTTATATTGTAATCCCAGTTCGAACGAGAGTCTATCTCATTTGATTTTATGATTTTTTGCACAACAGTCACTGACATTCCTATGGTGTATAGTCTAAAGACAAACTTTGTCGTATGAAAAATACCAATAACCTTTACATTGCCAGCAGGGGAGTTTTTGTAAAACAAATTTGTAATTCAGGAAAAAAAACTTTTTTTTTCCAAAGTTTAGCAAGTAAAAGAAGGTTTTGATGAACTTTAAAATATGGGGTTTACTGGTATTTAATCCATACAGTGGGGAGGTTATTGTGTTTTAATAGGGCTGATTGAGCGTTATCCTCTAAAATTTACTAAAATATCGGACATTGTGGCCTGTGCGCAGCCTGTAGTATTGATACATGGTAATTATAATGATTCTAAGTTGTTAATGCTTCTCATACTTGCAGAAATGGTATAAGGCAACTCTATGCTTAGCATACCAGAGTTTGGGTGTTGTTTATGGTGACTTGAGCATATCACCAATCTATGTTTACAAGAGCACCTTTTCAGGAAGGTTGAGGTTTCATGAGGAAGATGATGAAATTCTTGGGGTATTTTCTTTGGTTTTCTGGACTTTGACTCTAATCCCACTCTGCAAATACATTATATTTGTCTTAGGAGCAGATGATAATGGTGAAGGTGCTCCCAAAAGACCTGCATGTTTATCACCTTATTTCTTCAAAGATATATATATCTGCACTTTGTTTGGATTCATGAAGGAGCATCATTCCTGCAGGCGGAACCTTTGCTTTGTATTCATTACTCTGTCGGCGTGCAAAGTTGGGTCTTTTAAGTGCTTCTCAAGCTCTGGATGATGACATATCTGCTTGCAGTTCTGAATTGCCCCTCGAGGAGACAAGAGGTAGTGTGCTGCTAAAGGATTTTTTCGATAAGCATAATAATTCTCGAATTCTACTGCTGCTGCTTGTGCTTATGGGGACCAGCATGGTTATTAGTGATGGCATCCTAACCCCTTCAATGTCCGGTATTGTTTCTTTCCTACATTACATGTGTTTTCCATAGGAAGTTAAAATCAGGAAATCATAGATTGGCAATGGTGAATAGCATTATAGTATTTTCCTGGCTATGAACATCACTATTCATTTTGTGGAATGTATCATGCATATATTTCTTTTTGTTTATGTTGGTGTGCATGTGCATGTATCTTTGTTCAGAGGGAGAGAGGGAGAGTTCATTGAGTTGCATCATCTTCAATTATTTATGAATTTATTTCCTGTGTGCAGTCCTTTCTGCTGTTAATGGTATAAAAGTAAAGGCTACTGGCATACATGAGAGTAAGTGAAAGCAGCATTTTGTACCTCCATCTAAGGGGTGTGAAATTTTGTATTCATCCCTTGTAGTTCATTCAGTTTTGTTCTTCGTGGAAGAATTAGCTTTTTGTTAATATAGTTTCTTTCATGCAGATTATACTGTTTTGATTGCTTGTGTGATACTAGTAGGACTCTTCGCACTTCAACAATTTGGGACACATAGGGTTGGCTTTGTTTTTGCTCCTATCTTGTTAGCTTGGCTTTTATGCATTAGTATGGTTGGTTTTTACAACACAATACACTGGAACCCAGGTGTTGTAAAAGCTTTTTCACCATACTATGTGTATATTTTCTTCAAAAAGGCTGGAAAAGATGGATGGAGTTCTCTTGGAGGAATTGTGCTTTGTGTTACAGGTTTGTTTGGTTTCCATCTCAATTACATATCTTGTTGTTTAACTCTTTATTTTATTAGGAGACTGAAATCAAGGTTTCATTGATAAGGTGCGGAAGCCATGTTTGCTGATCTTGGTCATTTTACTCAGCTTTCTATCAGGGTGAGCTCGTCTTTCTACTTGTCCTGGCTTAATAGTTTGAAGATGAATAGGAATGGAAAAATGCATAGTATTTTTTGTTTGGATATTCTCTGCCACTTTTACAGCACAATTTTCTACATGAATGTTTTGTATCTATATGTTTATTTGGTGGTTAAAAAGAGCTTCTGTTCCTGTATCTTGAAGAAAAACTTGTCCTTCATTAATAATTTATCTGAATTTCTTGTAGCAAAATATTTTTGAGGCAGATTGAATTTGCTATTTCAATCCTTGATTAATCCTGGCTTCTATACTTATTGTAACAATCTGCTTGTACTTGGCAGATTGCATTTATTGTTGTTATTTATCCGTGCTTAATTCTTGCGTATATGGGTGAGGCTGCTTATTACACGAAGCATAAAGCAGACCTCGAGAGAAGCTTTTATAAAGCTATTCCCGGTAAAGTTTTTGTATCTCAAGCAGTGTGAGTATGTCAACTATTGAATTCCTAATTGGAAGATACAACACGCCACTTTTGAGTAAGCAAAAATCAGTCTTATGTTTATGCTATCTACTTACTGTCTCATATAAACTATGTTATTTGTTCACCATATCTTAAATTTTAGTTCTTAGTATTCTAAAAATGGACAAATGGAGAGATATTTGTAAAAGCATATGCTGCAGTCCACTGGTAGCTTTTATGTACTCTTGACTACAGTTATGTGCTCCAAAAACGGTATAAGCTAGCATCATTATCAATTTTGCTACTAATTTTGTGCAAAGCTGATACATTAGCATCTTCTTTGGGTATATTCTCATTGTATTTCTTTTTTCCTTTTGCTCAGAGAGTGTATTTTGGCCTGTTTTTATCATTGCAACCCTTGCAACTGTGGTGGGAAGTCAGGCAATTATTTCTGCCACTTTCTCTATTATCAGTCAGTGTAGGGCAATGAGGTGCTTCCCTCGAGTCAAAGTAATACACACATCAAACCAGATACAGGGGCAGATCTACATTCCGGAGGTGAACTGGATCTTGATGGTTTTCTGCATCGCTGTTGTTGTTAGCTTTAGAGACACAGATATGATAGGCAATGCATACGGTACAAAATTTGAGCTCCCTCTCTCACTTTTATCCCTCTCTTTCCTCTTTCAAGTAAACATTTGGTGTTCTTTTCTTGTTAGGTCTTGCGGTCATCACTGTGATGTTTGTTACCACGTGTCTGATGTTTCTTATTATTGTTATGGTTTGGAAGAGGAAAGTTCTGGTGGCTGTTGCTTTTGTAGTTGTTTTTGGAACTGTGGAATGGTTGTATCTATCTGCCTGTTTTGCCAAAGTCCACAAAGGTGGTTGGCTGCCTATTATTTTCTCACTAATAGTTCTTTCTGTTATGTGTATCTGGTACTATGGGACTCAAAAGAAACATTCCTATGAGTCACATAATAAGGTATGCTTGGATATGCTTCTAAATCTGGGACCAAATCATGGTATAACACGTGTTCCCGGCATTTGTCTAATCTACTCCAACATGGTCTCAGGGGTCCCACCAATGTTTGCCCACTTCGTCACCAACTTTCCTGCCTTCCACCAAATCCTCATATTTGTTACTATTCAGCCTCTCACAGTTCCATATGTTGCTGCCACTCAGCGATTCCTTGTCAGCCGCATTGGCCCACCAGAGTTCTGTTTCTTTCAGTGTGTTGTTTGGTATGGTTACAAGGATGCCAGGAAGGACATCTATGTTTTTGAGAGTCATTTGATTGAAACCGTGGCTGAGTATCTGCGCTCCAGTGGTGATGATTGGGATGCTGGTACCTCTGGAGGAGGAACAATTGTGAATCATCAGCTGTCAAGCCTGCAGTTGGATGCTGTTTCTTCAAAACTTGAGAACAGAACTGGGGCTGGTGCCAGGAACAAGAAGGTAAGATTCCGTGGTGTGGGATGCAACCAGGAATTAGAAGAATTAGAGGAAGCTAGGGAATCTGGTATGACATATATGATGGGCAACACTTGCGTCCTGGCAAGTGAAACATCTTCATATCTGAAGAAGTTTGTCCTGGCAAGTGAAACATCTTCATATCTGAAGAAGTTTGTCATTAACATCGTATATGGGTTCTTGAGAAGGAACTGTCGGCGTCCAGCAACTGCTCTTGGGGTACCACAAGCATCTCTTATAGAAGTAGGAATGATTTATCGCGTGTAAGAGAATTGAGTTATATCTGCTGGGTTATTTTCAACCTGCGAATTATATCCATGACAATGTGTTGGGAGAGGTTAGAGATGAGGCATGAGAGTTTACTAATTACAAACAGAATTCAGTGAACGTATAGAATCTCTTACTGCAATTTTACACTGCAATTATTGTAGGAATACAGGGAAAGCTAGAAAACTACGAGATCGTGTAATTAATTCTCTTTTATTATACAAGTTATTCCTTTTTGTATACTTTCATTATCCTGTTTCTTCCTTCATTGTTTCAGTAACACTAACAAAGAATAGATTTTATCCCAGGTGGTGTCCGATTGCACAAGCTGGTTGAAATTACAACTTTTTGGAAGCATTATTCATTCAAAATTACAACCAACATGCCTTCTCTATATCTCATCAACTTCACACAAATATATGTAACTGTAGAAAAAAAAAAAAAACCTTCTCAATAGTACACAAACAATTAACTCTTCTACACACGTAAACAACTTTCTGCACACCCTGAAGAGAGAAAAACTATTAATTTTCCATTCAGTTACAAGAGCTTAGACCTTGTCTGAATTGTCTGGCTTGAAATGAGCAGGAGGCGGCGAGTGGTAAGAGACAGTAGCTTCACTACCCGGCGGAGGAGTCGGTACTCCAAACACCTGAGCATTTGTTCGAACATCTTGTCTCCCTTTAGCTCTTCCCAGGAAGTAGCACCCAAAACCAAGAATTATGCCGAACAAAATCAACGGCAGAGAGATCACCACCACCATACCCATCTGGATTGATCTTCAGAAATCCGCACACAAAGACAAATCACCGTATCTGTATGAACCAAGAGCGAAAAAAGAGTGCGTTTTACAAAGGGTAGAGAGAAAAAGATTGAGCTTGAGAGCTTTAGTGTAATCAGGGAACACTGATCTGGAGGTTTCGGATTCACTTCTCCATCAGAGAAGGTGGTTGGTTCTTAAAAAATGTTTTCTAACGGTAGGCTTAACGTTCACGCTCTAACGGTTACATTCGTTGGGCAAATTACTATTTGACAAGTGGCGCTGTGGCAGGTAAAATACATACATATGGCGAATGATAAGCTGGCTTATAAAATAAGATAGAGAGAACATGAAATTACCAAAAAGCACATTCTTACTGAATAAAAAATACGGGTCCACATTTTAATTAATGACACGTCACATTATTCATTATTTTAAAGAAAAAAATTACATATTTTGAAGTTGAAAATTAAGGGGTGTTGTTGGAAATCCAATTCAGTTTTCAATTAAAGTAATCCAAATTCATTTCAACTGGATTGAGCGATTCCATATTTAAGATATTGTAGACTATTCTATTTTTTTTTCTTCTAAACTTATTTTATTCTGATTTTTTTTTTAAAAATATTCAAATTAAGGCTCAAAAATAAAACTATTTAAATTATGACCCGTTAATACTCATTCTATTAAAAGATTGTACAAGGCATACTAAATTCATACTCATTTTCTTTGTTAATATGTTTTTTATTTTTAAAATATAAATTTAATATTTTAATTTTATTTATTAAAATAAAAATAATAAATTTTAATATGTACGTATAATAAAATTATACCCAGTGATGAGGTTTATGTGTAATAAAATTAATTGGGGAAGAAAGAAAAAAAAAAAAGTTAATAAATAAATATATACAGAATTTGCATCTAATTAATGCCTTAAATATTCAAGTATGGATTTTACTCAATTACTAAGGAATAATGAATTCCACAACTTTATTTAGTAAAGTTTCCTACCAATTAGAATACAAATTTTGTCTTACAAATTTGTAAACATTATAATATATTATACACTAAAAAAAAACTTCCGAATTTATAATTAGATAAATAATAATTAAATTTGGATAGTATCATCTGTCTCTCCAAATCTTTGAGAGCACTACTCTCCATTTACCTTGTTTTTTTTTAAATGATTTATTATTATTTTTGTTGAGTTAGTAATAAATTTAGATTTGTATGAAAAAGTTTGTATCTTTAGTATTATTTATATCTATATATTTATTAATTTTGTATCGTTTATGTAATTTTTTTTTTTGAATAAGTTCAATATTAAAATGATTAACTCATCAACATGCTGGTTCAATTCTGGTTGATTTCAATCTAACTCGAAACCGTTACCCATACTATTGTTCAAGCAAAGTTAGATTTGTTTGTTCTTAAACCGAAAATAATTTCTTTAGGGTTGGTTTCGATTCCAAATTGTAGAATTGATTTTAATCGGTTCGATTTCCCTTCTATAAATTTTGGGACCGAAATTGAGTTGAGCTAACTCTACTCGACTAGAACAAAACCAACTTGACATGACTTGAAAAATTAGACAAATTGCAACATTGCTTATTTGATTTCTCCCTTTCTCTTCTCTCAAACAATCAGATTGCTATGTTTGGAAGAAACTTGTTTTATTTTTATTTTTTGGTTCAAAAAGAGAGGGAAGAGAACAAATTCTAGTTTTGTTTCTTAATCATTCCAGTAAATTTTGACATATCACTCTTTCAATTTTATTTTTAGTTGATGTTAGATTCAAATTTTATATTGACTCATTTCATACCAAAATGGTTGAATTTGAGTAAGTTTTTGAGTGGTAAATAGTGCTAGATGATGAACAATATTCCATAAACAATGTTATTATAAACTAGACAAATTTGCAACATTGCTTATTTGATTCGTCCTTTCTCTTCTCTCAAACAATTAGATTGCTCTGGTTTAAAGAAACTTGTTTTTTTTTTGGTTCAAAAAGAGAGGGAGAGAGCAAATTCTAGTTTTGCTTCTAAATCATCTAGCAAATTTTGACATATCACTCTTTTAATTTAATTTTAGTTAATGTTAGATTTAGATTTTATATTGACTCATTTCATAAAAAATGGTTGAATTTGAGCCAGTTTTTGAATGATAAACAGTGCTAGATGATGAATAGTATTTCATAAACAGTACTAGTGAACAGTGATAGTTCTGAATAGTGCATAATGTCCAAAATCGAGGTACTGAGTTAGTGTCAACATGGCACTTATGTGGTGACAAGTGATAAAAAGTAAATAATGTTTTGTGAACAATGAGTAGTTACCATTCCAAAATGTTTACACTAAGTTAGCATCCCAAGCAGTGAACAATGAATATGAACAGTGCACTAACAGTGACACAATTCTTAACATCTAGTCAATGCCAACCTGGCGCTCGAGTGGCCAAACTTTCTAGGGAGTTTGCTTAGTTAGAGCCAATTTCTCCCTCGAATAGTGATTTTTCTTAAATTTAATTTCTTTTGGACATGTTTTTGATCACCAAACCTTATACAATTACACTATTTTTTTCCTTGAAAGTAAGAGGGATATTGTACTCTAAAATGACTTATTGCAACTTATTTTTATTAGGAGAAACTTATTGAAGTTTTTAAGTGAACAAGTTTTTTCTTTCGTGTGTTCTTTTAATAAACACCACCACTGTTCTTAACTCAAATTCAACTGAGAAATCTTCAGAGTTCTAATTGCTATTAGTGGTTAGAATTCTAACCTCGTGAACGTGTCGTTCAAGGATTCTATAAAAAGAAAGAAAATTTTAGAGTTTTGAACATCGAATTACTTAGAATGGGTCACTTATTGAATGAGTCAGATTTGGGTGTAATACCCTTATACTCAGAGACGTTATCGGCAGGTGACGGATCCCTATTATCACCCTAAGCCTGTTTAGAAATCTAAATGCATGTACAAAAATAAGAAACCGCAATAATAATAACACAATGTATAGAATGCATAAGGGCAATACGCCCAACCACAATATAAATACAATTCCTTAATATTTATAACATTTGATGCAATACAACTCATATAATGGATTAAACACTACCCCAACATGTACAAGTAAGTAGACTATACATAACTTTTTATGCTTGGTTGACTCATATGCCCTAGTGATTGCAGTATGTAATCCTTGTCCCCTGTCTTTGTCTCTACTGTACCAAATTATTTCCCTTTTTTTCTAACTACTTGTCAATCCTGTAACACTGAAAGATAAGGCGGTGAGTCCTAAGGACCCAGTGAGTGGATAAAATGAAAGTAAGAAAATGTGAATGAAGAGTAAGAGTATATAATTTAAATTATAAAACCACAAATTTATTTAAAAATCATTCACTTTAATCAATGAAACAGAATAAAATGATTCCATGTATAAAATCTGTAGATGCTTAATTAAAAGTCTTTAGACTTACCAGGAAACTATTCCCCGAGACATCCTCGATTGACATCTCGAGATCCGCTAACGAGTTATTTTGTACCAGTATATAAAATAAATTTATTAAGCCCACTCGTTAGCGTTGGCCTGGATAAAAGGTGTGGTGTAAGATACCAACTTATCTAGTAATCATGTAACGGCTCCAGCCTACCACACTGGTCCGACTGCTATTGCACAACATCTTTACATTCTTGGTAGGTATCCGTAATCCTCTCATTTACGCCTCTCCCTCGTAAGGGCGGAATATCTGTACAAATGTGTTACACTAAGCACTTTACACCAATTTCAAATCATGAAATACGTGTGACAACTTTCAGTATATTTATCACATATATCAACACAAATCAATTCATCACGTATCAATCAGTCCATAGATATTTCATAAACATCCATAACATTTTTTAAACTTACTCTTACTCCTACCATATTTATTTTCATTTTAATATAAAATAGTCATAAACACTGGATTTATAACAATAACTTAACAATTCAGATCAGTTTTTGAAACATTTATATTAAATCCAGTTGTTCAAACAATATTTTTGAACATCAAAATATTCTCTCAAATCAATTTTCAAGATATTCATAAATCAAATAATTTTGCATGCATAAACAATATTTTGAAAATATTTACTCATTGGTTATGGTTTGGCCAATTTGAACTAATGCGCAACCAGTGGATCCTTGGGCTGATGATCTATAGTAAGCTGTTTTCGTTAGAATTTATAGTCATAAATAAAGAGGTAATTAACCACATTATGCATGTACCTCTCACCCTTAATAAAACTAAGATGATTTATTTCACTATAGAATTCACCTCGAAATTTACCAAGTCAATTCACAAATTTACATTCTAATTGTTTTAAGTGTTTTTCTTAAACCGAGAGTGATTTAACTTGTGATGCACAAAATTGGCAAAATATCACAACCTACATTTTTTTCAATATACTCTAATATGACTCTAGTTTTTAATGCAATTTATGGATTCTAATTTCGACTTTAAATGCTCAAGTTACAACTAATTTTCTACACGTGACGCGACAAAACAGTAAGTGAGGGTGAAACAGGGCAGCAACTTCCAATATTTTTTGGGAACTCATTTCCATTCTGACCGACCTGAATTTTGGATATGTTATCTCTCTATGTGTCTAGTTTACACTAAATTTTACAGCACTAAAAACTGACGTTGGAAATACTATTTCGTTTTAGATTTTCTGTACACTTCTCAGCATTTTCGGGAAACTAAAATGCAATCACAGAGCGGCTACTTCTAAAATTTACTGGGGACTCGTTGTTTCATAAAAAATTATAATTTTTGACTATGTTGGTCATAATTATGTTTAATTTCTATAAAATTTTACGGTTCATTGATTGAAGATTTACAATTTGTTTTATAAGCAAAGTACCGACCCTTGGTTAGAAAGTCCAGCAAACCAAAAACTACCCTTACCTTATTATTTTTTCAGCCTCATGTCTTAGCCATCTTTTAGTCGTCAAAACTATATGTATTAACACTTAAATTTTATATTCTTTATGCATAAGACACAAACATGGCCGTATTCAAAAATTTGCATTTCCCACAATTTTATCATTTTACCAATCTATCATGCATGCTTTTCATTCCATTTCACCATATTTTTGCACTTAAAGCATAGTTATTTACACCTAAATCATTCACTGCCCTATAACTTATCCAATTAAATAACCATTCCCATGCATCATTAACATCTTAATTACACAATTTTCATACATAAAATAAAATCAAACACTACCAACACTGCTATATAGAAGTATACTCACTGCCGTTCATGTATATATGCACATATCATTCATTGCCTATTATTCTTCAAAGTCCATCAACTATATCTTTCATACATCCGTTACACATACATCCATTACACATACATCATTACATGCCTATTTCACCATCAACACTTCAAATATTACACCAATCCAACACAAAATCAACATCAAAATAAAAATCGAAGGTTCTAGAAATTCTTAACAAATCAAAATGCTTCTCTCTTCCCTTTTGGACGCTAAATCCACTCTTTTCTTCCTTTCGGCAAAGCTTTCATTCTTCTTCCTTTCATTTGTCGGCCAAATACTCACTCTCCATCATTTTCTTAGCAACCAACCAACTAAATCCATCAACCAAAAATCACAAAACAAAACAGCAAACAAACCAAATCAAAAGAACCAAATCATCTTTTGTTTTCTGTCCAAAACCAAAAGCCCTCTTCATCCCTTGTCATTTTTTTTTTTACTTTTTCTCCTTTCTCCTCTATTTGTTTTCTTTTGCTCTCTCTCTCCTTTGATCGGCCAAACAAACCCTCTGCCTCTCTCTCTCTTCTCTTCTTGTTCGGCCATTTCTCTTCTTCTCAGTTTACTTGCCATTTTTCTCATCTCACCCGTTTCTTTATCTTCTCTTTTGGGTTTTTCTTTTGTCTTCTCTTTTTGTCTAGACTTTTCTCCATGTTTCTAGCATTTTCTAAAATGAAAAAGATGATCACAAAATAAAAAATTGAATGTTTAAATATAATAATAGCATGTGGGTCGGCCATATATTCTTGATTTGTGTTCATTTTCTTCTTCAACTCCTCTTTCTTGTTTCATTAAGAAAGCAAAACTTAAAAATCAAACTAATTTTCATTTACTTAATTATACATATAGGCTGAGTCTTCAATTTTAATTGAGCTATTTCTAAATAAAAATTGGGCTAGGTTTGGTTTATATTTTAATATCCATTATATATATAATACTTGTCCCAAAATTAAATAATCTTATTATATTAAATTTCAAGACTTATTTTTTTCATGTAAATTTCTTACAACACCAACACTTAATGAAATTAATACCTTATCAACATATTAAAAATCTTGGAAATATTAATAATAATCACATAATTTGGTATATATTATATTCTATACCTCAATTTCGAGTTAACTATGTATGCGTAACTTCGATTAATTTTTCTCACAACCTATATAGAAACCTTGTCATTAATAAAAAATTTAATAAATTTAATTTATATCAAAATTGTGAATTCTACATTGGATGACAAGAGTTCTTGTACTAAATCACAGGTTGTAAGTTTTTTTTTTTAACTAGCAAAATATTTTTGTTAAACTCTGTTCTTCGAATACGAGGGTAAAGTAGTTACTTGTATGATATCCACTTCACACATGCATAAAAATGGTTAGTTGATACAGTATCGAGGCTTAGGTGAATTTAAATTTTGTTCAATGATATGAATATAATGAGTTAAATGATATGAGTATAATTAATGTGATATTGTGATTCATAATTTTCATGAGTTAAATTGCGGTATAAGGATTAGGGGAAGAGCCCCCGAAAGGTAAATGAAATTAATGTTAAGGAATGAAAAGAAAAGATCAAAAATCTATCTTGAGCAAGAATAGATCGATACTTAGAATGAAAGTATCAATACATTCTTCAAATGTATCGATACATCAAAGATGAATGTCAATATTTATTGAAACGATTGATACCTTTACAAAAGGCGATACTTAGTAGGTCAGAGACTTGGGAAGAAATTATAAACTGACCAGAACAATACCTATAGAGAAAGGTATCGATACAAGGTAAAATAGAGAGTTCGAAAAAAATTACAAGATGAACTAGATCGATATCTTCATTAAAGGTATGGATACATGTCAAGACAGAGAGTTGAAAATTAATTGTAGGTTGAACCAGATCGATACCTTCAATAAAGGTATCGATACATCGTAAAGAGAAAGATTGATAAATGAAAGCTAATGTATCAATACTTGAGGTCCATAAAATTTTTATAATCAAATTCTTAAGGAACGGATCGATACTTGGACCAAAAGTATCGATACCCAGTCTAAAAGTATCGATACCTAGTCTAAAAGTATCGATACATGATGCAAATTAGTGTGAAATTTGATGGTAAATTTGATCTTTTTGCCCACTATTATAAATATCCAAGATGGGGAATTCGACCCAATGTCTTCTTCATTTGTTCATTTTGCTCTCTCTTTTTTTTTCTCTCTGATTTCCTCATACATTTTGGCAAATCCCTTAGTATTCTTTCAAATTTGGTTGCTAAGTGATTACCCATCCTCCCTTCATCACTTTGGTATCAATATTGACTAGAAAATAAAGAAGAAAACTGGGGTTCGAAGAAAAATTGGGGCTTTTGCGTTCAAACAATAATGTGAGGTTCCTATGGACTTCTATGGGATAAAGGTAGGCCTATTATCCCATAAGAACTTTAATTTTCAAATTTATGAGCATGTTGAAAATCTAGAGCTTACTGTTCATGCGAGATTTATCTTTATTTCGCAAAGAAAAATATATATTTATGTAGAATTGTGTTGATTTGGAGTTAATTGAAGTATAAAATGGTCTAATATGAGTTGGATATTAGTTGGAATGTGTATATTTCGTTTTAGACGAAAATGTGAGTTAGGAATACTCATTGCCATGAGATTTCATTGAAGAAAATCGATTAAATGACATCAGTTAGTAAGTCTTGTGATGTGTCATGTGTCATGTGTCAACTAAGGGATCGTAGCCATGTTTTCCACGAGCATTGCATTTAATGTGTATACTTTAAATTATTTGGAGTCGTGGAGGTTACTGTATGTATGCATACATGTGTGGTATCAGGTTCTGAAAACCCAAGAGAAGAGTCGAGTGAGCGTAAGGATCAGTAGTAGGAGTGGTTACCCTTCCCTTGTTGTGAATATATTTATACATACACATTATGTAAATAAAATGCATGTGATATTTATATGTAAGCTTGTGTGTGAAATAAGTATTTTGACATGTTGAAATGAAACTTGAAATGAATGTTTTACATGTGCTTTACTTAGATATTGGAATGTTTTGATTATTTGGTCTGCTATTATAAACACTTTGATTATACATGCTAAAATGGTCAGGGATACTTGATTTGTTTAAATGTTTTATAATCATTGTTGAAATGATTTGATTTGAAATATGCATGTATATTAGTGATAAGGCTGGTAAGGCCAGTTATTGTTTATTGACTGTATATATAGGGAGGTAGCCTATGGACAGACCTATGCAAGGTCGCATAGGTGAGTGGAGCCATAGTGGGGCTGATATAAGGGTGAATGTCCATGGCAAGCCCATTGTGTGCTGAATGCACGTGTGTGTGCTGTTATAGGTACCTTATGGAAAGTCTTGACGGCTTGATAGGGTTATCGTAGATTTAACGGATTATGAGGATAGTCACTCTTATCACCAAGTAACTACTCGGGGCCAACATCAGTGAGGCAGGCTAGTTTTATAAATGCAAGCTGTACAAGAAAATAAATGATTTTACAAAACATGAGAAATGATTTTCTATTTAATAAACATTTATTGCATATGGTTTATGTATAGAAAGCTCATTGATAGTTATGAATTTGTCCCTACCAAGGTAGTGTGTCGAGAATGTATGGCCAGCCAAGATTGATTATTTTAAAACTGTTTGCAGACTAATGAAATGTTTTGTGATCATTGATTTAAATGACATGTAACTGTATATATGTATTTTGAGTACATTGTGATATAAATCCTAATATCTGTATTTGTAAATGCCTGTACATGTATGTATAACGGTATGTGTGTATTTATTCATTGAATATAGTTGTATATTCATTCCTCACAAATTCAACTTTCAGGTTAGGCGCGTTAGTCCTAGCTGGTCTCGTGGCGGAGATAGAGAACTTGAGAAGCTCCTGGTGAGTTTTCTATCTTGATTCATTTATATAATTCAGAGTTCACTGGATATGTATTTTTATTTGTATTTGTGATACTTGGGCAATATGTAAAGTATTGTATCATAACTAAATTTTATGTATGAAATTATTATTTTGTTCAACCCATCTGATAAATGATTTTTCTAAATTGATATTTATATTAAATTATCATGTTATGGATGAATTGATCATGGAAATCATTTCTTTGACAACACTCTCATGGATGGGAAGTATGTGTATAAACGATTTTTAGGAGTTTATGGTTTACAGGAAGTTTTACAGACTCTCTTGATACATTCTGGATGTATGGATTGTATCAGCAAGGTCTGTAGCGATTGTTACAGGTGGACCCCAAGGTAGGGGCGTAACAATTTTAGTGGCTCCTGTATTAACTCGGAGGGTTTTTATCATATGAAGAGTTCTTCATAAGGTTTTCTTAGTTAATAAATTTTGTTTCTTTGATTTACTTTTACTTGTTACTTTAAAATTTGTTTGTTATTATGGTTTTGTCTTATTGAATTTTCTGAAAATTATTGATCTAGAGTCAACAAGTTTTAATATGTTTTAATTTGTTAATAATTTAAGTTTTTTTACTGTATAAAATCCCTTTCACCCTCTTTCACCCCTTTAAGTATTTATGTTTTAATTTGTTAATAATTTAAGTTTTTTTACTGTATAAAATCCCTTTCACCCTCTTTCACCCCTTTAAGTAT